>JAIXMF010000001.1:609313-1218626 GCA_025201365.1 Syncephalis plumigaleata
GCAGAAATAGATTAACAGAAATCGGTGATTTACTCTTCAGTTCCACTTTAACCTTGTTCACTTTCACTTTACCACAACACTATGACACAATCTGACAATAATACGAGTAAGACTACAGCTTCGGCTAGTTTCTGGACGGAATTCCATAAGGAACAGGAATGTAAGTGTTTCCGTATAGACAACTGAATAGCGTAAGTCACTGTACTAAGTAGCGAGTAAGTGATTCAAGCGTCGCTAGATGATATACGAAGTAGTGGGCGTGGACTAGAAGCACAACTTAGTCAGATTCTACAGCGTATTAATACATTACGGGCAAAAGTGACAGATGCAGTAGTCTATTTGCCGACGTATGATGAGCAACAATACATGAAGGTAAACACAATGAATACTGCTATGCTTTGCTTTGTACATATCAGTAACAACATTGATGCTATTATCAAAATAGGGATTGACACATTTATCGGAGCAACTTAATCAGAAGCGTGCACAATTTGCTCCACGTAAGAAATTCGCATTTCGATCTCGTCCAGTCACCGCGGTAGCAAGTACTAAATCAACCACGGCTACAAGCAATAATAGTCAATCAACAACGACTAATGTAGTGACAACATCTACATCAGTAGAGACGAGTAAGCATTTATTAATGTTAAGCTGGATAGCATAGTCCGTGTAATTAACGTATACTTCTAGCTAAAACATTTGAACTACGTGATCGATCCAATGAGTATGTCACATTGACGCGTTATTTATCGGATCAATCCGCGAGTGCGATAGCCACCATGAATGATGGTGCCTTGACTAATATCACCGATTGTATTGTTGATCTACGCTTACCCGCGATGATGGAATCCTCGGACAAAGTGGCCTATCGATCATTGTCCGCATTACATATACGTCAATTGAAGCGATGTATCGTATTGCTGGGCAATATCGAGGGTTCAGTTATGCTACACGATTGCGAGCAATGCATACTTATTATGGCATGTCGACAAGTAAGAAGTTGATCAATGAGCATGTTGAAGTAATATAATAATTGTAGGATGTTGACATTACTCGTTTAGTTTCGTATGCACACCTCAAAACAATGTGATATTTACATTCATTGCAGTAGTCAGCCGATTATTGAACATTGCGAACAGATTCGATTTGCACCATCCATTCCGGCATTCTTTGATGAACAAATCAAGGTGAGAGTATACATGTGTATAACAAGGATAATATCCCGTATTAATCTGGATTATAATTAGGGAACACCATTTGCCGATGAGACCAATCGATGGCATGAAGTTAATGATTTCCTATGGATTAAGCGACATCAAGCATCACCGCACTGGTCGCTCATAGATGAAGAGGCCAAGGAACGGACAGAGGCACATCAGATGACAATATGGAAGATGGTTACATCCCCATCTATATCCTCGGAGGAAACAACAAGTCAAATAGATACAAGTAAAATGATCATGTCGGTTATTCCATCGTGAATTATCGTTTACTCTCCACGATTGTTATAATTGATTATTAAAATAAATGGTATAGCTCATGTCATAGAATATACATTCGTATCATCGTGTCTACTATCTTCTTATAGTGTGTACATGTTCATGGACGTGGGTATACTAATGAGTCAAACGCTTGCTGTTACACAGCATTCTAAAAGAAATGGCCTTTGAATTTAGAAATAATCCTATTTCTTGGCAGTTTATGAAATAAATGCCGCTTCATTTGTTCGCTCTTTCAATTCCAGCTTATTCGTTCATATTGTTATACTTGTTCGTCTATACCAGACACACAAAGCTTATTCACTATGCAAATAAGTAACCTTACTGAAAAGCAGAAAGAGAAGGAGGAAGCGATGCATGACGAAGAAGAAGAAGGGGTGGCATCGACATCCATGTCCGTGGACATTCCACCAAGTTACGACGATGCTATCAGTAATTCTGGCATGTCCCCATCCGTAGAACGTGCCCTACCACCAATGCCATCAACAATGACTGAGCGTGTTCTACCGCATAAGCTACACTGGAAGTTGAATCATTTACGTAAATGTCAAATTCAGCTGGGACTCTTCGATTGTAGTCACTCGTCGATGCCACAAGCCACCGTGCGTATGCCTTTGGAGCATTTGTCGGGCGTATCATTGAATGGAATATCAAATGATATCAATACTAAACTGAAGCACATAAAACGATGCTCGTTAAACCTTGGCATACCAGTGTCCGCCTCGACAACCATCCCGTCCATTAAATGTCATCTAACTCATGTGGCGAATTGCAATATTGACATGGCCGGATCACCATTGAATTTATTCGGTGAACTAGAATTGGAACACATTAACGATCCTGTATCGCATTAGGACCCATTCATGGTGGTGGTGGTGTAAATGTATCGCACACACGTCGAACCACCATTGTACGAGCATTGAATCCATCCACCACCACCACTACTGCTACTGCTATAAGACCAATACAACCATACAATGCCACATCGTATTTCGAGGCAAACAAACTTTCACGTTGCACTATTGATTTACGCGCTAATGGGGATGATCCACCATTGACTAAAGTAATACTATCGCACCTATCGCATTGCGTCGTTTATCTAGATCGAGTGAATGGTCCCGTAACCCTTAATCAATGTAAACGATGTATTGTAGTTATACCAGGTCAACAGGCACTATTCCGAAAATGTTCTCGTATTCGTGCGTATATTTACCCACTACAATTATTGGAACGGATCGTACCAAACGATTACAACTTACGATGTTGCAAGTGAATCATACACTAAGAGAAGATCAGGTATGGTATATAATCAACATGCTATACTCATACTAATAGTAACAATGATATCCACTTCTAGATGCATGTAGATATAGCAACCACTTGTATTGGTAATAGTAGTAATCCATCGCTAATACTACAATGAATGATGGTACTATGGAAACAGCAATGCCTGCCCTGCCTCCTCAATATCACGAACTATTTCCTCATGACGAGACATTGAATAGTAATACTAGTCGTACTAGTGGTATACCAATGGCAACACACGTGAAATTCAGTACCCGTGTCAACGACCAAGCAGATCAATGGCTGGGACGCGCAATTAACGCAGAGACATGGAAGGATACTTGTGTTCAAGGGAAGGCAAGAGGATCGTCATCAGTTTCGTCATCGTCATCATCCTCCTCCTCCTCCTCCTGTTCTGTCTCCTCACTATCATCGATAGGCTCACATAGTGACCGGAAATACGAGAAACGTGCGATAAGAGAAGAGCGTAAACAAGCAAAGCACACACAGAAACTAATACGAAAAGCCGAGAAATACGAACGTAAGATGCAGAAACTAGCAATGAAGCTCAGTTAGATTAGATAGATGATTTATGCTATACTCGTATATATGAATATGAATAAGAGTCAATTTAAGAGTAATGACGTGTTATCATACAAGTGCTGATTTCTTATCAGATGAACATAATGGAGGATTGCCTCTCCTTAATATGAATAATAAAGGCCTTGATTCCATTTACATGTTCGTTTGAATTCCATTTATTAAAGGGGAGAACAAGAGTGAAAAAAACTATAGAATTCTCACGGCTACCATTAATGGTAGTGTTTCAAACTGAACACAAATGGACGGGAACGGCATTTGGTTGGACGGATAGACAGTGCAAAAGTCCGACTACGCAACATCCAGGTCTACTGATATACACACGTACGCACGCGCGCAGTGGTAACGAGCACTTGTCTATCGGTGTGCGTGTGTGTGCGTGTTATCTCGCCTGCGTTATTCCGTGTCGCTTCTACTCATAACGACATTATCGTTATAAATATCATAGCATCGTATATCTCCCCAAAAGCGGCACTTTACTCCTCATTACTAATACATACTCACTTTCACTCACTTACTTACTCACTCACTCACTCACTCAGACTTGCTCGTATACGTTGCGTACTCCTCGTTTATATTCACTAGTCTGTGTGATTACTCTCAGTTATCCTTCTATCCTTCTTTAACACCATGACTCAAGATTATGTACGTACGGAACCTAGCTATAAGCGTATACGTTCTCCACGTACAGTAGGTATCGTTGGTGCTGCGTTTAGTGCGGGTCAGGTAAGAAGACAAGCTAGCTAACTAACTAGCTAGTATGGTCCTATCTTCCATTATTACTAACACTCGTATTCTTGGTCGATTGTACGTTCATTACTTGTGATAATTAGCGAAAGTCCGGTGTGGACACGGCGCCTATTCTTTTGAACCAGTATGGTCTATCAGTCCAGCTTGAGCAACTCGGCTGGCAAGTCAGTGTCAACGACACGCTACAGAGCTGCAAGCAATGGAGGCCCGAGTCCGACCCGGATGTAGGGGTGATTAAGGAGCCTCGATACGTAGGAGCCGTCAATAAAGTGCTCGCCGATGAAGTACGTCAGCACTGCGAACGTGGCGAATTGGCCCTCACTCTCGGTGGCGATCACAGCTTGGCAGTAGGCACGATAGCCGGTAGTACCTCAGTATACGGCGATGATCTGTGTGTTATCTGGGTCGATGCACATTCGGTAAGTTGATTCAACAGCATCTATATCTATGATAATAACCCATATATAAATATATATATGTATATGTATATGTATATTTAGGATATTAATACATTCGCATCATCGCCATCGGGCAACTTACACGGCTGTCCACTTGCCATCTTACTTGGCATATTCGACGATAAACCATTGGTGGGATTCGAATGGGTTAAACCTATTCTAAAGAAGGAACGTCTCGTGTATATCGGTCTACGTGATGTGGATGCCGGCGAGAAGCGTATATTACGCGAGAATAACATCCGAGCCTTTAGCATGTACGATGTTGGTAAGTGATGACTAATGAACTACCACCGAGCGAGTACATGATGTTAATTACGCGCATTCCATGTATTTATTACTAGATAAATATGGTATTAGTAAAGTTGTAGAAATGGCGTTGGATCATGTGAATCCTCAGCGCAATCTACCCATTCATCTTAGCTTTGATGTTGATGCTCTCGATCCCACTGTAGCACCAAGTACAGGTAGGCATATTTGTTAACAACAGCAATAATAACTTGCCATAATTGAGTATGATATTAACGCATGATGAATTACAACTACACTCTTAGGTACGCCGGTAAGAGGAGGCTTGACATTCAGAGAGGGCCATTTCATTTGTGAGGAAATTGCGGCCACTGGACAATTGGTGGCTATGGACATGGTCGAGGTCAACCCGTCATTGGGTGATCTTGTAGCTCTCGAGCAAACAGTCAAGATCGGTTGCTCCTTGATACGTTGTGCTCTTGGTGAGACACTTTTGTAAGCAGCGCTCTTTGATAACTACATACAGATACATACACATACGTATACATGTTTAACGACATATTTACAGTTACTATATGGCAATAAAATCATTCATTAATTGTCATTTCATTTGTATTTCTTGACCAATTGTGTTTATCTGTCATGATCATTACAGGATGTGACGTGATTTTTTGTCATTTTAATGAATAGCCTATGATTCTATGATTCTATAGTGCTTGTTTACTTCACTACACATGTTCCACCTACTTCTCTTGCATTCTAATATGACGTCAGTAGTAGTAATAATAGTAGAAGTAAACTAGTTGACTTTATGACATTGAACAGTAATGATCATTGGGATTGTTACCATTCGTACAACCAGTCAACACATGCATACAACATGAATAATGCTAACATTAGTTTAATTTGTTAATAAAGAGTACGATTTAGGAATGCCAATCGCACTTTTACTACCGAATAGACTGTATCTACAGGACCAGTCCTGTCGATTCATGTGACTATTTCACCTATGCTTATCGTCGTACGATTGTACATTTTGCCAACGACAGATTATATTAATATATCGAATGTCTCTCTCTCTTTCTTTCTCTCGCGCGCGCTCTTTCGTTATTGGCGGCTTTCATCGAAATATGGTTCGGTAAAATCAGTAGTAGGTGGTACCCCAGTTGTTATGGTGCACTTTTGCATTCACATCGATGATGTGTTAATTCCCTCAATGACATCAATTATTTTTTTAGTGTACACCGCTCATCTTGATGTACGATGCAACTACTGAAATAGAGTGCATCAAGTATACTCTTGTAATAATACTAAACAAATGTGATACAAACGTGTAAATGCTACCAGGTCACTTGATGCGCACTAGTTGGCCTAGTCCTTCCAACCAACTATTCGATTGTTTGCGACAACAAGCGCGACAATGCTGATTCATCTTCCTAGCCTGTTAGAAGTTGTATGAATAATAGTATAGAACAGGCTGTATTGAACTATACGGAAATCATTATTCTTTTCTTCGTCAACCTCTCATTTACACAGAAATAACGAACCACCTCATATCATTGTCATTTTTCCATCGTGTCATCATTGTATCTAACGTGTTTATTCTTCTCACGAACTTAGCAAACAACACCTTATAAGTTTGAATATTCATCATCCTTATTCTACTGCAAGCTTATTCCTCGATTACTCTAGTGTTATCATTTTATTTGACGGATTTGCATTTAGTTTGACATGAAAATAAATCAATTGACTTATCATAGTGCTATCCTAATAGCACTACTATTACATTGCCATGTCGTATCGGTGATTGCAGCTGCCGTGAAATCCAACACCATCAATCTCGATTCGATATCACAACTGGTACGCGAACGTATCGATCATGTAGTACTGATGGTGCTGGAGAATCGTTCTTTCGATCATGTTTTAGGAAAGTTGAACACGGTCAACTCGGAGGTAGATGGGCTCACCGGGAAAGAGCGTAACTACTGGAATGTAGCGGATGAATCCAAAGGATACCAGTCTGTCGTGACCGATTCACGTTATTGGCGTGCACCGATAGATCCCGAGCATGAGCTCCCAGGTGTCACGGAGCAGATATTCGGCACGAAAGCCGAGCCTAGCACGTATCCTGAGGTGGCGCCCATGAATGGATTTGCGCAGAACTCCCTCAGTGTCGTGACCAAGGGCGACAACATCACGGAACGTCGTCAGTACAGCATGTCCACCTGGCCGTTGGGATCGTTGCAGGCCACGCATACGCTCGCCCAGGAATTTGGCGTATTTGATCGCTGGTTCTCCGCTGTTCCCGGACCTACCATGCCGAATAGGCAGTACATCTACTCGGCAACCAGTCATGGTCATACGGCGAACAATGTGGGTGACATCCTCCTCGGCTATCCCCAGGCTACCGTGTACGACTCGTTGAAC
Organism: Syncephalis plumigaleata; assembly: GCA_025201365.1. Classification (NCBI taxonomy): domain Eukaryota; kingdom Fungi; phylum Zoopagomycota; class Zoopagomycetes; order Zoopagales; family Piptocephalidaceae; genus Syncephalis; species Syncephalis plumigaleata. Next base: position 616,578 of record JAIXMF010000001.1, read on the forward strand.
AAGAAGGATATCGATTGGCGCATTTATTTCCATGATGTGCCCACGTCGTTGATCATGCGTGAACTACGTTCGCCGAAGAATCTATTGAAGCTTCGTTTGATTAATCGTTTCTATCAGCATGCTCGAGAAGGTCGACTACCGCCTTTTTCCTTGATAGAACCAAGGTACAGCGACACAAGCCTATTCCCGGCCAATGATAATCATCCACCGGTAAGTAGACAATTTATGAGCAATACATGGCGTCGACACAATTGTGTAATGCTAATGCTCAATCGTAGCACGATTCTCGTTATAGCGAGAAATTGATCAAGGATGTATACGAAGCATTACGCGCGTCACCTAACTGGAACAAGACACTTCTTATTCTAACGTACGACGAGCATGGCGGTTACTACGATCACGTACCAACTCCATTGACCGGTGTTCCATCGCCTGATGGTATTGTTGGCAATGCCGGTGAACGAGGAGAGGGTTTTCGTTTCGATCGTTTAGGTATTCGAGTACCAACGTAAGTTACCATCATTATCATTATATTTATTCATTTACTAATGATTGATTATTGCATGACATGCTAGTATCCTCATATCACCATGGATTAGTCGTGGCAGTGGTAAGTGCAATTGCCTGTTATGCCTGTCTTGCTGCTATACCCGCTAACAATTCCTATGCAAATAGTATTCCATGAACCAGCTGGACCACAAGCGGCGTCGCAATTTGAACACTCGTCGATTCCCGGATTCCTTAAGCGTCATTTCAAATTGGACAACTACCTTACAAAACGCGATGAATGGGCGGGTGCCATTGAACCGGCACTCGTGCAACTCAAGTCGCCACGTATGGATTGTCCATTAAAGTTGCCCGATATACCTTTGCCGCAATTCTGGCAACCATCCTCGCCACTTGGTGGTCAAGGCGATGGTGATGATGCTGATACTGCCGGAACATCCGATATCTCAATAATAGGGGAGATAAAAGACAATGAGGATGAAACTACGGGATACTTCACGAGTGAGGCAAGGACACTGGACAGCGTCATTGGCTCAATAGTCAGACAAGTTCGAAAGCGTGACCATTCCGGTGAAGCAGGTCTCTAACATGGTGCTATATATGGCAAGGAATTCTTTCACGTATTATGTATGATCATTATACAATATAAACTAAATAATCTGCTTGATTGTAATGCTATTAAGCTATTGTTGCTATTGTTATTATAACTGAAATGAATATCTTATTATTACATGATTGTTGAGAATGTATCGCGAATCGACTGTATCGAATGGTTGTTGACTTGCAATAGTCAACTAAATATAGACTGATGATGATCGTATTTTGTGGTCTATCGCTAGTGTCGCCATTTCAATAGGGTTTAATACCGCGTAGCATACTATACAATAGAGGCAGCGTAGCCTATTCGTTCCGATAATGTTTCAAGTAGGGCTTGAGTCATGGAAGTGTATACACTCGCAATGATTAGTGGAAATCCAGTTTGAATTCTGGTTTCTCCTCACCGCGTGCAGGCATGCATAACCAGAAATGACAAGTGACAGATATATTGAGCGTGGCTATAGAGTCATAAATACTGGCTGTCGCGATACAAGCGGACCTTGCTCGACAATTAATCCTTTTCTCTAGTAATTTTTTCTCCTTTATTAATCATAGTATCGTGCTTAATTACACAATCTACAATGTTATCAAAGTATATAGGAAGTCTACTCACCACGAGTAGCGCGCTATCTGTGATAGCTCATAGCATACCCGCTAGCATGGGTGGCACGCAGTCTGTATCACATATCTATCCGATTGCCAATCATGTGCCGAGTACACTGCTACGACGCCAGCTAAGGGAGTCGTCATCGGAAGATAGTAGGCAGAATAATGATGATGGCAACTATACTGGTCGTGGCATAAAGATAGGAATCGTCGATGGCGGTATTGATTATAGGCATCCAGCATTGGGCGGATGTTTCGGACCTGGATGTAAAGTTGCCTATGGCTACGATTTCGTCGGCAGTGACTATAATGGTGAGAACACGCCCGTAGAAGATGAGGACCCGTTGGATGATTGCGATGGTCATGGCACACATGTGGCGGGTATCATTGCCGCGAGATCCAATAGAGGCACGGGTGTCGCGCCCGATGCCACACTAGGCGCCTATCGAGTGTTCGGTTGCGTGGGAGGTGCATCCTCACAGGTTATCATGAAAGGCCTGGATCGTGCGGCCGAAAATGGCATGGACATTATCAATCTGTCGATAGGTACCCGTCAGTTCTTTGACACTTATGACGATGCCATGAAAGTGCAGGAATTGGTGAAGCGAGGCATTATAGTGGTGGCTGCTGCCGGCAACAATGGAGGAAGCCATCTTGGCGGAGTTGCTAGCCCGGCCACGGCACCGGGTGCCATCGCTGTTGCCTCGCTCGACGTGCACGAGGTCGTGACGTATCATTTCTCGATAGGAAATAGTAAAACGAAATTCTATTATATATCCGGATCGCACGTCACTGTACCGTCTGACGCGCCCAAAGTTGTCATGCGTATCAAGTCGGGCGACTCGAAGGGATGCGAGCCATTGGAGAAACAATACCGTGGCGTATTCGTGCTCCTGAAACGAGGCGGTTGTCTTGCCGAGCAGAAGGCGGTGAACGCGCAAGAAGGCGGTGCAGCCGGTGTGATTGTAGTTCACGACAAGAGTGAACTGGAGTATTTCGAGGTTGATCGAAGGAAGATCCACATACCGGTATTGTTGATTACCGACAAGCAAGGCGATCAACTAGAGGAACTCATGGGCAAATCGAAACAAGACGATCGAGCCAACGTTCGTTGGTATAATACACCCACCATGATGAGTTATCCCAAGCCGGGATTCGCGTCGTTCTTCTCGTCATACGGGCCATCGAACAACATCCTTAGTACGAAGCCGGACATCTCCTGGAATGGTAACCAAATTCTTAGTACATATATCAATGGTGGCTACGCCATTCTACCAGGTACAAGTATGGCGACACCGGGTATTACAGGACTCGCCGCTCTTGCCCTTCAGAAATACGGCGGTAGCATTCACGCGAACAAAGACCGGCTGCGATTCGTCGTGCTATCGTGCAGACCGCCACCACGCTTACCTGGCCCAAGTGGCAAGCGGCCAATGATATTGGCGGTCCTCGTACCATTCCAATCGCCTATTGCGGCGCCGGTCTAGCTCGTGCCAATGCCACCAACGAGCCTGGATGGGGAACTGAACCGCAAGCCATTACATTTAAGCCTACTCGTTTGGAGGGTGGCTACGTCCACAAAGTGCAGGTAACCCTAACTGGCACGATACCGGCTGGCACTATCACCTTCCGTCATCGTCCATCAGCTACGGTGTCCGACTGGGGTGCGATCGGTGAACTGGACAACGACGTGATTTCCAAGAAGGTTGTCGATGCTAAGATGACACCAGAACGCCTAACCGTGGATGGTGGTTCAAGCCAGGACAACAACAACATTAACACGCTAAGAAGGGAAGTGTTCACGGTGGAGCTTAACATTCCCGTTTGGAGGGAGAATAGACTCTGGGTAGTATCCGGTATGATTGAGGTGATACATCAAGATGCGAACACCAAAACTACCATGATACGTAACGTGCCATATCAAACGGTAGTAGGCACCGGTAGACATATCGACGTTCTCGTACGTAATGGCGAGTTCCCTCGTATCGAGAATATCGATAAGGACAACAAATTGATTCCCGAGAAATCAGATGGCACGCCTCTTACCGGCAACTATCGAATTCGACTAAGGTTCTATTTGCATTTACCGAGCGAGCTCGTATTCGCTGTATTCGAGGATGCAAAGACACGCGTACGACACGGTGTTGCTCAAGGATTCATAGGAACGAACCTGAGTCGTTCGCCAGACGATAAATCCTATGCCTACGAGAACATCTGGACCGGTCAAGTAGTACCAATGCAGAAATTTGGCAGACCACAGGGTCGTTATCAGCCATTGCCTCGCGGTACTTATCGTGTATTATTCTTCGCGTTGCGACCATTCGGCAACAAGTTCGACGAAAGAGATTACGACTCGTGGTTCTCCGCAAAGGAAATAATAATCAAGGAGGATTCGATCAAAGATTTGCCCCGTGATCGTAGTCAAAATGATATGGCACAGAAGACCGAATTCTCTACTGGTGAACGTGCCAGTCAAATGGGTCATAGAATATAATGAATGTTGCTCGTTTGCTCGTTTGCTCGTTTGTTAATAGTAGTAGTAAATAAGAAGTTTTATTATTAAAGTAATCCATAAATTATATGAGCAACTTGATCCAATTACATGCTTGTATTGCTTTATGTATATAATTGATAGCTGGTGTTGTTGTTGTTGATGTTGCTGTAGAGTAGGCATTTGAATACTGGCCAATGAAGAATGAACTTGCTTAATTAGGCCATCCAATTTGGGTCGGAAATTTCCGGAAGTAGTGATCAGTAGTTATCTGATGGTGTTCCATCTCAAATGGCGCCACATTTGTTTTGCCCGATCATCATTTCTCTATTATCTTAATCTGATGGAACAATAAGTGACAGGCGTCTTTTCTTTCCTTTCCTTTTTTTCCTTTCGTCGTCTGTCGTCTTTATTCATTACTCATTATTTAACGGAATATTATGCTTCTATTTATTAAGGTATGCAGGATTTAAGAAGTGTGTTCACGCGTTACTTTTTGTGTTTTCCTCCCTCCTTGTATCATGCGCGTTGTCTTATGATCGCTTCCTATTATGTCGCTAGCTAGTCCTACTCACTGATGCCGAGCTACTCTATCCTGGCTACATGTGAGACACTACGCTAGCTCATTCCATTGCCCTTGGCATACTTCCGAATTCCGCCGATATAATTAATGGTGCTCCATTAATTATAGCATTGAAATAAGGAGTCGGGCTTTATCGCAAGCATACGACTACCTTATTCTCTTCTTTGCATACATTCTATAACTCGCATAACTTACTTTAGAACCAATACATGCACGCACTCACTCACTCACGCACGCACGCACTTACTAACTTATTCATTCTTTGCATTTGTCCAATTGCTCTTCTCTATAGCTATTACTATGACTACTGAAGCCAAACCAGCGAGAGGAAAGGACGAGTTGGACCTGACCGATGATATTGTTGAAAGGTGGCCGATGAATTCAAGCAAAAAGCAACGCTATACACCGTCTATCTAGTGTCACGCCGGATAACAGCGATGTTGAATCGAGTCAGGTCCCGCCCTATTAGATGAAACTAATGAAATTTCATCGCAGCTACCCGGTTTATTTGCAACTGTTCTCGGAGATGGTAAAAGCGGCACGACACCGATAAATGACTATTTCTCTTTGGCGACAAATCAATTCGATGGTCGTCTTCGTCGTCGTAACCTAATTGACACGGATATCAATGGACTGGCCTGGCTGTTACGCTCGTCATCCATGCGTGTACGCACTGGTGCCATCTTCTCCCGTTTAACTGAGCTGGATTTATCGCGCAATCGTTTGACTACACTTCCCGATGGACTATGCCGTGCTATGCCGTCGTTAACCAAGTTAAACCTAGCTCATAATCGAATCGCTCAATGTCCGTTAAGCTTGGCGCATCTCACCAGTTTAGAGGAACTTAATCTAACCGGTAATCAATTGGGCGCTACAGCTGACTCGTTGCCCGGCTGGCTATTTCGTCGTTGGCCGCAACTTCGTGTGCTAAGGCTTAGCGACAATCAATTGGAGAAACTACCCAATGAACTCGTACAACTTACATTGCTTGAGGTATTAGAGCTGGGCTCGGTACTTGGTGGTAATCGGTTAAGAGGCTTACCCGCGGGCTGTTTAGTTCGTCTACGTAATCTGGTAGATCTTGATTTAACGGGCAATCAACTGACGGAACTAGACTTGAATGATGACATTTACCATCACCACCATCATCATCATCATTATCATCATCAACAACACGTTAGCGCGAATGCAATAGATGCCAATGATGAAACGTCCACCATCCTACCTGCTCTTAACTATTTAACATTAACCGACAATCAAATCACTTCATTACCTGCGGCACTTGCGGAATGTAGCCAGCTTCGTTCATTACGAGTAGATGGCAATCGATTGACTAGTCTACCGAGTCAACTAGTTGATTTGGCCAATCTAGAGCTGTTGGATGTGGCGCGCAATCAATTATCCGTCTGGCCAGCTGAACTGGACGAGTTGGCTCAACGTGGCTGCACGGTTATATTAGCGCAGAATCCATTCGATAAACAACATGAATCAATCCAGAATCGACGTAACAGCGTAATCGCACCAGCTCAAAAATTGCTAGAATCAAGCAATCAGACTACTTTGATGGCATATCCTCTACTCGATCATCTCTGCATCCCCACACAATACTAATGAGAGATCATTAGCGAATAATAATGGTGGACGACAATCACCTGTTGAGATTCGTGCATTGTCTATGCTTCCAGCAGTGATGACAGAAACGACCAGGCCTATTACCGCTCATGCAACAATATCCTCCAACATTCACAGTAGTGCACATCAGCATGATAGTTATCATCACCACAACAAACAACAACAACAACACAACAGCAGCAGCAGCAACGTCGACAACAATGGCAATACGATGATGTCTGGTATCATTGGTAATGGTCCTCCTTCATTATTGGAATTGACTGCACGCGTATTACTACGCTCTCAACAGCCTATTCCATATCATGCATTACCTGATCATTTGGTTGCCTACTTGTCTGGTGGTGCACACGCGTGCGCTTGGTGTCATGGACCATTTGTCGGCGAATGGATAGGCTGCCTGAGACAGGGACACTTTGGCGGACATGGTGTACATCGATGGCTACGCTACTGTTCTCGCTCATGTCAATCGTCTGCCGCGGAGGAGGCATCGCGTATTGCCTTCACGAACATGTCGCATTCATCCAAGCATCATCGACGTATCGTAGGACATCCGATGAGCAATTCCCCAACTATTTGACGCCAACTCGTAATCGAGGACACTCGAAGAGTAAGAAGAATGCGCTTATTTGCTATGCTCCCCGTCCACCGGTGGGACGTTGTCTAAGACGTAGTACAAACGCATCAATCAAGCATGATTCGTCAAGTCGCGATGATAACATACTAGCATGTGCCCGGTGGCGTTGTCTATTCGACTACGATGACACCGATAGTATGGGTGAAGACGATGACAACGTATCCGTGCATCAAGCAACTATGATACGCATAGTAGTATGCGCAGTCGTCAGAGTACAATCCACGAATGGACGATGATAGCTGGTGCGATCCGATGGCATGCGCACCCGTAGGATCGACCACCGAACTTTCCGTCAGCATTGATACAGAAACGACAAACTCGCCTGTCTCTTCGCCAATGACACCATCATTATCGACGGAATCACCTATGCCAGGTGCTGCGCCCTATTCTCCCTTAGCGATATTCCTGGAATCCCGTAAAAGAAAATCCGCTAAAAAGGCCAGTCGTTTACGCTGTGACACCCGTTACCTTGATTGGTAACTATAGCGTGCCTGTACGTGTGGTATATATTTTCTCGTATATGTTTTATTAATTTGCTATTATCAGTACAATTGTTCACTAATTATTTTTTATTATTCTATTTATCGCTCATGTTTACTACATGTAATTACTACTCATCAATTGAATAAACGCAATTATAATCAACTTCTTATTATAGTGTACTTGACACATGGAAAAGATCTGTGATTGTTGCACGATAGTTATAATTTATTTGTAGTCATTACCTGTTGGTTAGCGCTAATGATTCTGTTGCAATTCCAATGAAACAGGCCTAAGCAATCAATTGACAAGGCATTGATGGTGATAGGTACGTTGAATGGTTACAAGGATATACAGGCCAAGGTTAACATGTGCCGATGAATCGGTAGGAAAAAGTAAAGGAACAAACAAGGGCTATCATTGGCAATTAGCTATAGATTTCTATTTTGATTGCACTATAACATACAATGAGTTATATATATATATATATCGCAAAAAGATAACGTGTAAAATAGCCGGGAATGCTGTTTGGCCAGGCCTCATTCTTAGGAGGCAGCCTATCCTGACTGATAAACATTCGACTAGTATGAGATTGGTTATCGGTATTTCACGATGTTTAACCACAAAGTACTGGCATTGTGCTTGGATGATCTGACGGTATAAATAATATAAAATAAGAAGTAAGGTACGCGTTGGTATTCTATTGATTGTTTCTTCGTACTATATCTATTTTTCACGATTATTACTAATCTGCATTATAACATGCACTCTAGTATATTTGGCAATGTTGCCATGTTAGCGATTTCTTTCCTGATATTTATTATATGCGTGTCTGCAGGTCAAGCTCGATATGATGAGAATCAACTAAAGAAAATGGCGAGGATATTGCAAAGAATCGTATCGAGCATGTAGTCGTACTAATGCTGGAGAATCGTTCATTTGACCATATTCTCGGTAAGATGACCAGATCAACAAGGAGATCGACGGCCTTAAAGGCGACGAGATAAACTACTGGAACGTGACCGACAAGAGCAAAGGCTACTTGAAGGTCGTGGACAATAAGTATTGGCGTGCACCACTCGATCCGGAGCACACAATCCTAGATAATGCATGCATATCTTTGGTACGGAAAAGGCTCCGAATCCATATCCAAAGACGGCACCTATGAACGGATTTGACAGGATGCCTACAGGCACATTAACAATGGTACGAACATCACAGAGTGTCGGCAACACGTAATGTCGACATGGCCCGCCAATAGTTTACCGATCACCCACACACTTGCTAAGGAGTTCGCGGTGTTCGACCGATGGTTCGCGTCCATGCCAGGACCCACCCTGCCCAATCGTCAGTTTCTCCACTCGGCCACTAGTAATGGCGTTACCGATCATCTCTTCATGAAATACGGTAAAGGCTATGGACAGAAAACAATCTATAGCCACTTGAATGACAAGAAAATAGACTGGAAGATCTATTTCCACGATTTGCCACTATCGTTGACCATGAGAGAATTACGACATCCTAGAAACATGCTCCACATTCGTACTATGGGCGATTCTACCAGCACGTGCGACAGAATAAACTGCCGAAATACTCGCTTATCGAGCCTAGCTATCATGACTTTCCATTCTCGCCGGCCTCCGATAATCATCCGCCGCATGACTCGGCAGCATCGGAGAAGCTAATCAAGCGTGTTTACGAGGCACTTCGTAACTCAAAAGCCTGGGAGAAGACACTTTTATTCTAACGTACGACGAGCATGGTGGTACTACGATCACGTACCAACTCCATTGACCGGTGTTCCATCGCCTGATGGTATTGTTGGCAATGCCGGTGAACGAGGAGAGGGTTTTCGTTTCGATCGTTTAGGTATTCGAGTACCAACGTAAGTTACCATCATTATCATCATTATTTATTCATTTATTAACGATTGATTATTACATGACATGCTAGTATCCTCATATCACCATGGATTAGTCGTGGCAGTGGTAAGTGCAATTGCCTGTTATGCCTGTCTTGCTGCTATACCCGCTAACAATTCCTATGCAAATAGTATTCCATGAACCAGCTGGACCACAAGCGCGTCGCAATTTGAACACTCGTCGATTCCCGGATTCCTTAAGCGTCATTTCAAATTGGACAACTACCTTACAAAACGCGATGAATGGGCGGGTGCCATTGAACCGGCACTCGTGCAACTCAAGTCGCCACGTATGGATTGTCCATTAAAGTTGCCCGAGGTCATATCAGGGAAATGGGTACCGAATTCACCTATCGGCAGTAATGATGATGGTGAAGAGCATGTGGGACCGGAGGATCCTATTTCCGCGGATGAAGGCTACCTTAGCACCGAAGCACGGTTAATAGGTAATGAAGTCAAGGATCTGCTCATCAATATACGAAATCGCGATAAAACTGGTCAACCCGATGTGTAGTACCATTTCAATGCTTACTGTCTATCATATATATATATCCTATAATTAATTCTACTATGATTGATTAAAGCACTGACATTTTATTACTAATTTATTGATTATTATTGTGATTCGTGTCTGTTTGTCATGGTTGTTATTCACGCTTCATTGCTACTTCTAATGGGGTATCTGCACTACTTGATGGCTAATAAAATAGGATGCAATGCATATACATAAGAGTATCATCCAAACGATTATTTTACTGGATGGAAAGATCGAGCTAACCTGTTCGGACCAAACCCACACGCGCTAAATAGTACAGGGGAAATGGTGAACGAGAGTGCCGATAAACACCAGCTTAGCCCGTTAACTGTGCCTAGTATACCGGTAGATTGTGCTGCATTATTGATCTGAATGATATTAATAAGATAGTGAATATCATTGATAGGTATGAACAGTTAGTAGTACATACCAGTATTTGTGCACTAGTACTAGTGAATGAAAAGGCAAATAGGTGAGCGCACAAACTAACCAGAACGCCGAAACAAATAAAAGCAAAGACTACACCGTTGCCAATCATGTTGCTCGATATTATTTGTAGTAATGGCACGATAGAATGGTGATCAGTTCAGCGCCTAGTCCAATTCGAAAAAGCTTCAACAGCCCGTAATGAAGTTTCATGGGAGGATACAACACCAGACTAACGAGTAAGTTGACGATAGACGATAGTGCGATTATTGTTCCCATTAGTTTGGGCGACATGGCGAATCCACCGTTAACCACGGGAGCAGGTAGCAATAGCGTGATTAAAGCCATAATTGCCGAATGATTGCAATAGACGGCAGTCATCATAACAATGGGTAGCACGCATTTGCGTAGCATTTCATAACTGAATATATGACGCAGTGATACACGAGTTGATATTACTATATTGTCAACTGCATCTGCAATTACCACATCTAATGCAGCACTACTTTCCGCAGAGTCAGAGAGAAACGACTGCTCTTCCGCGGAATGTCAGCTTCAGCTGCACTCGTTTCGTAAATGTATTTACTGGATGTTTCCTCCAGAAGTAGTAGTGTCAATGTAAATCCGATGGCAAACAATACGGCACAAACAAGCAGCGGAAGCAGGTAAGGTGTTGTCGAGATAAATGGCATGTTGGTGCTAATAGCTTGTTCCTGCGGATCATCTAGTAAATAACCACCGATGATAGAGCCAAAGGAAAACGCCATACTCTGTCCTATGGTTAAAGACGGAAACCGTAGACTAAATAGCAATTGATTAATGAATATTACCATTGTTTCTGATATTTACATGATTGAAGTGATTACCTTGATTTTTCGTATTAGTGATATCGCCTATAATTGTCATCCAAATATTCAAACTACCGACCACTAGTCCAAGTGCCATCATATCGATTATAACTACCGGGAATAAGGCACCGCACCAAGTATTAGGGTGCACACTGCACCGCTAAATTGTGCCACCAGTAATGGAAGACGACGACCAAATCTATCGGCAATCCAGCCCCATCCGATACCTAATCAATCATGTTTACATAAAGCAAAATGATAAATTGTTTATCATCTTACTTCCTAGTGCATTACCACCATTAAGGATGGAGATGAGTAAACCGACAAATACGCCAGTATTCTGTGGTCCAGCATTCGGATTAAGATCTTTCACCTGTAAATGATAGTTGAATGTAAGTCACACGCGTGTGTAATAATGTTTGCACCGCTTTTACCATCTGTTTTATAACAAGAAGATCAATGGAATATTAGTCGATGATGCATTATTACTACTACTATTAATGAAGCCGTATAGCCTACCTGATACAAGAATGGATAGCAACATGTAGTGGCGGTGACACCGACCGTATAGCCGAATATAACCACGAATAGTTGCTTTAAGGGAAGACTAACCAAGGCATCAATCTCGTCGGATACTATGGTCTTGAGACGTTTGTAAATAGTCATGGTAAGATAGAAGGAAATACACATAATAATTGAAGCAAGGGCAATTATCTTTGTCGACGAACTAGAATAACATTATACTAAGGACATTTTCGTATTGCTGTTACACAATACGCGTCATCAAAATGACATTTGATTGCAGTATGTGTTCATAGCGTTATATCCTTGACTTGTCAAGTGTACAAACAACGATTAGTGTAGATTTAATTATTATATTTTATTTCAATGTCACGCGATATTACGATTTTACATGGCGTGTCGTTTCCTTTTACCTTTGAGCGATCACTTTTCACGGTTATCACTACGTAAGCTATTTGCTACTCTTGGGATAGCACGACTAATACAAGCAAAACGAACTAGGACGTGCGACGATTCGTTGTCGCTGTTTCTCCACTATTATGAGTGAATCCAAGCTTGAACAGAACGTGGCAATCACTGCCACAGAATCAAGACAGAATGAACTATGCGACAATCTCGCCACAGTACAACGTATTATCAAAGAGCATGCAACCTCGAACCAGACGGTAAATAGAAATACATCGTTCTTGTTGCTATCAAGGTTAACACGTCTATAATAACGTTGACAGGTTCGTTTAGTGGCAGTTAGTAAAACGAAACCAGCCAGCGATATTGCCGCACTTTACACGGCAGGTCAACGTCATTTCGGAGAGAACTATGCAAGTATAAGCAGTCTATTTACATAGAGAAAAGAGCAAGCGCATCGACACATGACTAATTCTTCACGTTAGTTGCAAGAACTAGTGGATAAAAGTAAGACGGTATGTATGATGCTAGCCAGCTGCAGTACTTCTCGTTATTCATCTTTATCATCCCACCTATCCGATCATAGTTACCATCCGATATTTGTTGGCATTTTATTGGTGGTCTACAAAGCAATAAGTGCAAGCAACTTGCAGGTATTACACAAATTGATAGTCATAAAATCAATTACTAATAAGATTGTAATTATTTATTATAGATATTCCAAACTTATGGATGGTAGAAACATTGGATAGTAGGAAGCGAGCAGAATTACTGAATCGCGCTTGTATGACCGCTCAACGCTCTGAACCATTACGTGTTATGGTGCAAGTCAACACTAGCGGTGAAGAGAGTAAGTGTGCCGATAACAATACGAGTATTATCATAACTTATAACTATTTGATTTTACTATAATCTAGGCAAGCATGGTGTTACTCCATCCGACGTTAATGATCTATGCTATTTCATTCACGAGTACTGTCCCGCGTTGTATCTTGCCGGACTAATGACAATCGGTGCACCAAACCGAGAAGTAAATGAGAATGAAGTTAATCCGGATTTCGAGGCAAGTAATAGTAGACCAGTAGTTGTACGCTACAATTCGCACATTGTCATTAGTTAACATGATCATGTAGAGTCTCAAGACGTGTCGTGATAGTGTGGCCGAACTATTGAATCGTAATGACCTTGAGCTAAGCATGGGCATGTCCGACGATTATGCCGAGGCTATTGACGCCGGTTCCACTAATGTTCGCGTAGGCAGTAAACTATTTGGCGCTCGTAGTTATCCTAACACTAGTGCCACCACCACTACTAACAAAACTATGTCATCATAATGATGATAAAGAGGGGAGGGAATGCCCTCATTTCGATAATAAAGACAATGAGGAATGGTTTATTACTAAGGCAATGCTATAATATAATCAACAGAAATTGATGAGGAATTACGAATCACGGAATGGATTCTCTAATGGCTGCAATGCCTGCTCCTCATCCGAATCAGTCTCGCTATCAAATGGATTGTCATGATGTGTACGATAGAGTGTATGTAAAGGTGGGATGTTAACTGTACTACGTGATTAGTAATTATACAACAAATACAGTACAAATGTCATGCTTACCTGAATCCCACCATTGCTGTAATCCGAACTAGGTAATGGCACTAGACGATGATCAGCTAGTTAGATTGTATTCTAATAATGCATCTCTAATGACTTACAATCTTTTGTGTTACTCGGTCGAACATTGTCCAAATGGACATGATGATCGTATCATTAAATGATATAAGATCTGATGGTGGCGATCTTTGCTTATTGCTTAGTATTTGCGGTTCAACGTGCGACTACGTGGCATGCTCGGTGTGTCGTACTAAGAATCTGCTCCACTAAATTGGTACGCACTCGTTCCAGTGCCGGTGCATCAATGCCCGATACCTAAAAGTTGTTATAAAAAATACTCGCTCGTTATTGCGTCAGCAATTACCTCAACTGAAAAGATAGCTCGAACTATCATTATCATCATTAATTGGTATTAGTCCACTTATTATTACTAGACATGATTTTATTTCTAACTCATTTACCTGGTCGATGATCGGATATACGTAAATTGGCCCTTGAATACTCTAGCTGTTTAATCTATGTATATATTTGTTAATATGCGCTAATATTACTACTATTAGTATAATTTAGTTACCCGTTTGCCACGGTATAGAATACGATCTATTTTATTAATATGTTAGCGTATGCTATCGTATCTATAATTACCGCTTACCTGTCCATGCAGGAATACGCTGTTTCTCGCTAATAACAAGTGAGGGTCATTAATGCAAGTGCTGATACGATCATCTGTATCATTTACCTCATATCATAATAATCAGTGCCTAATTCGTATTTATAAGTTGGTAAGAAGGTGATCTGTCCTTCCGTAAATCCTTGAAATATTTCATCACGACTCATTAATCTTAGCAACTAATAATGGCATTATGGATGTTGTTATCGTTGTTGTTGTATTATTAATCAATATCTAATTTACTACTACACTCATTCCCGTACCTGATCTTGATCCAGTAATGCGTTCAAATGCTCTTGTTCAATCAAATAGCGAACCTAATCACAATGACAATACACGTTATGTTAGTGCCATTCAATTGGATTATACTTTACTATTGATCATTTCTTGTTACAATATCTACTTACATCTTCATTCACCATATCTATACGGAAATTGAAGTCACCCAACCAGAATACATTTCTATTTGAGTCATATGTAAGTGTTATCTTTGCCTAATAATCATAATAGTGCTACACCACATACTTGTGATCTTGTATATGTCGTCCATTCGTGAACAATAGATACTCATCGATAGTGTTGTAGTCACCGACACGTTCCAGATAATTTGTTTGTCCTAATGATCGATTAACATGCATAGTACACCACGAGTTGTTCACCATCATTTACCTGATGCAAAGTGTCCGCTAACAAAGCAGAATCCTGTATCGAGATAGTTCAATCGTATGGCCACCGCTCCTTTATTACCGGATACACCGCCTAATCCCGTCTTTATAACATTGATACACACTCGTTAGTGCTTATATATATATATATATATTCGATTACTACTCGTATATAATTGATCGCTACCTTCTTCATTGCCATCTCCACTTGTTTCACTTTCTTGATCTGTCGTTTGAGAACCATCACAATCAATGCCACACCCACTAATTGACCAGATCGTAGATTGATGTAGACATCACCGCCTGTTAATTGTCGATTTGCCTCATCCAACGCTAGTTCCTCCCACATGTAACTAATAACAAGTAGCACGTCGTCATCATAATAATCATCAATATTAGTTTTATAGATGCCATCAACAATTACGCGCTACATTACCGATTAGTCTCATTGGTAGACATGACTTGTTGCGGTGTCAGACTGACTACTTCCTGAAATGCCACCACCAATATATCCGGTGGTTGATGCGCTATAATATCATATGTTATACATTATTATATGTAGAAATAACTAATAGTCTATATGATACTCCTATATAATTACCATTGATGTTAATCCATTCGCGTAGTTTACCATTTGGTTCACGACCATTGACATTGAATGTACCCGCCATATTATAATGTTCTCTTCCTTCATGAATTCTGACGATCTATACACGAACACGTCAATTATTGCCGTTATTCCTTTTTGGCAGTAATATTCGATTGTACCTGGATTGTAATTCCATTTGAATACGTTCACTCATTGGATCATAAATAATCACTTGTTTCTGATAGACTAGCTTGCCCTATTACGATTGATCAACGAGTAAATCGTTATTGCATGATGCAATTATACTAGCAATACTGGTGATCACTTACGAGTAATTGATCGATCGTTTCCTGTTTTGTTTATCTTGAAAAGTACTATTATACATTCGAGTTAACGATTTTTGCGCGTCACTCAGCAGGCCTAAAGACAAAAAGAATGATGGCAATGACGTTAATCCTAGTAGCATCTATTTGAATTGTATAACGACATGCCTGCAAATGTTGATTTCCCTTTACGTGTGAAACTTGATTTAAGCGCATTAGTACCGGCGTAACCCTTGATAGAGCATCGCCATTTTCGGCCCATTGTTCATCTTGCTGCGCGGATAGCTGCCATTGTCGTTCCATCCAGCGAGGCATGTCAAGAAGCATGAGCTCGAGTGTACGATGCGAGATCAATCCTTGTACAACGTTTGTCCTACAAATGCCGATAACTCAGTTGATATTGTCCTCTTTATCATGATGTGTTATTTGTTATTTACCGATCCAGACTAAATAAATAAATAAAAATGTCAGCAATGATAAGCAAATGTAATACAATGGTAGCACTCGCGTTATATACTCACCAATCCATGCAATTAGTACGGAATATGCCATCTTGTCGCATCTCCCATATTTGTTTCTCTAGATTATAACAATAGAATCCGTAATGACGAATCTGCGGATCAATCTGCCCGATTAACTGCTGGGAATTAGCCAGTGCACCATTACGACAGATGTAGTTAAAGTCGAAATGCTTTAACGTAATATTGTCATAGCCAAGTTGCGCGAGGTACTGCTCGAATGTCTCGCTTAGTGTGGCCTCTCCTGGCGTGATCTCCGATAGTAGATTAAGCACATACATGTGATTGTATCTAGCCAAATCATGATCTAAGTGTCTCTTTAGTGCTTCCTTGGTGGCAGCGAAACTTCTAGCTATTTGCACTCGATGTGTAGTTAATTGCAGGCCCTAGATAAAAAGTATTACTCGAGTGTATTGACGCTGAATGAATTCATTTTTACCTGTTGTTCCCAGAAAGCTGTTTTCAGTATAATCGAATGGTTAAATTGATATTCATCCTAGTATACATTGTAGGACATTACCTGGTACATTGCCACGTATCTGTATATGACAGCGTAAATAGTCCTTGGTCACCACTACTAGTTCCGTCTAATCATCATCATCATTATTATTACAGAGTGAATAATCGAGTAATCACGTAGGCAATCATCTTACTTCAACGTAATTAGCAACATTCCCATCGTCATCAAGACCACGAGTCTGAAATCGTGCTCCTAAGTATTAATAGTCATTCATTCATTGATCATTATTATTATGGATTATGGATACTACCATCTCATTTGTATACATACCCGCTCGTTTACAACTGATACGCGAGATAAGTGCTAGTTTAAGCCATTCTCTATCGTGCCAACTTTCCGCTATACCCACGTAGCCTTGAATAAGATTCAACTGTGAAATGGTACATATACTTTGTTATTTATAGTCATCGCTTATGTCATGGATAATAGTTACAAATAAACCTTGTTCGCGTAATTGATCGAATGCTTCGGAATCATTTCGTTTGCAATACTCCAGTAAACGGGATAGCATGTGTCCATTCCAAAAGAAATGATCATCCGCTCGCTCGGTATCTAGTACGACTTCATTATACGCTCCTAAACTATAGGATTATAAGCATTATTATTTGTCATGATAATTCACAAGTACCTAGCTGCCGTATTCTTTGTCAAATCATAGGTGGGCGAATAGTAGAACGCGCCACTGCACAAGTATTTTGACAGGCCATCACACGGATGCTGCAATGGATCCGTTCTACCATCGTTATAGCTGTAATAGTCGGCAATCGTATCATAGATACTCTTAGTGAGCGAGTAGAAACGCACTGCCGACACGCGATAGATCTTCTCGGACGACGCCACCTGGCCCATAAGCTTGGCATGGGTCACCACACCAAGGAATAATTCTAGCACGGCGTATTACTACAAAGCTGTATCTATCGACTTGTCGTCGTCGTCGTCGTCGTCGTCGTGCTCTACTTACCGTCACCCACGTAAAGTAGACCTAGAATACCGATAACTGGTATGGCATTAAGAGGAACGAGGTAATGGGAGAGAGTCGTTCGCGTTACAGGTACCATAGTGCAACTGCAAGTGACACTCGCTTTAGCGTCACTGGCTCGTTTATGTTCAAGTACGAGCATGGTACGTGGTCGACCACTAAGATCGTCTTGCGGCACTACCGCTAACGTACGAGGTTGTTCGCTGACGTAAATATCGAACGGCATTGTGTTCAATAGAAGGTGTATACTACGAGGTAAGACTATAGAATGCAATAAAAGGTAGACTAGACTAATGGAATGCTAAACAAGTGTCTAGGAGGACCGTGTTCACTGGCAAATGACACTTTATTTGGTTGATTAGTTACCATTATTAGATATTACAGTAATTGATGTTACATTTATTTATATCATTCTATCTATCTATCTATTAATAAACTTAGTATACATTGAAGACGACATGTATAGTGCAGTAGAAGCAACTATCACTAGTGTAATGAAATAGGACGGTATGCCAATGAAAAGTGAAGCATGCCGTCCATAATATCTATACCAGTTTGTAACGACAACTTGACCCTCTTTTCTTTCAAGTCAACAAACGTTGCTCTGTTCTGCTTCTTCGATATAACCATTTGTTGCAAATAGTCTTAGTTGTATTAGGTATTCTTATTATACTTTTGTTTTTTGTAGTATTGTAATTACATTCTTACGTTGCTTAATTATACTGAAAATGATACAACTGAGCACTTGCTGTCCTTTATTGGGGAATATAACTCGTAATGAGAATACCGAATGGAAAAGCCTGTACGAGCATGACTTTCTATCGGGTGTGCATCAAAAGAAAGAGTGGGAATTCGTATTCTGGTGTGTCCGGACTGACCCTAATACTGCAAATACAATGTCGACAATGAGTAGAAATGATATTATAAAGAGTATCGATTGGCGCGACATCTATCGACGGCGTGTGGAGACGGAGAACAACTGGCGACATGGCTACTCGATTTCTACACCAATTGACCTGGAATGGTGCACTAAATACGGGGAAAAGCGAGATCTTGGTATTCATCATACATCGGCCACGGGCATCGTCCTAGGAATGCATCGTTATTCAACGCAAGCGGGCAAATACTTGCATAGCGTGGAGTGTTCAGCCTATTCGGATTTGGAGCATCTCACGCATAAGACCGAGGAACATCCGTCTCGTATGTCACCAAGGAGTATACCATTGGAGAACAAGAGCAATGAGCACAATCCCCTTGGTGTGCATCATATGAATGAACGCTACATTATCGCAGTGAAGGATTACATCGAACTAAATAGGAATAAGATTATAACTATCATGCCATACGGTAGTGAGGATGAAAGCACGCAAACCAGCATCGAAGTACCTTATGGCACCTACATAAAAGCAATCGATGGACAATGGGCACTATTATATCATGAATACCCTAAAGATAATGATTACCTGGGTATGTATGTATGTATCGCTAAACTAATTGTGTAGCACTAATGTTAAACATTTATATGAACAATGCAGAAATACTGAATATGGAGAATCTGGTTAGACAACCGGTATCTATTCAAGGTGGTTGGAAATTCGCGTGTTTCTATAAAACAGACGATAAATCGGCAATTGTATACACGACAAGGTTGAAGGAGAACGACGAGACCTGTCTTGAATGGGCTTTACATCGGTTCACAACTACGTCAAAGGTCAAGCAGATTCGCAATGGCTGGTTTCGTTTGCCAGATGCGGAGCGTAAGAATCCTAGTTATGCGTACACTCTAGATGAATCGCGAGTTGTAGTATCATTCCATAGTTGGCATATCAATACGTATTCCTATATTGTAATGCATAATGTAACATCGTCGGGACAGGATAATACACCAAGAATAGAATTAATCTCAAGGAGAAGTTAATGCCAATTTCACTATTCAAAGCGGGACTTAGATATCCAGGCAGCAATACCATTATTTATTGCGATGAATCATTCAGTGCCGAGGAAACGATTGATCTTGAAGATGTTTCCATATATACGCATGTCATTGGAAGTATATACTGCTTCGGAACACACTGCCACGACGAGGGAACCATCTATTTAATGGATATCGATAAGAAAGAGAAAATACGCGAACTCGGTAAAATGACAGATCATTCCAATGGAATGTATGTATGCTTACAGGCAGAGTGATCAAATCTGGAGTACCTAGACGACCAATACTAGAGCTAGAAGAGTATGGTGCATTATAGCGTACATGTATCTATCAATCTATGTTATGTGTAGCTAATAAGAATAAATAAAATTAATCTTCTTACTTGATTAATGTGCCATTATTATTGTCCTTTTCTTTTAAGCAAATCACTACGTGTCCATACCATTTGTACTGATTTGAACCAAGTCTGCTGTTCTTTCTTTCAAGCCATGGCACTAGATCGTACACCCTCCTCCTTTCTAACCGAGATTGTTGGTAAACCCGTGATTGTCCGGCTTAATTCCGGTATTGATTATCGCGGTAAGTAACGATACCTCGTATGCCACTCGTGTATTTTATTATAATATATACATATATTCTTCATACTAGGCGTGCTTTCCTGTCTAGATGGCTATATGAACATCGCGTTGGAACAAACTGAAGAATGCGTAAACGGCAAGGTAACGCATCGTTTTGGTGACGCCTTTATCCGTGGCAATAATGGTAGGAATCAATTATAGTAGTAGTAGATATAGACGTCATGGCTAATCAGCTGCTGTATGAATTCTAGTTCTTTATATTAGTGTTGATAAGGAACGCTGGCCAGCTGCTTAGAAGCGAGTGTTCTACTTCTTATTCTTATCCTTCTCGATCTTCTTTCCACTTCTAATAATAAATAGGACAACTTCATACCTTGATTATTACTATTATTTATTATTTCTTTTGTATAATCGCGTCATCTGAATTCCTCCTTTGTTTACACACTGGCAACAATACGGATAGGAATGAACAAAGTGATTTCTCAATATCACTGCCCTTCAGTGTCACTACTAGTGGTGGTAGCGGTGCTTAATCTATGGCTAGCAACGATACAAACTGGGATTATGGTACAGGCACACGTTTATTTGAAAGAAACATTTGATACGAACGATGCCTTACAACGCTGGACTACCTCGCAAGCATCATCGGATTATGGACGAGTTCGCATTGCATCCAGTCGATTTGCCGCTACATCACAAGATAAAGGTCTACAGACCATGGATGATAATCGATTCTACGCTGTATCCACTCGACTCATTGATGCAGAGTCATTTTATAACAAAAACAAAACATTAGTAATACAATACGGTGTTCAACATGAACAAAGTATCGATTGTGGAGGTGGTTATATTAAGGTAGTTAATACAATGAATAACAAAGTTGAATATAGTTAATTAACAAATGAACTAGTTACTACCAGAATCATTTATACCGGAAACATTCGATGGTCATTCGGTAAGCATTATGAATGAATGAATGAATTGATAAATAACATAGCTAACCGTTTGATATATATACATCTCTGTAGCCCTATAATATTATGTTTGGTGTAAGTATTTATGCAGCAGTAATAGTAGTATTCATCTAGTATTAACATCTCATGTCATTATATCTAGCCGGATATTTGTGGTAGTAATAAGCGAGTACATGTAATACTACGATATCAGAATACGACCATATCATTACGTCGTGTGGTAGTACCGCCATCAGATCAATTAACTCATTTATATACACTTATTATTAAACCAGATCAGGTAAACTACTACTACATTATAAGGTGTGTAACTAGTCAATTACATATTACTAATCACTTTTATCTAGACATTCAAGGTGCTTATTGATTTGCGAGAAGAAGCAGCCGGTCATATTGTCGATGAATTTGACTCGTTTCCTCCTACTACTATTCCTGGTAAGTAATAGTTATCCATTTATAATATGATTATATATCACTTCTAATTCATCTTACTAGATCCTAATGCTGTTAAACCTGCTGATTGGGATGATAATCCCACTATTATTGATGAGACCGATGTTAAACCATCCAACTATGATGATATTCCTCAGTTTATTCCATTACCTGCACAACGACCCTCTGACTGGAATGGCAAGTAGCTAGCTTATGAATAAGGATAGTACGCTTATTATTTATACATGTACATGCACATTAGATGACGAGGATGGCGAATGGACTGCTCCCGTAGAGGAGAATCCACTTTATAAAGGACCATGGCAACCGCGTAGAATACCCAATCCAGCTTATAAGGGCGTGTGGCATCCACCCGACATACCCAATCCTGAATATGTTATCGATCCAGATCTGGCAATATATCATACATCCTATGTAGGATTTGATATTTGGCAAGGTAGTAATAACAGTATTAGTATATATCTATACAGTACTAACAACTACTATTAATTATCTATTTAGTCAAGGCTGGCACAATATTCAAGTATATTCTAATCACCGATGATGAAGCGTACGCTCATGACTACGCAGATAGCACATTTATTGTCAATCGACCCTTAGAGCGTGCAGCTAAAGAACGAATTGACGAAGAGGAAGAGGAACAGCAATTAAGAAATGAAAGCAGCGAGTATGATGATGATGATGAATACGATGATGATGAAGACGATGTTAGTCATGATGAACTTTAAAGTGCCTTAACAACCATCGATTCTTGTTCATTCCATTGGAATCCATTAGAAGTGAATTCAATCGTAGTGAATAAAGGTGTAACATCGGGAATATTTACTTCGCGTGCCTAGTAGCAATACAATATGTCATGTATAAGTATAATCACTTTACAAATAATATCCTATAGATTATTACTTACTTTACGTGAGAATTCATCAAGAGGAATCTTGATCATGGATGGCATGGCACCCTTATGTCGATACTGATAGAATCGAATATGTTCCTGTACCAATCGACCCAATGTGTACAATAGTAGTTCTCGATGATCTTGACTCTTGTTGAGATACTTCGAGAATGACTAGTAGCAATTATATGATTATTAGCTAACTAGTTAGTTAATTAATAAAGTATACACTTCACTTACTCGTCGTAATGTTTTTGTAATGGCGTATTTCTGTGCACCAATGAAACTATCTAGCATGACACTAATTGCCATGTCAATATCCTCCGTTCTAACAAATTCTCGTAAATGCATACGTGCATTTGCTTCAGCCATTCGAATCATCGATTCAATGTGACGCACAGTAATGGGGATACTGCCACCAGCCTAATGAAGTAATTCATACATACATACATACATACATACATAGAGGTTAGTCTATTACTAGATATTTGGTATCAACTACTTGCCAATGATTCACGACGTAGTTCCGCGTAGAGTTGTGCCACTTTATCTTGATCCATTTGTTGTAATTGCGGATGAACATGATCCTTGGCATACATGATGTATTTACGTAATAGATCTTGTGAGATAATCTAATGTAATGACATATCAATATTAGTATATCATCTACTGCTATTATTATTATTATTATTATTACATCAGGATCTTGCTCAGGTGCTTGCACTGTATCAAATTCCGCCGAGTATTCCGGATGGCTTCTAATATGACTGTCAACGACGAAACGTGCAAGTTGCTCATCGATCACGGGATCCACCGTATCCTTGACCGTGCATAGAATATCGAAACGTGATAGAATAGGTTCGGTAAGTTCCACATTTTGGGAGAATGGTATCGCTGGATTTAACGACCACGAATTGGATTGGCCGCTGCAATAACCGCACATCTCGCTTGTAGTGTAGTGACTATACCCGCTTTAGAGATGGAGATAGACTGTTGCTCCATTGCTTCATGAATACTCGTTCTAGTGTATGTATAGTTATATGAATTAGTTAATGTATTACACGTCGTCATCAGTGCATGCTTACCTGTCCGTGTCATTCATCTTGTCGAATTCATCAATGAGGCAGATACCCTTATCGGCAAGTACGAGGGCACCACCTTCCAGTGTCCATTCTCGAGTGACGGGATCCTTACGTACAGATGCCGTGAGACCCACCGCTGATGCACCCTGTCCCGTAGTGAATACGGCACGATGTGCCACCTTCTCGATATACTTGAGGAATTGCGATTTAGCTGTACCAGGATCACCGAGCATTAGCATGTTAATATCACCACGTAGTCGATGTTTTCCTTGAATATCCTTGGGACATCCACCGAATAATGCCAGGGCAATACCGGTCTTAATATCACGATGACCATAAATGGATGGAGCAATACTTTGATGATCTACAAGCATTATCATCGCAATAGATTAGCACATTTATGTATATATATATATAACTATTAGTTCATCCTATTTACACGTTGTCCAACACGCTCATCACGAGCTAGATCTCTAATGGCACGTTCATCCTCCTCGGTGAGCGATAGCTAGAGTAGCGATCTGCCTTCTTGTTAATATGATTGGCCTCGATAATGGTGGAGAATACGGGGAAACCATGTGAGTATTGAGTGAGGCATCGTAATTATTACGATAAACACCGGTTACTTCCTGTATAATCAATATTAACTAGTTAGTTGATAGTTCATTATGATGATTAGCTATACTAATGATGACGTACAATTTCCTCGCCTGGCTTAGCCGAATCAACTAATCCCATAGTAGAATGACCTCGCGATGTCTTGGTAATCGACCGGGTGGTACCATTGATGGACTTTCTTGTAGTGTCAATTTTTGGTAGTTACGATAGACGGTCTGTTACAGGATAAGTGTCATATATACAGATATGCATGCTTATTAGATTGATTGATTTCATTGTATCTACACATTGATGATTTACCTGTTCGGATACCACATCGAATGGACCGCGCGATTGACAGGATGCACAGCGTTGAATACGGATTTCAGTGTGAGCATCTTGACTGAATGGGCCCATAATCATGCCACACTTGACACAGTTGAACTTGACGTATTTCAGCTGAGGGAATACACCAGTACGACGTGTTACCACACCAGTGACGCGTACAAGACAGTTGATATGATTACGACTAGTGTAAGAATGATTAGTATGATGTGTGGGCATCATTATGCGTATACTGCGTCAACTCACCGTAAATCTCTTAAACTAACAATGGCAGGTAGATCCGTAATACGGACGTGCACCTCAGGATGAATATCATCGTAGTGTTGCCACATTAGTTTAACCACATCATGAGCTACCGTATCGAAAATGGCTAACATGTCGGTGGGAGCATTGGCGAGGAAATAGGCGAGGATACTTTTCGATTCAGCCAAATGCGTATAGCTGACCTCAAGACTCTCAAGATTTTCTAATAGAAAAGAAAAGAAAGATATGCTTGTCATTATTTACCATCAATTATACAATATATATCCTTCATTACATACGTTCACCTAATCGTTTGATACGAGCACCGTAGACAGATGTACCACGCTCGTCGACAAACGTTTTGAGGAATTGACTAAACTCGCTTGCAATAGCCTTACGTGGTCCAGCCATGGTAACCCATTCGGAAATGCTTCCCGCCTTGATATCTTGCAATGCCTCCACTGGAAAAGCCTAAATAGCAAGTACATCATTAACAAGAAGTATTCCTATTATACATATACATATATATATACATGCTATGATGACTTACATCTACTTCATCTTCCGGCATCATTCCCATGGGATCCAAGTCATTACGCATAACACGACGTTGACGTGGCATCACGGGCAACTCCAATGGTTCATCTAATTCGTGAATTAACTAAATGCTAACAATTACGAAATAGTCATGTATAACTCGCTTACCATCCATAATAAATGCCGCTGGAACTCGTCCATCCACTCGACGTTGTTCGGCATCACGTCTTGCCATAACAGCTTCTGCTGCATGTCGATCTGCCGCATCCATGATATCGTAGTCTTGCGTGTCGAGTTCAGCGATGTCATAACGATCAAGACGTGTATTCTCTTGATAATCACTATAAATGCAACATACATGTCATTTGATACATCATATTAGTATGGTTTGAATACACTGGTGATAAAAGTGAACATACGCTTCCATGCCGGGACCGAACAAATCTTCGCCTTCTTCGTCTTCGTCTAGATCCTCGACAAGATCATCATGAATACGATTCTCCTCTTCTGCCGCATCATCATCATTAGCATCGTGGAAGAACGATGAAGCAGGCGACGAGGCACTGGTAGGCGATCCTGGTGGAGACGAGAATAAATCCGGTTCTCCCGCAGTTGGACGACGCGTCGATGTCGTGCCACCACTACGATTACCTCCGTTATTCTGACTACGCTCGTCTAGCGAGTCGTCTTCATTAGGGCCACCTAGGAAATCACGCTGTCTCTTTCTATCCGTCTTTATAATAGTAATAGTAACGATATAGGATAGTAAGTAAGCAAGAAGAATAAGCCGATACACGACTGAATACTATAATACTAGTAATAACGGAATGACTTGTATAGTTTCACCGTAGTTGATCGTACTCTAGTACAACTTACCATTGTTTACGGATTTCAGTTATACTTGTTCCGTTCAAATAATATATGCAGCAATATTGGAGGTATTGACTAACGTACAGGCCAGTATGGAATAATGAACAAGTCAAATTGGCAAATATTATTGACCAAAAAAAAGGAGGCGTGATTTTGTAGCGGAGAATCATTTCGCGCGTTTGATTTCTTTTTTCTACGAATTCTCACTCGTGTCGATGTGAACTAATCGAAGACTCGGTCGAGTTCATTATTTTGGTTCACTCGTTGTGACGCTGTATGAGACATCTATCAACTTGATTTCTGTTTCTTTTCTTTACTTTACTTTACTTGTAGCTATTGTATTTGTCAAATTCACTTAGATCATGTCGGAACGTAAGGTATTAAACAAGGTAAGATGACGCTAATGAGTATATACGTGGTTTATTGTACTCATCAATTGTAGTATTATCCGCCGGATTTTGATCCTAGCAAAATCCCTAGACTTCGTCGTCCAAAGGAAACACAGTATAAAGTGCGTTAATGTCGCCGTTTAGTATGCGCTGCACCACTTGCGGCGACTACATTGCAAAGGGTAAAAAGTTCAATGCAAGAAAGGAAACGGTCGAGGGCGAGGATTACCTGGGTATTAAGATATTTCGGTTCTACATTCGTTGTCCTCGTTGTTCAGTCGAGATCACGTTCAAGACCGATCCCGAGAATTCCGACTACACCTGTGAACAAGGAGCACTGCGTAACTTTGAGCCATGGAGGGAGGAGAAGATACTAGGGGCAGAGGCGCAGAAAACAACAGAAGATGAAGCCAAGCTGGATCCGATGCGAGCGTTGGAACGACGTACCGAGGAGAGTAAGCGTGAAATGGAGATTCTCGATGCACTCGACGAGATACGAATACGTAATGCGCGTAATGAACGTGTTGATCAGGAGGCAGTGCTTGAACATGTATTCGGCGATGATCCGGAGGAGATAGCACGTCGAGAGGAGGAGGAGTTGGATCGACTGGCTAAAGAAGCATTTGCACTACCGGAATCTACGGATAAACCATCGACTAGCAATGGTAATGGCGACAAGAAGAAGACAAGCAAGAAACGACCGGCGGAAGGTATTGATGCAGTAACAACTGCTGCCCGTTCATTAGGTGTCTCACTTAGTGGCACATTAGCTGGAATTAACACGAAACGAGTACGCCCAACGATAGTGCATCTCGTATTCAACAAGCCATTAGACCAGCTGGTACTGGTACGAATAAATCAACTAAACATCAACTAGGTATTGTAAGGAAATCTAGTCAATCCACAACAACTGCTACTACAACAGCAACAACTACAACTGCTACAGCTAAATCTACAAATACAAATAATGGATTAACTGGTCTCCTCATGGGTGATTATGGCAGTAGTAGTGATGATAATGATGACGACAATGATTCCTAATTATTTCTATTATTAAGTAGTTTATAATAAATATAGTGAAGTTAATAAATCATTGGATCGTCAGCATGATTACTTAATCGAGTTGATCCATGCCCCTATTATTTGTATTTTTGTTTAAATACAAGAAAAAATAAAGGAAAATAAAAGTATGTTAAGCTATTGTCGTTTTTGTTTTCTTCTACTCACTGTAAAGGGATTTTGTGATTATGCCAAACTATAGATTACGCGTATTGGTAGGACCTAGTCTTACACAACAAGTTCCTATTACGCCTAACGACGACGAGTGTCCAGGTGAAGTGAGAGGTGATCAGTTTGAAGGACAAGTATGGGTGCGTATTCGTAACTGCGAAGCATTCTCGGCTTCAACGGCAGCCTCGGGACCGGGACCGGAATCAGAGTCAAGCTCAGATACCACAACTCCATTGGCACCGAAGAATGCGGACTATTTCAAGAATGCCTCCAAAATGACCTTTTCCATTGTTATTCGAGGTCGATTCCGCCAGTTACTCGCATCGGATAACCTCGTCTTTGGTAATGTTTTCGATGCGCCTATCCGTTTACCACCCGGTGCAGGCCTAGGTGTACGTATGATGCGTATGCTCGTTGATCCCGGTCTAGAGGCCGATCTCAACGCAGCAAAGCCATGGGCGTGGTCACCGGTACTTTGCACGATGAATAGTATCGCGGTACGTGAGCTTTCCCCTGAAGATGGCACGGGACTGCCTTCACTTGATAAAAGTGACTATGATGTGACACGGCCACTCCCGGAGCGTAACAGTCTACTATTCAATGATGGTATGCCGCGTAGTGCATCGGAACGACGTACCTATTTCGCATTGTCGGCCAATCGACAAATGGTCCAGCTATCACCTGATTACGAGTATACCATGGAATTCTGTAATGGTCTAATCGATTTCAATACGCTAGGCCTCCGCTTACCAGGTTGGGGCTCCATCTCTCTACTTTCATTCTGGGATGGTCAAGTAAGTGATTATAATGTGTACTATTATCATCAATGATAATGATGATAGCTAACTAACTACTACTACTACTACTACTACTATTCTTATTCCTCTTTAGCCATTGACTTATGTAATGCGTACTCGTGATGGAGCCACTACATTGCTAGTTATTACGTTTGAACTAGTTGAAATAGACGAGCATAAGAAATAAACTATATTTTATATATATATATATTAATGACTATCACGCATGTAATATTCATTTATCGTATTTTATTGTAATTGCATTGAAACCTACTCAATATATAAGGTATGTAGTAGTGGTACTAATCAATTATTGCTTCTCCCTCCCTCTCTCTTCCTAACTTTAAACAAATAACAAACCAAATATATTGTACTAATTTTGTAATATTGTCATAATTCAAGTGTAAACTAGAAAGTACGTGAAGAATCGAGTTTAGTCTCATCTACTAGACGAGAACCTGGTGTACATGATGTTGGCGCGGTATTGGCACATTTACGATGACAAATAAAACCACAATCTAATTGTATAGTGAGATCATTAGTATGAATATCATCATTCCATGCATACTATTATATGTATAGATAATACATACCATCGCATTCCATAAACTTCTTGAATCCTGGCATCATACCAAATCGACGATGACATACGAGACATCTCGCCATAGTTAATGATTTTACAACTGAGAATCGATGTACAGTATCGGGATTGGGATCTATATTACATTACTTAGTTGATACAATCATTCCTACATAGCTCGTATGATTTTACTTACTCTCAGCGAATGCCAGATGCGGTGTTGATACACGTATTGTATTTGAGTATCAGTCGATAATCGAACAGGATCGCTTATCCTTACAGTGTCCATATCTAATAGGGATTGTCCATCGATCGAGTCATTTACCGTGCCAGTAGTGGCCGTATCAAGCGAGGGACGACCACGACTCGGTCGATAAGCGGTGGTTTCGAGGTCTTCACGTTCAAACAACTGAAGAATCTTGGGTGCCATCTGCATTGGATCGACATTACTCGGTGTCGATGAGTCTTCATTGCCTATAAGCAAGTGAACGATGTTAGTATGATGTGTGATCAATCATCAATATATATGCTATAAAGTAGAATATACCTGGATCTGAAAGGGTGCCCACATGTCCTGCCGCCGGATAAGCCAGTTCTAATGCTCTTAGCGAAGCAAGGATATCGGACCATTTTGGCCGTGCTTCCTCAAGGGCATCGGTGCAGCGAATGGCCAGCTGTAGAAAGTCTTCCGGATAATCGTCTGATGCATGTAATCGAATACTATCTGGATCCATGCCGAATCCTGGCATTTTACGTGTAAATGCTCCGGAATCAGCTGTTCTTCGACAGATTAACTCGCATAACACGACACCAAAACTAAATATATCGACAGATACGCTGAACTCCATACCCTAAATGGATTGTTATTCTATTATACATGATGATACTATTTGTATTAATATACGTACCAACATGATTTCAGGTGCCTTGTACAAGAAGGTGTCATTATTCCATTGATTAGCATAATGCTTATCATCTATCCATTAATACTTACCATATACCATCCTAATGATTAATATATATACATGTCAATACATGTCAATATTCTTTACTGTGTATTACTAGAGTACTTACAGTGCCACAATAGCTTATTCGTTTCATTTCCTCTTCATTCTGAGCTGCTATTCTATACATATTACCATGAATACATTGTACAAGTAATGATGCATGACTTACCTCGAGAATCCAAAGTCACATACTTTAATTCGATTATTTCTGTTACTAATAGATTTTCTCCTTTGATATCACTAAAATATTATCATTAGTATTAGAAGCATGGTAAGTAAGCGACTATGTATCCTACCGATGAATGATGTTACGAGCATGAAGGAATGCTAATGCACGCGCCACATCAATGGCAAAACTAATCCGTTGTGACCATGGAAATAGACGTGATTCATCTTCAATCCACTAAGAAGAATATTACAATGTTAGATTAGTCATCATACTATATTTACAGCGATGTTTACTAGTTACCGTCTTCAATTGCCACCCGAAACGTATTCAGTTATAATAAAGAATCGATCCTCATGCTTGCAAACATCCATAAACTAATTCAACCTAATTAATGCTAACTATTCGTGTGGCATCATCTCATTAATAGTAGCAATCCTATTTACCTGAACTACATTAGGATGTCGTGCCGCACTGATAGATAGAATGGCATAGTTAATAAATGAGATATCTACGCTATTGACTAATGAAATGATATCATTGACTTACCGAAGCATATCTACTTCTCGCGTGAAATATTTCTCAAAATCAAATGCTGTATCGCGAAAGCACTCCTTGATAGCAACTTCCGTCGCCTGTTACATTATATTAGGATAAGCAAGTGAGTATATAGAGAAACTATCAGCTTACTCACCAAATATTCACCACGATGAACGGAACCAAATAGGCCAGACCCGATTTCCTCGTGGAATTCAAGGTCTGTAAACTGAATACCATCATCTGACGCCGTCATTGTGTTTGAAGCAAGAAGAAGTAAAGAAGAGGTAGCAATGAAGAGAAAGGAGAAAGAAAACGACGACAACAACAAGTTGAATAAACGACGTGTATGTACGTATGTGTAGAATAATAGTAATAATAATAGCAAGGACTGACCGAGATAAACGTCGTGGCAATAGAAGAAGCACTTTAATATAAAGATATAATAGCGACGACAACAACTACAACAACAAAGTAAGGGTAGCAATAATAACAATGGCAATAAAGATGATTGCTGTGTGACAGTTGTCTACTCATATTCGTGTACGTATCAGGTGGACATTATCATACATCGTTCATATGACGTTTACGCAGTAAGATACTGTATCACGATACAGCGATACATCTAATGCGTTGACATCACGTACTAGCGTAGCTTGCAAGAGATAATGGCTATCTATTACATTATCATTGTTAACAGACGAGTTTTCTTTTCTACTTTTCTTGATTGTTGAAGCCATTAGTTAGCATGATTATTATATGAGACAACGTGCAATACAATGTACTTACTGTATCTATCGTTGCTACTAGAGTTACTGGTGTTGACGACATGACAATACGACCAATAAACTGGTAGACACCACCAAGCTGATGCGAGAATACGCTGAGTAACGAGGTATCAATGGCGAGTTGCGCACCATTATCCTCTAGTATAGCTTGACTTTGCTCTATATCATAATGAACTAGTCTAATAATGGTTATACGTTGTTATTTGTCAATAAATCGAGAGAGCAAGGGAACAAGAGAGATTAGCTTACCGACCACTAACTCGTATAGGAATTGTTTCTTCAGCTAATTGCGCAAGTCGTTCTGCAGTCAGCTCTTCAATAAACATGATACGCGCCACTATTGGACGCTCCTTCGCCGGCAATAATGACATAGTACTCATAATGACACGGTAACAAACGCTCTAATAGTGTAATGACGAATGCGCTGCTTCATGTATTTAATAGTAAAAATCGATTAAAATCACCATCATTCATCGTATATGCTATCGCTTGAATCTAACAAGATGATCCATGTTAAAATACAGTTTGACTCGATTGTAAATCACTCGATGCAGCCTGCCACGATAATGACGACTACGCAAGTCTCCGCTTTTTCCTTTTCCTTTTCCTTTACTCGCTCTCTCTCTTGTTATCTTCCCATTGTGCTGTTTGTTGGTCAATTCGTGCTTGTACACGTCTATCAACTGCTACGTATTCGACGTCAATATGGTCAAACTGGTGAGCATAACATGCTTATACTGTTATCGATAGTATGCCAACTACTAACTAACTACGCCTTCTAGCTCTTTTGTCTGTGTACGATAAGACGGGTCTTTTGGAACTCGCACGCGAGTTGCAAGGCCTAAATATCCGTCTGGCTGGTTCCGGTGGCACAGCACGTCTCATTCGTGAAGCAGGCATGGATATTATGTAAGTTGCCTGTAGCATCAATGCTGATACTCGTATAACTCACTGATAATGTTGTATTCATTGGATGTAGTGATGTATCGGATCTTACTCATGCACCAGAAATGCTAGGTGGTCGTGTCAAGACCTTGCATCCTGCTGTTCACGGTGGTATGTATTGCTGCTTTTACTATTACTAAAACTAAGTGATACTTACCGTGTATTAAATTAGGTATTCTTGCTCGTGATATACCATCTGATAATGCTGATTTGGCAGCACAAAACATCGACAAGATTGATTTCGTCGTTTGCAATCTGTATCCATTCAAGGAGACTATCGCTCGTGATAATGTCACCATTGCTGATGCAGTCGAGGAGATCGACATTGGTGGCGTGACATTGTTGCGTGCAGCAGCCAAGAATCACGCACGCGTCACCATTCTATGTGATCCGAATGATTACAACAAGTTCCTGGATGAGCTTAAGGCTTCGGAAGGCGATAAACGAACTGTCTCGGAGGACATGCGTCGTCAGTGTGCACTCAAGGCCTTCAACCATACGGCCGATTACGATGACGCCATCTCGAACTACTTCCGTCAACAGTACTCGGCTGGAGCATCGCAACTTGCTCTAAGATACGGCGCAAATCCACACCAGAAACCTGCACAAGTATTTGTAAAGGAAGGTGAACTTCCCATTAAAGGTAATGTGCAATACAAGTCACATGGAATAGCACGTTGATTGACATGATGTACCATCTTTATAATAACAATTATAGTATATCGGGTGCACCTGGCTACATTAACTTGCTTGACGCACTTAATGCCTGGCCATTGGTTAAGGTAGGATAAATGCGAACATAATACATGTTGTATTTGTTATTTATATCAAGGTTATTAGGAATTGAAAGCGGCGCTTAACTTGCCAGCTGCAGCATCATTCAAGCATGTATCACCAGCTGGTGCTGCTGTCGGTCTACCTCTCAGTGATGTAGAGAAGAGGTCTACATGGTTGAGGGACTCGAATTGTCGCCACTTGCTTGTGCTTATGCTCGTGCTCGTGGTAAGTGGAATGACTGTGCAATAAGAGCAACAATGATAGCATAGTAGTAATAATGGTATATACTAATATCTCATTGTGTAACTAATAGGTGCTGACCGTATGTCATCATTCGGTGACTGGATTGCACTCAGCGATGTTTGCGATCAAGCGACAGCTCGTATCATTTCACGTGAAGTATCTGACGGTGTCATTGCACCAGGCTACACCGATGAAGCTTTAGCCATTCTAAGCAAGAAGAAATCCGGTAAATACACGGTACTACAAATGGATCCAACCTACGAGCCAGATACCGTTGAGACACGTCAAGTCTACGGATTGCACATGCAACAACGACGCAACGATCTACAAATTGATTCGTCGCTATTCACGAATATTGTATCGAATAACAAATCGTTACCGGAATCCGCCGTACGCGATCTTATTGTCGCCACCATTGCTCTCAAGTATACGCAGTCGAATTCCGTGTGCTACGCCAAGAACGGTATGGTCATTGGTCTAGGTGCAGGTCAGCAATCGCGTATTCATTGCACGCGACTAGCCGGCGACAAAGCGGACAACTGGTGGCTACGCCATCATCCCCGTGTGCTTGCCTTTGACTTTAAACCCGAGACGAAGCGTGCCGATCGATCGAACGCCATCGATTTGTACATTATCGATAAGATTGGCGAGGGTGCTGAGCGTGCCGCTTGGGAGGCGATGTTCAACACGGTGCCCGCACCATTGACGGCCGAGGAACGTGCCGTCTATCAGGCCGAACTTCATGATGTTGCCGTATCATCAGATGCTTCTTCCCGTTCTCGGATAATATCCATCGTGCTAGTCAGTCAGGTGTCAAGTATGTTGCGGCACCTAGTGGCAGTATCCAAGATGCCGTGGTAATTGACGCAGCCAACGCTCACAATATGGTATTATGTCATACGACACTTCGACTATTCCATCACTAATACCATGACAAGTTGATTGACAAATAAAATGTTGCTTATTTGCATCTAATCTAGCAATGCAGCAAAGGTAATTGCTACTATTTCTATTTTCATGTGACTTTTATGATAATGTATAACGTAATCCTAACTATTAATATTACAAATAATATCGTCATCCTATTAATTAGCTAATTACTTGTTTACGCGTATATGTACAATTGGATAAGGTTCATTCGTATACATAAATACAGATTACCATGGTAATCGATTATTTTACTATTCATAAACAAATTGTAATGTAATAAGTGAACAAAAACAAATGGATAACCTGAAATGCACCCAATTTCAAATGAGATGCACACGGCGCATTACATGCAAATGTTCGCCACTCATTTTCGTATTTCAATTTCTTACACGCTCGGTTGCAATTCTTCTCTTACATCCTTTCTATCTCTCTCTCTCTGTCTCTCGCTTCTTTCTATCTCTCTCATTCACTTTCCCCGACTTGCATACTCTATGCATACAGATTGAAATACACAAAAAAATCAACAACACTCGCCACACTCTCCACTACTTTCCTCTGTACTATTAGTGAATCGT
This sequence comes from Syncephalis plumigaleata, assembly GCA_025201365.1. Classification (NCBI taxonomy): domain Eukaryota; kingdom Fungi; phylum Zoopagomycota; class Zoopagomycetes; order Zoopagales; family Piptocephalidaceae; genus Syncephalis; species Syncephalis plumigaleata. Next base: position 652,113 of record JAIXMF010000001.1, read on the forward strand.
TCTATTACTTATTCGAATCGTTGGTGGCTGTGTCGGGCAATCAGACGTGTTTCTACGTGTAGAGGTGCGTGTGTGTGTGTGTGTAGGTGACTTGTACTAGTTTTTGTTTATGCGTGTCTACTTGTCAATTCGCTAAACATACCGATCTTGTATACATACATACATACACATATACATACATACATACAGAGAGAGAATCGCCTACATCATCCTTGATTCCTTTACGTTTGTGTATAGTCGACACGTTTTGGTATTATCGCTGGAGTACATTGCCTGCTTTAGTCTATTTAATTTAACCAAAGTAACACTATGGCAACAAGCGCTAGTCAAAATGGTAATGGCATTCAAACAGCTGAAGGATCTAGTAATGCTGCGCGTGAATTGCCTGCTATTCGCAATATACGACGAGAACGTCCCAGTAGTACACCGTTGTCCGCGCAACAGAGCAACACACTAGAGAACATGCTTGCGACCGCTAATGGACCGCCTACAAGTGCAGTTGCATCACCTCCTGTGCGCTCATTTATATCAGCTGAAACCGGTCAGGTGGACTTGGCGGGATTTAATTTCGCACTAGCATCCTCTGAGGATTTACAACGGGCATTGCACCAGGCATTATCGGATCTAACTGCCGTTAAGGAGGAGAGCGCCATGCTACAAAACGTCTAGCCCAAGTAGATAACCAAAAGATAACAACTACCATTGATGATAACAGCAATGGATTGCCAACCTCGCAGTTACCGCATGAATTAACCGATACATTAAGGCGAGTCGGTGATCTGAAACGTATGCTAAACCAGTCGGATACCGCTTTGGCAGAGACACGCGCCGAATTGATGCGAGTAAAACAGGAGAGGAATACCACCATTGACCGGTTGACATCGGATATGCAGACATTAACGGGGACACTAGGGCATCTAACTGATGAATTGGCAAAGTGTCGCGAAGATTTACGCGAAAGTCAAAATGAGACGGACAAAGTGCGCGAGTGGTCGGAAGGATTCTGGGCCGAACGCGACCGATTGATCGACGAGCTTGAACAACTTCGCGCGGAGCATCCCGAGTTGAAGGATGTCCTCGGTCGACTATGTGTTGGTGAATTTGAATCGCGATTAGTAGATGACAATGAAGACGAGGAGTTAGATGAGGAATTACGCGCGATCATTGGCATACGTACGCGGAGGAAGTGCACTGGAGCAAGTTGGTCAGGAGATCCAGTCGTTGGAGGAGAGATTAAGCCGACCGGGCTCCAGTCTCGCATCGCCTATCCGCGTTGATCTCGAACGTCAATTGTCGGAGGCACGTCAAGAACAAGAGCAGTTAAAGGCGGCAGCAGCAGCAACTGCAACAACAACGGCAACAACGTCCAATAATGCTCATACGCTAATTGCACTTAGTCCACGCCATCAACGAACCATGAGTGACATTGACAGTTTTATCACAGAGTTGGAGACAGATCTAAGTAGTTCGCAACAGGAGATTCAATTCTTGAAACGGCAACTAAGTAGCGATAATACTCGACGAGAATTCGAAACGGCCATTCTCGAGTTGAATGAACGATTGGAGCAACGAGACAAAGCGTTGGATGCGCTTAAGAATGAATTGAAGGAAACGCAAGATGAATTGGCACGTTGTAAATCGTCTATGAAGGGTGATACAGCTACTGCAGGCGCAACTACTGATACGCCAGCTACAAACAAGCCGAGTGTACCGATTGGTGACCCAAGCGATTCAGCATTATGGGTAGCGCGTGAGCAATACGACGATATGGAGGAGCGTCGAGCGGAATTGGATCTTCGATGCACGGAACTAGAGATCGCGGTTATCGGACTGGAGGAGGAACGCAACGATGGGATCGTGAACGGAACGAAATGGACGAGGAACTGAAAGAGCTCGAGAAACAGCGTAGCAATTGGACGACAGAGCGAGAAGAGCTTAAGGCGCAAATCAACGCTAAAGAATCGACACTGAATGAGATGAGCAAGAATAGGGAAACGCTAGAGCGGGAGATTACAGTAAGCAGTTTACGGTTAGCTTGTCGCGTACATTCTCGATACTAATCAGTTGTGACATGTAGGTGCTACGCGAGGAGAAGAAGGCGCTAGAGGATCGAATTGCCGCGGCTAGTAGTATTGACATGGATAAAGCAGACGATACAGTGCTGGAACTTGATCCGGAATGGCGATTACGAATTCAACTGTTGCACGGTGAAAAGGTTAACGCTGAACAACAAATGCAGCAAGCGCAGGAGGCGTGTCAACAAGCGGAGAAGACAGTGGAATCGGTGCAGGCACAAATGAAGAAGCTTGAAAGTGAAAAGCGAATGCTTGTCGAACGATTGGCCGTTGTACATCGACGTCAAGCGGAGAATGCGGTGGCTGCCGTGTCATCCTCATCACGTACGGGTAAACGAAAGAACCTCAGCACATTTATCAAGGCACAACAACAGCGAACACGTAAATCGGCCACTAACACGGCAGAATCATCGCGACATCATAGTCCGCAGGCATCACAAACGCATATTGATATCACGGAGAAGATAGCCACACCACCTCCCGTAACAGCAGCGAGTAATATGGCATTAAATGCAGCAAATCAAAATGCGGAGTCACCAATACAATCACTAGAACGATATCGTCGACGTATTGTGGAGGTTCACCAGCAAAGGAAGTCGCGACAGAATGTGGTAGCACCCCAACCTGTAACTGCCACCAATGCTATGTCCAAGGTGGGACGTGATACCGATTATGGTGTAGATGAACAGCATCGATTTGATAATGCAAATGACCATCACGATGAATTCATGGAGACTACCGGACAACCGATGACATCTACGGCCGGTGGCATTGACTCGTCAGCACTCACTCAGGCTGCTCATGCATTAGTCAACGAGTTACGCGGTGAATTGTACGGCGTAAGAAGTGATCGTGACATGTTACGAGCACGCGTGCATAGACTGGAGGGTGCACTACAAGATGCCCAGGAGAGAGCCAACGACTTTGAGGAGGAGGCCATCATGCTACGTGGCAATATCTCGGCATTTACGGATCGTGTACGCGGTGTACCGGATATTGATAGTCTTCTAGATGCCAACGTTCATCATCCGCTAGTTAAGGCTACCGATGATTTGGTGGCACGTCTACAACAAGAACTGATGACGCTAAGAGTGGAAAAGGACGCTATTGGCATGGAACTCGAGGAAGGAATACGCCATTGCTACGAGGAGGCAGCGCGGGAGATTGAAATGCGTGACGAGGAACTGGAGCAGTGGCAACAGCGTGCTTGGAGATTGAGCATCGCTACGCGTCATTAGCCCAATCGACATCAACATTGCCACCGAGTGATGGCAAGTTGCCTCGTATGGAGCAGCAATTGAGTACAATTGATTCACTACGTCGTGCATTACGTGACATGTTAGAGCAGCTTGAACTGAATAATATTCCACTACAGTCGCATTGGATATCATTATTATCATCGGTAAGTTACATTGATTTATTGTCAAAAAAGACATATCACTAATATGCTGACTATATATATGCAGGATCTGAATGAAAGTCATCTAACTAACAGTGTTGGACCCGATATTACCTGGCTCAAGGATTTGGACACTCAATCACATGTTAATGTGGCACAGAACTGCAAGAACAACTGGATGACTATCAGCGACAACTTGATGATCGTAACGCGGAGGTGAGCAATTGAGCGTGCAACTTTTAATGCTGAACGACAACTGCGACAACTTGAAGAGAAGATAGAAGAGCGTGACGCAGCCGTAAGGATAGCCGAGAACATGGCGGCTATGGCGCGTGAAGAATTGGATCTAAAGGAGAAGGAACTCGACACGGTACGCACCAATATTGTAACGGCATCGCTTAACGACTCGAAACACGAGTTGACAAGTTCGGCATTCGATTCCACTCGATTAAATACTAGTGCCATGTAAGTATACCATCAATTGTATCCTATTATATCCTATTACTAAACATGTATTCTAGGCTGGAACAGAATGTCGATGTAGTATTGCAAAAGAATGCCGATACCTTGATGGAACTAGATCGACTATGTCGCGTTGTCATCGGTAAACACAAGCACATGCAGCGACAGCGTACCAATGACCGTCAAGATCGTTCAATGAGTCGATCTGTATCTCGTACCTCAAGTGGAGGCAGGGATGGACTATCCGTGGCCAATAGCGTATATGAACAAGGTAGCGCCAATGGCAATACAGAATCAAATACCGGTCAGAATATTATACTTGAACTACGTGAATTTGCCCTGCAAATGCGTGAATTAATGGAGGAACACGCAGCATTGAAGTTGCACCTTGAGAAAGTGGCCGATCTACAAGATCCACCAGGTACAGTGGGACGTGTACCATCTAGTATGGCAAGTACACGATTTGCCGGTGTTGTCACGGTGGAACGAGTGGACCTGAAAGCCCTAGGCGAGATTGGCGGTTCAATGACGTGTGTCACTACAGGTTTCCTAATGGCCATGGAGAAACTAGCACCTCGTTTATTACGTGGTGTATTTGACAATGCATCCTCCAGTGTTACTGCAGTAGAAGGTAAATTCAATCATTATAATAATATGCTGGTAATAGTAATCATAATAATGGTAAATGTATGCATAGAATCCAATGGTGGTAGTCGTCCAATAAGTGCCATGAGCAGTGCTTCTGGTGCAGCGACTAGTTGGAGTACAGGAGCAATACAACAATTACGACAACGATTAGCGCATACCGAGGAAATGTATCGTCAATCACAGGCTAATATCCAATACTTGGAGGATACACTGCATGCTGAACGACAACATAATCAGGTAGGATATCATAGTAGACATCAACTAACAAGTGTATATATGTATTAATGCATTTCTAATATTAATAAATAGGAACCTCAACTTGTACAGGAAATCAATCGACTTGAACAAGAGAATCGAGCATTAGCAGAAGAGATAGCCGATCTTGAAGCACGCTTAGGACAGGAGCAAGACATGCGTGAGGTATGATGACTATGACTATTACTACTAGCTGATTAACATCTAATGTATACATATATCTATTATTATGAATAGCATGAATGGACTATTAAGCAACAGGATATGAATGATCAGATAGAACAGGTACAACAGCATTATCGTGAAGATACACGCAAACTAGGTCGAGAGATTAGATATTTGCAGGCCAAATGTCAACGGGAAATAGCATTTAGAATGGATTTCCAATTCCAGAAGCGGTATCTCTTATTAATTATCGGTGGTATGGAATCAAGGTAAGTAGATTTAATGAATAGTAATAACAGCTTTATTCATTTATCTAATAATAATAATAATCCTATTAGTGAACAAGAAGTGTTACGTATGATAAGTGATATGGTACAACTACCTCGTCGTAATTCAAACAACTATCAATATCATAACCATCATGATCCTACACCTTATAAAAGTAAATTCCGTGCAGCTGTATTTACCGTAATAGCCATTGTACGATTACAGTAAGTTACTAATAATACTGTTACTACTATTATTATACTTTATATTAATCTATTATATACATGTATATACACATCTAGAATACTTTCTCATAGTTGGGCCATGGCACGACAACAACGACGAGGTGGTGGTCAACATCAAGTTGTGCCATCACTACCATCACCGTCACAGCCAACATCTATGCCGTATCATCATGGACCACCACCACCACCAATACCACCACAATCACGCTTAAGACCTCATAGAGTGCCACCACCAGCACCATCAGCAATGTACGCGGATCACTCATCACTTAGACGTGCCCATCTCTACAACGTGTATTCTCACGTCCTACATCTGCTTTACAGCCATCCTATCATCAACTACAGCAGCTACAGCAACACAACAGCAACAGCACAGCAGCAGCAATATCATAATCAACAACAATATCAGTATCATAATCAGTATCATAATGCATATACAAATCGACGTTCATTACCTCCTCCTCCTCCATCGCATTCTGATTATGATTCACACTAGTAGTAATAATAAAGTACATTATATTTATTTATATGTATTTGATTATCAAATTCACATCATTATCTACAACATTGTAATGTGATTGGACAGTGAAAACATCAGGCGACTCTCATTGCATAGGCACACACACATAAATAACAGATATTTCTATCTTGTATTTACTCTTTATCCTTACTTTCTATTCTATTTCTATTCTTATTACTAGCTAGTATGACACTTACTACTGTTCATAGTCAACAGGACAATGAAGTTAATCTGTCAGAGTATGATGCAGAACAAGTGCGTCTAATGGAGGAGTGTTGCATTATTATTGACGAGAATGATCAACGTATCGGTGCTGAATCTAAGAAAACCTGTATGTATTCTAGTATTTACTGTTATTGACTACTAATAATAAATGGATATATATATAGGTCATTTAATGACGAATATCAATACTGGTCTATTACATCGTGCATTTAGTGTGTTTCTATTCGATGCACAGGGTCGTCTATTATTGCAACAACGAGCCGATGAAAAGATCACATTTCCCGGTTATTGGACTAACACTTGCTGTAGTCATCCATTGAATAAAGAAGATGAACTAGTTGAGGAAGGTCAATTAGGTAAGTGATCATGTCTATGATACATGTAATGAATAATCACACTAATACAATGAGTGAATTAGGTGTTAAGCGGCTGCTCGTCGTAAATTAGAGCATGAACTTGGTATTCCACAAGATCAAGTATCTCTAGATGAACTAGAATTTATTACACGTATTCATTACAAGGCACCCTCCAATGATATATGGGGTGAACATGAGAGTGAGTAGAATGATCAAATAGTTAACTAATAACTAATAACCATCCTACTTAGTTGATTATGTTCTATTTCTACAAACTAATGTTGATTTGAATCTAAATGTAAATGAAGTACAAGCCACACGCTATGTAACTCGTAAAGAATTGGAAGATATGTTTGAACAAGCTGGTAAGTTGTAATAGCAGTAGTAATAGTGAATGAAATATACTAATTGTTGTATGATAGATGCTGGCAAGATCTACTTGACACCTTGGTTCAAATTGATTGCTCATAATTTATTATTCAAGTGGTGGGATCATTTGGATCAGTTGGATAAAGTTAAAGAACCTGATACCATTCATCGATACTAATAAACTTGCATTATAAATTGTAATAACTAATGAGCACTTTATTGCATATCCTCATTCTTCATTTAAACGGTTTTTTGTGCTAGTAATATCATTATTAGTATTAGTATAGATATCTATTCAATCCTTCATTATTATTATAGTTACCATTAGATATCTTATCACCTAGACTCAAAGCAATACCCTGTGTCTTGCTACGAATACGAATATGGCCTGTAATGGGTGCATCACCTCGTTTCTCAATACTCAAATTGGCCAATGCATCCTCGCCTGTCACATTGATAGTAATTAGTCATTCATGATATGATACTACAGTAACAAGTTACTTACCGAAAATGCTACGTGCATACAAGTTGGCCGATAAAAAGCCGCAATCACCTGACATGGCCTGTGGTGGTGTGAGACAGTTCATGTTGGTACGCTTTTGCAAGAACTTTAGATATTCTCGTAAATCACTGAAATAATTGGTGTGATAAACATATCATGATGATATGGTTAATTCTACAAGATTGACATGCATGTATGTACATGTACACTTACGTGATCGAAGTAACAACATTAATCTTGTTCTCCCATTCGAATTCTGTCCACATATTACGGAACTAGTAGTAGATAATAATAACAACAATTATAAGACAATCATGCACACTCTCATATACAATGCACTACATCATTACTAACCTGATTTTCCGTACAAGTGGCAGGATTGATGTAGTCCATGATATCAATTTGAATATCACTCATGACAACACAATTGCCATCTGATGATCCCGCTCTATCATAGACAATATTGCCAAAGATAACACCAGCCTCAGTGGATGACACCTTATAAGATGTTATTATTATTATTAGTACTAGTAAGTGATATCTATAATTACCTTGATATTTGCCTTGATACTTTGGAATCGATGAGGTGCAATGGTATACTGACTTGGTTTCTCGACCAATTTCAAATCACCAAGTGTTGCGAATTCAATCGATAGATTTTGGAGTGTTTCATTCGTTTGATTAACCACGAGTAAATCTATACATATATACATATGTACGTAAATATATATGTATTGTATTGAGAGAGTCAATCAATTACTTACCAAGTAGAATATCAAATTGATGTGTTGTCACATAAGCTTCAGCATAGACTGGATCAGAAAAACCTAGTATTTCCTGATAAGTAGTTGTAATCATTAGTGATGGTGTAGACTTACCGGTTAACTGAACAACACGGCTTAGCATTGATCCCAAATCTCCTTGTGTATCAAGACCGGCAGCACGTGTAACATCCAATTCATACTATATAATATGAACTCGTCAGTATTTATCGTAAATGATCAAGTATAGATCATAATAGTATTGCTGCTTACCTCATCGGCATCACCACCTTCTCGCTTATGGAATTGACGGAATGTAATGAGATCATCGGCTTGCACTGCCACATTATTACTATCCTGCTTCTTCTTTTCCTTTTCTATACGCTCTTGCTCTTGCAGAATACGGACATAGGCGTGTTTACAGTCATGTGTAAACACTTTTTGCATTACTTCATCTTCCATACGATCAAGCACTCGGAGACAAGTCAAGATACGTTCGTAGGAATCCTCATCGATAGGCGATGATGGAAACTCGGATCGTCCAATACGAATGAAACCAGTCAATATCAACATAGCCTATTATACATATGTATATATATATATATATAGAATATGATTACTCATTACTATTTCATTTGTTTGCTTGTTTGTTCTAATTACCTCAGCGCGTAAACTATTGAGTTTCTTCGTTTCCACTTTAAGTTCCGCATAGTGCAACACCATCTTCACGATAGTTGTAGCGAGTACAGTGCCAAGGAAATAGTCGCCCGCCAACAGCAATGCTAAACATAGAATGATATTCATTGATTAGATGACGTAATATAGCATGTTAGTAGTGGTAGTAATCCTCTTACATCGAAGTGGTGGTTTGGTTGACGCTTTAACCGCTTCAACCTTCGAGGCGCGACTACTGTCACTGAGAGCACTTTCACTGGCATACGTGCCATCAGGAAGAATACGACGAGCAGCCGGTGTTGCAGCGATCTTTTGCTCATTACTATCGTCTGACTTGTCTGTCTCTGCTAAAGCACGCTATATAACAACAATATTAATATGTCTATGTATGGTAATCATGATAAAGTAAACACTATACTTACCTGTTCAGAAGCAAGAAGTGGCAATTCACCCAAGCATAGCTTGATCTTCTCCCAGGCTACATCCAAATCTATAATGGTGTTCATTTCTTAACATTTGTCATCAATGATGATTGTACAATCCCGACTTACTATCCACGGTAAGACTGTATTCACCGACAATCCATAATGCACCGCGGAATACCTTGCCCGATTTTAGTTCTTCGAATGCATCTAGCAATCGTTCGAGTATCTCGGCTCTTAATGCTGGGAACTTTTCAACTACCTCGCTGTATATATTGTATTAGTCAATTATTGTTATTACTATTACTGTGAGTACTCACCGTACAAAGGCAATAACATCGGTAGCCGATGTATTCTGCGCCTCACTTAATGATTCCAACAAAACGTGTACACATCAGCAGCCACATTAGGGAATTTGATGGCACAAGTATGAATGCTTTGCACTAGTACTTGACGATACTCGGCACTCTAATCGCGTTGATATCGTGTTAGAGTTGTGTAGCTTACTGTCTAGTTCAAACCAACCTTATCGTATTCTTGACCTTGAGATTTGCTCAACTCCTTCTTGAGTAAGGTAACGACATCTTGCACTGTACGATTATTGGCCAGTTGCAATGCAATATCCAGTGTCTTACGACGTACGTCAATGTCGGGTCTAATACATATTATAATGATATTAGTTAATGCTTTGTTAATCACTTTGTATTTACACCTACGTATGAAGTACACGTAGTACATCCATGACACTATCGTCTAGAACATGCTCATACTTGACATGCAATTCACGGAATCGATCAAGTACAATAAGCTTAACATTGTTGTCGGCTTCCTTGACGGCCAATTCAATGTAGCAACCAGCCGCAGCTATTATTATTGTTGTTGTTATTTGAGATTAGTGTATATATACTAGTATACTGATTGCTGTTCGCTAAATACCTTTGATGGCTGCAGGACTATGCGTTAATGAGACGAGTGTATTTGCTGCATCATATTGACAGCATGCGATTTCGCATTCAATAGATCGACAACACATCGAATGTAGCGAGACTAGTTGTAATAATAGTCGTATTAATTATAGTGATATTATCCATGTGTCATAGATGATCACTTACGCGTTCGGCCAAGTTGTTCCTGCTATCCTTGCGAATGAATTCAATAATAGCCAATTGCATCAATTCATCATAGCTGGCCACTTGTCCGTAGACTTGTTTCAAATAGTCAACGGCTAGTTCTGGTGCACAATTGCACAGCATAATAAATGCATTTCGCTTGCAGTTCACATCAGCTTCCTATATCGTAGTATAATAAAGATTCTGTCAGTTTAGCTTTCTCTTCTCTTTCTCTTCTCTACTTACTGCAACCAAGAATGTTTGCATCAATTCTGGAGCATCTGGAATCAAGTGTTCCGCTGTTTTATAAATGGAATAGATGGCAAATGCCGCATTGCGTCGAACATAGGAATGACGATGTTCCTGTCATCAATGTTAATTTAGAATACAAAGTATGCAATATCATAAACTTACCAAGCAAGCTCGAGCTGTTGGCACCAATGGCTCTAGAATCTCGGCTTCACGGAGTTTGCACAAGAATCGCAGAGTCGATGCACGAATGTACTCGTTTGGATGTTGCAAATCATTACGCAAAGCATTACTACACATATATCGAGCACATATGGATAGGGATACGCGTTAATTCACGTTAGAATCGATTAATCGCTAGAAACTTACCAGACCAAAATCATTTCCTGTTTAAGCTTGCCATCCTCGTTGGTTTTGGGGCAGAGCTCCCAGTAAAAGTGTAGCAGTTTCTTTAGATTCTTATTCTTGCTAGGCAGTACAAATCGAATAACGTGCATTAGCAAGCCTTCGCAAGGGTCACCGCTTGCCATCATACGAAGAATACGCTTTAGCGTGGTAATCTTCAAACTGTCGCTGCCTTTCTCGAGTGCCGTACGCAACTCCTGCAAGGACGGTTGGTCCTGCGTCGGATCCGATTGCACGACCGTATAACAATTTTCCGGCACCATATTAGTTAGAAGAGGAGGAGTGGAGTAGCAGCAGATAAAGGACTACTTGAGTTGTTTAGTGGAATGACGGTAGATGAGGTGGAATAATGAATACGACGTATACGGTAGGGACAATACCGGTGTTATTCGTATACCAACTATGTCAAATGGCGGAAATGGCGGGCATCGGATTGGACGAATCAGCAATCGACAATGCATCGTGTTCGTTGACGTATTCAACTCGAATTGACTAAAATGAACTCCAATCCCAATTAGTTTTATGCCTATTTCACGAATCACTCGCTTTCAACTTTGGCATTGTTTATCGGTAATACTACATGAACTCACTATTGCTTTATTTCATCATGTTAGCAATACTATAACGATGTTGGGTGTTATTGTTTTATTATAATTGACGCAGTATTTGTGCTAAATCATCATAATTCTCGGTCCAATGACTACAAGAGTATCGCTAGTGGTAATGGTAATGAAATTGTATAAAAAGAATATTACAACAATACGGTATTGCTCTATTACACTCATATCAATTGTTTGTATGTCGATCTATGCTCATACACATGGTGTTGAATAGAATATAACCAGCCATGATGGTTGTAAAAGGTGTACGCGTCATTATTGATGGTGTATTCTGAAATGATGATGATGTGTAGATTCATACAATTGACAGAGCATGCGGTTACACGACATGACAAACACTCATCACTAATTGCTATGATGATTAAACAGATGGATAGCTTTCCTTACATTTCCACTTTAATCGACACTCATATGCATCGTGTGCATCTAAATGGGATTAAATGATAGGGACTATCTTGACACTCACTTGTTGCATGTCTAATTTAATTGTAATAGCTCATACGGTGTACATTCATATGGTGAGAGAAATACTACATGGATGTTGTTGGTTGGTTCACAACAAGAATAATGATATCATCATGCAAGAACGGACATAACGGATCAACTTGATATTGCTTAGCTCTGAGCATTCGAACTACATTGCAAGTCAACAAATACGGGTTGGTACCGGTATTCTCGATGTACCCCCCTACAAGTAATGGATTGACAGCTTGCCTATACCAATATCCGCCATCATTATCATCATCATCTCGGCTATAAATCAAGTACTTTTTGGCACACTCGACTTATCATCTTCATACTCGCTCTTCTACTCTACTCTCATTACTACTTTCTACTCTCGTTCTAGTTAGCTGAGCTATCCATTTCACTAGGCCAACATCAATATGAAGTTCTTTGCCATTATCGCTATTGCCGTCGCCGTTGTCGCTCTCACCAGTCTGGTCGCTGTTGAAGCTAGTCCCGTCCTGGATCGTCGTGCACCTATGGGATCTGACAGTGTTCCATGCGGCGGTTCTGACAGTGTCCCATGCTTACTTTGAACAAGAAAAGGACCACGTCAAATAAATATATACCTAATCAAGTCATTATTCCTTGGATCAATAAGTATATCTACAAGATCAATCAAGCATTTATTGAATAAATATGTCAATCTATATTCATACACATGCCGTTCAATACAATCATTTCAATAGAATATAGCCTGCCATGATGGCTGTAGCAAGAGCACATGTCAATAATAATGCTGTATTGTAACAGCTTTGAGGAAATGTGACAACAAACTGGGGGCAGCTAATACAATCTAGACGAGATTACATTAGTAAACTGGTATTTTCCATTCACATTACGGATTTTGTACCATGATAAAACGAAATGGATAGACTGTCATTCCTGTATGGCCTTCCGTAAACTTGTATGCACATCTAAAAATAGCCTAGGAGTAATGATTGCTCTGAAACTTGCCAGCTTCATGTACAAACTAGGAACGAATGACCAACAATGGTAATAGCAGCAAGCTTCTTTTGTTTTATATCCATGAGGAGAAAAAGGGCTATGTGAGAATGTTCGTTACATGTCAATAATGGTAATGATATGGAGGGAATACACATAGCATCTTGAGCAGCTCGGATTGATACTAAATCAACATTAACTAAGGTTTGTCGATATGTGCTTTATTGTTCGATCAGCGTATATTCGAGATCTATACTACGAACAAGCAACAATTAACCATTTGATTACACCGATATTGCTACTACTACTACTACTACCATTACACTCTCCGCATGTACGGAGTAATACGGAAACACGTTATCTGATACTTGTTAGGTCAAGAATAGCATACAGCACATGGATCCATATACGGAAACAGTATAACTAATCCATAATGGTCTTTTTTATCTGTATGATATTCCATTTGCTATTTCGACTATAAATACAGTACCATCCATGCAGTCGACTTGTCATCTTCATACTCACTCTTCTACGCTATTCTTGCTACGTTCTACCAATTCAACTGCTCGTGTTTACGACCACTTTATAACGCATCCCTCTATCCACTCGTCTCTTCCAGTAGATCAACATCAACATGAAGTTCACCGCCATTATCGCTATTACCGTTATCTCCATTGTAGCTAGCTTAGCTACGGTCGATGCTTCACCTACCGATGGCAGACTTCCAATATCCATGAGCTCTCCTCCTCCATTGAATTCTTCACCTGGTCCAAAAATGGTCACTGGTGGAACTGCGCCCAAGACTCCACCTGTTAATGAAGTTACCTGGCCTCGCTCATTCTTTGAAAATCTTCCAGATATTTCCCGTGAAGCCGATTATCTTATTAGAACACTTAATGGCTTTAAGCAGGCTATTTTGCAAAGCAACCTTCAAAATAAGGGTACCTATACGAAGGATATTGACACAATTGTGGCCAACGTCAAAACCAATAAGATTCCAGTAGAAAAACTTAATATCATGATTGGGGATATTACCAAGATTGACGAGAATAACGTGGGCCAAATTCTATCCCGCTATGCTAACAATGTTTAAACACAAGCAAGGCAATAAATCAAATAAATTTGAATGTTCAACACAATGGCACTAGTAATTTACATAATAGTTTAATTAGATTGATAGGTAGATAAATCAACGTGTATAAATAATTATTGAAAAAAAAACACGCTTGTCAATTTTTATTGTTGTTGTTTTTCTCTGTTATCTCTCGCGCTTCACCACAATGTCCACACCTCGCATTCAACAACTTGACGTGTCGGTTGTTAATAAGATTGCTGCCGGAGAGGTATGCATAAGAGTGATACTACTATTGACTGCTCTATTTAGCTCATATCCACGTATAGGTAATACAACGACCAGCAAATGCGTTTAAAGAATTACTAGAGAATGCGCTCGATGCCGGTTCAAGTAACATACGGGTTACTATAAAGGAGGGCGGGCTTAAACTACTACAGATTCAAGACGATGGCCATGGTATACAGGTAACTACTTCTTATAGGAATGTACTGCTGCAACCATGTAACCCGATGCTATTTAGCAAGAAGATATGGCGCTGGCCTGTCAACGTTTCAGCACTAGCAAGCTACGCACCTATGAGGATCTGACTCATATCAACACGTTTGGCTTTAGAGGCGAGGCATTGGCCAGTATCAGTCATGTGGCGCATGTAACCATTATATCCAAGACTAAAGATGCTCCGTGTGCTTTCAAGTAGGCATCGTGCTTGCAATAACCATTTAGATGTTAATCATTAGATTGTTACTAGAGGTATCTATCGAGATGGCAAACTATTGGGAGATGGTCCAAATAGTACAGGAAAGGTGACACCGTGTTCTGGCAATGATGGCACGAGTATAACGGTAAGCCTATATGCATATATGCATTCATTATCTATACCGCTATTATAACTCCATATCTATCATTATATATATATATATATATCAGGTGGAGGATCTATTCTATACCATGCCAAATCGTAGACGTGCACTACGCTCAGTATCCGAGGAATATAATCGATTATTGGCAGTGGCACAGCAGTATGCCATTCACAATGCCGGTGTTAGTATATCGGTCAAGAAGGTAGTTATATGTATTGTATCTTTGCTTCTAAGTAATACCGCTAAACATCGAGCATGTAGCACGGGCAGAATCGGTCAGACTTGCAAACCATGAACAATTACTCGTCAATCGATTGTATACGTCATGTGTACGGCAATTCCATAGCAAACGAGCTAGTCGAAGTGTGTGGCAAGGATGAAGCATTACAAGCCGAATTGACCGGACATGTTACCAATGCCAATTACACGCAGCGTAAACTCGTATTATTGCTTTTTATCAATGGTATGCCAATGACGAGCACTAGTTGATCTGCTGTATTCACTAATTGTCATTCGAGTAAAGATCGAGCTGTAGAGTCTAACGCGCTAAGACGGGCCGTAGAAACTGTTTACCAAGAGTTTCTATCCAAGGGTGGTCGACCATTTGTGTATCTATCGTTGAAGTTGCCTAGTAATCACGTCGATGTTAATGTACATCCTACTAAGCAAGAAGTAAGTAATAGAAAGGAGATAGATGCACCACATTGTATTACATGCATTGACTAGTGTTGACTGTAGGTTCATTTCTTATATGAAGATGCAGTGGCGACATTTCTCGTGGATCAATTGACTAGTACACTGAATTCTGTTAACAAGTCGCGTACATTCTTAACACAAGTAAGTTTAATCGTCTCTATCTATCTACCTATCTGTGTCTAATAACATGTAAGCAGACATTACTACCGGTGACAATGATATCCCCTAAACAAGTTATATCTACAGGTATATTGAGATTATTCTTTATATACACGACTCCATTCTATAGATGCTAACCATTAGTAGAAATAACTCATGGATCAAAGGATAAAGTACGTGACCCACATTTGGTTAGAACAGATAGTCACTCGCAAACACTACGTAAATTCTACAGATCCGCATCGGCTAGTTCACCTATGGGTAGTTTCGAGAGTGTAATAGAAAATGAAATAGATAACACGACAACAGCAAATGAGAATGATACATTGAAACATATCAATACTGATAATACTGATAATGGCAGTGACAACAATGTAAAGAACAATCCAGTTACGAATCTTGCCAGGATAGACAATGAACCAATAATGAATGAAAGGTAAGAGATGTTAAGTAATAACATGTTTATACCGGCATTGCTAATAATGAACATATAGACCGGTGAAACGACCACGAACCGATGTTAGATTAATCAGTGTTCTAGAATTAAGAGAAGAGATTGAACAAGATCTACATCATGGTAAGTGTATAACAATGACAACTAATTAGTTAGTAATAGTAATTACAATCTGTTCTAATTTATATTACAATAGGATTGACAGAAATAATAGCAGGACATATTTTTGTTGGATTCGTAGATGATGAACGTATTCTTATACAGCATGACACTCGTCTTTATGTAATGGAACTGAATCGTATTAGGTAATAGAAGGGATAACAATAACAATCATGATCATCATTGACTAATAAGACATCGTGAAACAATTTGTAATAATAGTCGAGTATTTTTTTATCAAGCAATTCTACGAGAGTTTTGTAACTTTGGTCGTATTGAACTAACACCACCGGCCAATATTCGTGACTTGATTCAATTGGCAGTGAGACACGAGATGAACTATGTTGATGCGAATCAATTACGTACACCCGATGAGATTGCGAATGATGTTACCGAGTTACTAATCGAACGACGTGCCATGCTACTCGAGTATTTCGGATTGGATATCAGTTCAGAAGGTGAATTACAAAGTATACCCTTAATACTACGTGGATACACACCGGAATTGTGTAGATTACCGGCATTTCTATTGAGATTAGGATTTGAGGTAGAAGAAACAGTGATATGATTCATTATACTAGACTAACTATTATGTATACTAATGGTAATGATGATTAGGTTGACTGGACAGAGGAGAAACCATGCTTAGAAGGGATAGCGAGCGAGTTGGCCACATTCTACGCGTTGACACCACCATCTTATTATACACTTTCAAATGATGACCGCTTACTAGCAAGGGAAAAGTATCGCTCGATTGTGGAGCATTTACTATTGCCGGCATTCAAGTCATCCATCATCATACCGAATACATTAGTGGAACAACAGTGCGTTGTACAAATAGCACACTTACCCGATCTTTATCGTATATTCGAACGATGCTAGACTTGATTGTATATCATTAGTGCTGCTTGTTCAACTATCTATCTATACATTACACCTACACCTTTGCAATGTAAACTATTGAAACAAATTAATTATTGCATGATTTCAATTGGATATATATTTGAATAATAAATATGTTAATAATTCAATGGATGCTTGCTCACTTGTAACAACATATTATATAAAGTGTATTATAATTATTTTAATATTAATCAACAAATACCACAATTTACACACACACACACATATTACAAGATAGTCTCCATACTCGCTGCCCGTTGACCTAGTCTTTTCTCAACTTCGTCAATCCACGGTAGTGCAGGTATGGTTGGACGACCACGTAACTGTGCTGCCTTTTCAAATTTGGGTAATGCCTCGGATAATGCCCATCTAGCGTGTTCTTCATCATGCTTATTGTCGGATTCTTTCGTTATTGTTGTTGTGCTTGTTCCTGGCGGCTTACTTGCTGCAAGTGCAAAATCGCCTAGAATCGTCCAATCAGGTAGGACTAATGGACGACCACGTCGTTTCCCTTCTACCAAGTTGACTAAACCTGGTGCACAGAATAAATAGTGTTCGATTAACTCGTCGAGTACTGCTTTCGCTTGTGTTAGATCGTCTCGTTCTAAATAGCTACGAATCAATTTCTCGTAACTACGTGATACTTGAACGAAATACGCAGGATTAGTGCTGAGTTGCGATTTATCCTCGGTATTCATGGTGGTGAGGCCACCTTCACTATCGAAGATGCTGCTCTCCTTGGCGTAGTCGTCCATATCGATTAGATTCGTTATATCGCTCTTGTACGCTTGCACATGTTGATCGATAACTCGTTTGGCTGCATCGAAATCACCTTCAACGTCAATGTAGTAGCGTACCCTAGGATAAGGCGATGATGCCTCACTAATGGGCGGTATAATCACTTGTCGTGTTAACTCGCGTAATCGTATAAGTTTATCATCCACCTGATGATTAGCCAATCTTAAACGATGAGCTAAGAAGGTAACATTTTGTTGCGCGTTACCATTCTGCGATGATTCACTAATAGGATCGAATTGCTTACAAAGCATCGTTAATGGACGTAGACAATTGTTCCAATCTCGTGATGATGATGGATCTGCCATGAGTAAGGGATCATCGACTCTCGGTCGTCGAATACGTGCTACACCATCGATCGGTGTCAATCGGCGTTGCATCGCCTCGAGTAGTTGTATCGCACGTTGACGATCACCGATACGTAGACAGCAGTTTAGATAGCCCAATAGTAGGCCACTATCCAATGGAATGGCGGGTACTTCACGTTGCATCTGATGAAAGATTACCGTCAACGCGTAGGATGACGTCATCTGATGTCGACAAGCGACACGTAGAAATGTGTCGTAATGCTCACGTTCAAGATGCACACCTGCACTCGATAATTGATCCCATCGCTCTTGTATCTCTTTGAATCGACCCAATGCAGCCAGTCGATACCAGAATGCACATAGAGTGGCGGTAGTATGCGCGAATCCATAATGATTCAACATTAACGATTCAACGGATAATAATCGTTTTAAACCCTGTGGTCTTGTTGGTAATTCGACTGATTTCCCGGTAGATGTTGATTTCACGGCATGTTTATCATAATTAGTAATGTACTTTGGTGAGTGTTTATATCCATTGTTACTCAATGGAAATGTGCGTAATAGTAGTTCGTAGGTGCGTGACACGCGTTGATCCTCGCCTGCCACATCCATACGTCTAGCAATTGACATGGCTCGATCGAAATCCTCCGGGAATGGTATTTGCGAGTAGACGACATTCTCCATTAATAAATGATACGTAAATCGATTTGGCGTAATACCGTCCGACTTCATCTCCTGCAATATTCTATCAGCATTCGGATAGTCGGGGAATAGTTTTAAACGTTCGCGTAGCTGACACATGATATTCTGACAACGAAGGTAGATATTATAGAAATTGAGTGTTCGTCGGAAATTCGTATCTCTTCGTGTATCCTCGAGTAAATGAATGAATTGTAGCTCGCTAGCTTGGAACGCCTTCTTACTCAATGTCGGTTTCGTTAGCATGTGTCTGAATAGGGAAAAGTGACGATGTACGGCGATAACCGTGGGTTCATTCGTATTCCAAGGGGATACACCGTCGACATGACCGAATCTTTTTATCCAATACTGTCGACGTACTTCAATTCGTGCACTACCCTTTGCATCATTCTGATCGGCATACTCCCAAGCTAGAGCACGAATAAGTTGTCGACTTGCATTGGCGTATATTATTTTCATTTCAGCGGACATTGCATCAATATTATGCTGAAAGAATTCGGTAAATAAAAAGTCCTCAGCCGTATTATATTCGCCAGACCATAGTTTTGCACACATGTATGCGGTTTTAACGCGAATATCCTCCTGCAAGTTACTTGGAGTACGCTCCCATAGTCCTTCAACGGATAATAGATGTTTCAAACAGCCATACGCCTAATATATATATATATATATATATATGAATGCGGTCAGTCTCATTGTAATATAGCTTTCATTAATTCACTAGATTATTACCCAAAATCGACGAATAAATATATCTGGAGGCGATGTATTCGGTCCATTAACGAAATGCTGAAAACGAACCACTAACCATTCTCCTACATGACGACGCTCCCATGGTAGAACTGCCTTGTCAAACAATTCATCTACGGTAATTTCCTCTATTGTATTGGGTAGACTACTATGCGAGATAGGTTCTGACGACACTTCACGATCTACAAGTAGTAATCATGTTAGCATATATGAATCAAGCGTGTAATTCATAAACTATAAATGCTACTTACTCTCATGCATGGTTGTCATTCCATCGGTTGTTGCTAATCTTACATGGCTAACTTGTTGTCCAGTGATTTGATGTGCACGGTGACGCGTAGATAAAATAGATATCGAGCGATAGGATGGACGAGTAACTGGTGTATGCACGGTCAATACGCGTTGCACATTATGTTGTCCTGTTCTATTGACAATTGAGCCAATGGCCGTAGAAGCAGCTCTTCTTATTGCATTTGACATAGTCAAAGTGTATTATAGATTGAAGTCGTTACAAGAGAGAGAGAGAGAGAGAACGTAAGTGAGTAGGAGAGGAGGAAGTGAGCGGAGTGAATGAATGAGAGAGAGGAGAAAGAAGAATAATGTTTTGGGTCAATTACAAATGTGCTTATGTATTTCGGTATTGAGTGAAGCTGAACTACAAACGCAAAGTGAGAGTGTGTGTGTGCGAGTGTGTGCATCCACCCACACGCCATCCTGGTGTCAGCCTTCGGCCTCCTCCTCTCCTATTCTGCACATCCCAGTCGCCCAACAGACCACGGGATCGATTGACATCTACAACAGACGCCATGGTAGGTATAGATACATGTATATGTAATATAGTCAGATAGCCTGTAGGATGATAGCGGATGCATATACATATAATGATACAG
This sequence comes from Syncephalis plumigaleata, assembly GCA_025201365.1. Classification (NCBI taxonomy): domain Eukaryota; kingdom Fungi; phylum Zoopagomycota; class Zoopagomycetes; order Zoopagales; family Piptocephalidaceae; genus Syncephalis; species Syncephalis plumigaleata. Next base: position 673,039 of record JAIXMF010000001.1, read on the forward strand.
CCAACAAAGATCACATAACATATAGATGATGGATGGATGGATGGATGGATGGATGGATAGACATCATATCATATACAAGATACCATATAGATATCATCGATGGATAGAATAATACTAGTATAATCACGGGTAGATAATTAGTCGATTAATCGTATATATGTTTATTAAGATATGATACGCGTCGATATTACTAGATGGATGGATTGATGAATATCTAAGTAGATAGATACTATGACTTGCACTTTACGTGTCTATCCTATTACATACAATATGGCATTTCCAATAGTATACAATCGTATTTACAATTGTATACTATTGGAAATACGTGATAATAATATGGGTGACAATTATTGACGTCTTGTCATTATGCAATTCCATATGAATTCCTAACTATCATAATATGTATATGTATATGTATATATGAGGGCTATCAAAGTGACACTTATAATAATCTAGCTATAATTATTCTAACCATTACATTCTCTCGATTGATTGATTGATTGCTTGATATAGGGTATTGATCTGAAGAAGCAGCACCAAAAGAAGGGATGCCGTACCGCTCCCCGCAGCGAGAACGTCTACCTATTGTTGTTGGTTAAGGTATGTTATACAATTATTTATTTACGAATAATAATTATGTAATTCATTATTGAATGAATAATAATGTAACTGTAACTCATATCTAACTAATGAATCAATTATATTTACTACTATTACTACTACTACTACTACTACTATGTAATCATAGTTGTATCGCTTCTTGGCGCGTCGCACCAACTCCAGCTTCAACCGTGTCATTCTTAAGCGTCTCTTCATGTCACGCATCAACCGTCCACCAATGTCGGTATCTCGTCTTGCTCGTCACTTGACTGACGACAACGCCGATAAGATCGCCGTACTTGTTGGTACCGTCACCGACGATGAACGTATGTTGACCGTCCCCAAGATGAAGATCTGCGCCCTCCGATTCACCCAATCGGCTCGTGCTCGCATCATCAAGTCCGGTGGTGAATGCATCACCTTTGACCAGTTGGCTCTACGTGCTCCTACTGGTGCTAACACCGTTCTTCTACGTGGTCGCAAGAATGCTCGTGAGGCCGTCCGCCACTTTGGTGCACCTGGTGTGCCAGGCAGCCACGCCAAGTACGTATTCATTGATAATCATAGTAATTATAGATATCAAATACTAACTATTATTATCACTTGCATAGGCCATACATTCGCTCCAAGGGTCGCAAATTCGAACGTGCCCGTGGTCGTCGTGCCTCTCGCGGTTACAAGAACTAAATTGTTGGTCTATTTGTCGACCATTGACGATGTTATGGTCATGGCTGTGGCTGTAGTTGTTTTAACATCCATTTCATGGAGAAATACGATTACAACACGTGACATTGAAGCGCATTCATTTTCCCTAAATAATAAAATACGGGATTTTTCATATTTTATATTTATTTTTTTTGTTTTTTTTAATTGCACGTAGATTGATTGCACTATTACACACACTCGCTCACACTCACGATTACCCATTGCATAATTGTTACCGTGTACCTTGTTGTTGTTGTTGTCGCTGTTGCTGTTCTCATTTAGTTTACATACACGTTCACGCTAACAATAGGCAGCTTCTTATATCATGTCTAGTACGTTGCCGTTGTTTTGGGATTTAGCGTCGTTGGATGTGAAGAAGCGAGAATCCTCTGCATTATCGCTCATTACCGAGTTGAATCAGTGTCAGCAGACCTATGAAGTTGAACACGCGTCCGACTGGTCCCAATGGCTTGCTCAAGAGGATACCGTTGAACGTTTGGAGGTGTTATGCGCCAAAGATGTGTTGTATGCACTTCGACGTTTAATTCGCGGTCTACCAAGTCCACGTCAAGGTGCACGTCAAGGATTTGCTTTGGCATTAACTGAGGTAAGCGTGTTATCATCTCTCGCTCGTGTAATACTATTGCTAACTATCATTTACTAGTTGTTATCTATGTTGCATTTCTTATCCGTCAAGACATTAACTAGTATGATGCTTAAGGAAATGGCTACGAATAGTCAAATGAGCGGACAGGCAAGTATATTACAATTATGCCGTGTAATAGCATTCATAGTGGTAATAACAATCATCATCATCATGTAATAATAGGAGGAGCGTGATATGCTATTCGGTCGTATATTCGGTTTTATGAGTATTGCAAAGTCAACTGCATTATCGCGTACTAGCACGACCGATGAAGACTTTTCACTTATCGTGTCGCATCTAATTGATTATGGTCAACAGAAGCCATTTCTACGTGAGGTAGCGCATCAAGTATTGGTCGCTCTACTGCCACATCTGGTCGTTAGACCTAATGGCACACAGCTCGTGCAGAGTGTAGCTGAACAAGTGCTAGCTCAGGGTCTAGTCACTCCAGATGCACTCATGTGGCTACTTGTCGTTGAACAGTTGGCATCCACTCACAATAGCGTGCCCATCAAGAAGATACGAGCACTCACACCGGATTGGTCGTCTCCCTACTTGCACGCCGACAATATGCCACGACTCGCCATACTTATGCGTGAATCGTCCATAGCCGATGATTCCATATCGACCGATCTCTACTCAGTATGGCATCCGCAATTGCATTCGGTATGGCCACACTTACTGCCATGGGTATTACTAGTAGTACTGCCGGTCAAGATCTTTCATCTAAAGAACAGAAGCTATTTGAGGCACGCTGGCAAACACTAGTGGATCATGGATTGTTCGGTGATGGTTCCTCGCACGAACGTAAATACTGGGGATTTCTACTAATGCAACAAGCTGTTTGCAATCTACCAACACCAGCTATTACTAGTCTATTCAGTAAACGATTGGTGCAAAGCTTGACTACTCATCTGGCATCATCTGATCGTTATTTGCATCAGTGTGTTTTGTCCACGGTAAGAAATTGAATCATCGCCGTTAATATGTATACTTACAATTTATTTATACTATGATAGATAAAAGCAATGGTAACTGCTAGTCACGGGATAATACCAAATGCACGGTTATTCTACAAGCATTGATAAGCCACGTTAACGTCAATCAACCGGCGGCGAGCAAGGCCATCGATCAGCTTACGCGTGAACTTGATGTCCAAGGTGCTCTTACTTACACGACCTATTTACTCGAGCGATTTGCTCAACCACCTGTGATAAAGTGAGTTAATAATAATAATACAGTATACTAATAATATCTAATATCATGATAAATAGTGATAAAATGACGTTAGACGACAAGGATCATGTATCCATGCAGATCGTCGATGGGTATTGGAACAGCTAATGCTAATGACGAAGAGCAGTAAACTACGCGATGATGATACAATAATGACATTGATCGAGGATATGTTGATGCTACATGGATACTTGGAACCACAGGAAGGTGCCGATTCTGCATTTATAAAACAAGTAAGACGAGTAGAGCAAATAACAACGAATAGCATGATGTAACATTGAATTATAGACGGGTGGCGTGTTAGCAACACCGTTAACCGATGAAGTTCGCGTTCTTTGTCGACAAAAGTTAACCAGACTACTCATTAGCCAGTTACTTGTTTCATCTACAGGTGAGTTAGATGGGATATACACGATATAATAGCATTATTCATGTGTATTTTACTACAGATACAGTACCACGCATTGTAACGGCAGCACAACGATTCAACAAGTTGTTGCAAGGCGAAGATTACGCATTTGCATCGGATATAGATGAAGATGCCGATCGTATGGTATTGGTGGAACGAGTGATAGATCAAATGAAATCCATAGAGAAGCGTGTAAGTAAAACATGCTGTGTGTACTAGTAGAGTAAATGCTAATTAGACAATTAGATCAAGAAGAACAAGGATACAGCGCAGGATGCAAAGATGAGAGCATTCGAGGCATTACTAGGTCATTTTGTATTTGAATCAATTTGTCATCCACTCGAAGAAGAATCACCATTAGTTGATGTAAGTAATCATGATGAATATTCAGCTGTGTATACTAACAACAATATACTAGGATATGATTACGTGCTTTACACGACTTTATCCAGAGAAGAGTAAGCAAAAGGAATCATCAAAGAGTAGGTGGAAATGATGTATAAGCATACTATTCATGATGTTAATCCAGTGTATTAATAGAAAAGAGCAAAAACAAGAACAAAGATGAAGCACAACCAGAAGAAATGGATGAGCCCAGTCCTATAGATGTGTTCATTGATGGTTTACTAAGTATATTGGCTCGACCACCTGCACCATTACGTGATCTAGTCAAATATGTGTTTACAGCATTTGCCGATCAAGTAACCATGCATTCGTTGCATATCATGCTTAAAGCATTACAGAATGAAGATAATGAAGATAATGATGAAGCAGTAGAAGAAGCTGATGAGGAAGAAGAGGGAGAAGATAATGAAGCAATGGATGAGGAAGATGATAGTGAAGACGAAGATGATTCAGATATCTCCTATGATAGTGAAGATAATGATGAAAAGTTTACACTTACCAAGGAACAAATACGTAAAGCATTCGAGAATCAAATGGAGATAGTGATCTGGAGTCATTAGGCGATGATGACATGGAACCATTTGATCGAGCATTAGAGAGTATGTTTAAAGAGAAGAAAGCGGCAAAGAACGAAAAGAAACGTACGTATAATGATAATGTCTAGTAGTGCTAGTCTAACTATTTTGCATTAGATATGACAGAGGCAACATTGCAATTCAAATTACGTATTATGGATTTGATCGAGATAGTTATACGTAAACAATCAAGTAGTGCATTACTCATGGAGTTGATGCTACCCTTGTTGTCTATCGCACAACCGACTAATACCAAATCGATTGATGCAGCCACGGAAACATTGGCACGAAGGGCTACCGTCATACTTGGTGATAGATTGGCTAAATTGAAATCACCCATGACTGGACTTGATACAGAAGATGATACGGTTGACATTGCTAAAACCATTTTGTTTATGACAACAAAAGCGACTGCATCCGGTTCATTCTCGTCATTATGCGGTAGATTAGTGGCACAAATAGTACGATCACTACTGGCCTCTGATTCAGCGGATGCTGTAAGTATTTCTCGATTTCCTCTAGTGCATTATTGAACTAATATGTGCATTGTCATTATATATATATATATATATATATATATATATATATAGAAGAAACAACTGGCCAAGATTATTCAGCATTACTCGGTGATGCTCGATCGATTCTGTAGCGATAGACATACACGAATTATGCCAGATCTATTTATGGAGTTGATGCGTCGTTATCCAGTTGCAGGCTGGCTACTTGTTACCGATCGATTGGCTCATCACATTGAAATGGGCGACTCCATTAAAGCATTCCGTCATCGACAGTTGTATGCCATGCTTACCACGTTAATCCAGTCAACACCCAAGGTAAGTAGTCGTTATTCATAGTATAAATAGGAAGGAAACTAATGAATATTTAGGGAAATGAGTTGGCAGAGCAACATTTGATTAAAGCAGTACCATGCTTACAATCAGCATTCCTAAAAGATCTCGATCATTTATTAGCCGAACTAAATAGCGATAATGGCAAGCTAGGTGTCAAGACACTTGGTGTACAAGCCAAGATATGGATTCGTTGCTTGCAAGCATTTATACGTCGTAGTCAATCCATCAGTAATGACAATAGCGTAAAATCATTATGGTCAACTGAGCCATGGATATCGAAATTGCAACCATTGGTGGATCAACTGCCAGGACAAGCAATGAAACCATTGGTGCAACAATTAGAAAAGTAAGGAGACAGCATCACAACAATGAATGACTAGATTGTATACTAATTCCTATATCACATTAGAATGCTAAGTAATGAGAATACAGGATCGGAATCGACTGCCACCAAGCGTAAATCATCGACTAAAGAAGCTAAAGGCTCAGGAAAAGTAAAGAAAGGTCGATCAGCTTAAGTAGTAGTAATATAATACTTGACAACTATTTAATAAATAGACTAGCAGCTTATTAACTCAACTAGATAACTATATTGATATGCATTGACTGTTTAAATATAGCATTATGTACACTGTAATCAAAAGTAGCTAAATAGTGAATAACAATTATAAAAATGTAGTCAACGCTCATGGCAAAGGTATGAACAATGACAATTACAAAAAAGATATAGTCAACGCTCATGGCAAAGGTAGAAACAATGACAATAGAACGAACAAAGAATATCAATGACCAATAATGATCTGGTAGTTGTACCGATCTTCTCTATATATATATACTCGTAATTAATACGAATAATCTACACGATATACGCAGTTCTCTAGTACTTTGTCCATTGCATTTCATATCCGGCATCTTCCTATTACAACTATCTGGCATTACTAGCATTCTTGTACCTTTATTCAGTGTAGCATCTTCCATCCTATCATGTTGTCCAAATCTGTAGTGGCTATTGCACTTGCTTTTATATCAGTAATAGCAGCACATCCTACTCAATCGGATCAAGCTATTAGCAGTAATGATGGAGAAGATCGACTATTAAGACGTGCAAATGGTGCTTCATCAACCGATTGGAGAAACGATAAAGGCTCATTTGGTTCCTTTCTACTTGGTGCCGATATACCTAATGTAGTGCCATTTACCAATGCAGTCGACAATCTACTTAAAAGTAGCAGTTCACAGAAACACTATCCGCTAACTGGTCATATGGGCGTCGCTTTAGTACCGCAAGGTGTGTCCTACGAAAGTGACATTAAGAGTGCATAACATGCACGCTATCATCTGATTGCCAATATGAAAGTTCTTTGGGAAATACCGAATGATAGTCATGTCACCGTATACGCTTCTTCGGGTAGAGCATTATGTTATAGCAAGAGGAATGGAGAAATGTATATCAATTGTGCGAAAATGGTCGCTGGCTATCAGATTCCGGGATATGCCGCCTATGCTATCGATCGAGTGCTTGATCCTAATAATGGCGACTACGATCTAGCGATAAAGGGACTATGTGGAAGAAAGTGATGACAATCACATAAAATAAACATCATCAATGGTCAAAGTGAATCAATTCACTAAACTTATTACGCTTATGTAATCGATCTACGTAATTTACTCAAATGACTGATTTCATGTATTTATCACTTTACATTATTGAATAACCATCAATTCAATTTATTGTTTACTGTTGGCTATTATTATTACTAAGAAACAATGGATTGCAGCAATGATTGTTCAGCAGGTGTTAGTTGCTGTGCCATTTCCGTCAATACAGTTGGGTTCGATTGAGCAAAAGACTTGAACAATCCCATAACATGCTCCTATATATTGATTGATTGATTGATTGATATTAGTTGTCTATATATCTATACATATATCTATATATTCAATAAGGATTACCTTGATATTCATTGTATAGACGGGATCCTTTTTTCTTGCCTCGTAATCGACACCTTCCTCCTCTTCGTCATCTTCATCGTCATTACCGATACGAAGATCATCACCGGCAGATGTCAATAGATCTAGTAGGACACTGTTAGTATACGTAGACTATCAATACTACATTGGCAATTGTACCTGATATAAATTGGAATGATGGACCCATTTCCTCTTCAATATCCTCCCATTCCCCTTCATCATCCTCGTACTCTTCCTCCTATTAATTACATTTACAGATTAGTAGATATACACCATATGTTATTCGTAATAACTTACATCTTCCGATTCTAATCTACTGCCTGTCATAGCAGTTCGAGAGGGTGCTTCATCTGTTTGAAGATCGGCCAACAATAGTTTTATAATCTTAACTGGTGCAGGCACGATCGTATACTGATCTGGATGTGACTTTGATCGTGATCGAGTGACAATACGTCCATCCGTGGTGGGCATTAGATCGCCCTTGATGCGTACTTGAGCAAGACGATCATCCATATTGGCAAGTAGAATGGACAATGCATAAATGCTACAATGATGAATAGATTGTTAATTGCTATCATATACATGTATATAATATATCATACCTCATCTTAATCGAGAAATAACCATGGAAATAGGGATGATTCTCACACCACTTGCTCAGTAAGAGTTGCATTCCGGTACTGTTGTCTGATGCAGCAGTGGTAGTATGTAGAAAATCAATAGTAACCGTAGTTTGTGAACGAATCAATTCGGCAAATATCATCACCAATGACTATAATGGTCAAGAAGTAAGTGGGATGTCGAGTGTAACGAATTAACATGTCAAACTCCTCACCTGTATTTGTGTCGCTGTCTCACTCATTGTCAAGCGTAGCATGACTGCTTGTAGTAACATTGGCAGATTATCGTGTACCTGTTCGCTTGCCTAATTCATAATAATGTATTATTAATACTTGTCATATACATGTACATGTACATGTATTAGTCATACCTTTTGCAATAACTGAATGATCAAATTGCCAACGGTAGATCCAGCTGCTTCGCTTACATTTGGATCGAGTAAACGCGAGATATACTGCAGTATAGCATCGACACCTGTCTTTCCTGATGCTGGATCTCTCCTATAAACGTGTTAGTGAATAGGATGACATATATATGTAAACTAGTAGCTTACCAATGAGCAATAAACGCGCTATCCCATATCAACAGTTGCGATAAGCATTGCGCACCTTGTTGCAATATCTGAGAGTTCTGTGCATGCAATAGAGTGGTCAACAATGGTGGTAACACTTGGTGAAGACATTGTCCATTAAGTGAAGATGGACGACGTTTGGCTAGTTGTGTAATCAGATTAAGTGCAAACTAGCAATCATTATTACAATATTAGTACTAATAATGATGCAGTTCATTTAATATTACTTACCGATACTGCTTCAGGATGTTCTTCTGATTGTGTAAATGCTTGAATAAAGAATGGTTCAGATGCACCGAATACAGTTGATGCCACTGTCTCATTACTCCATAGATAGTCGTAGATATCTTCAATAACACTGGCACAAATATGATCTATTACATGAATGCATCTTAGTAAATGATAAGATAGAGATGAATCAAGCAGTAGTACCATTTGGATAACGTGTCCATGTCTCTAATAGTGTTGCACACACGGTAGCCATTGGTTGTGGTGACAAATCACCTGCCTATATAATCATAGAGTATTAGATATATATATATAGTCTATGTATATATCCAATAATACATACCTTAATAAAGGCGAATATTGTCTCTAGTACTAGTTGCAATGTTTCACCGCTGGCATCTTTAATCAGTTGCATTGCATCAGAAATAACAAATTCACGATATGGACCAACAATACTATGGTTCTTTAATTGCGAATAGCTAGTATTCTATTAGTATAAATAGATCGAGCATGAAAGCAATAGTATTTACCTGTTTAATGCCTTCATGGCGGATACACGTACTGGAATGGAGGCACCCTCTTTGAGTGATAGCACCATTACTTGTACCAAGTTGCTGGCCATCTCTTCCGAGTATTGTTCAGAGAATAGACTACTTACGAGTAGGACACGACTTTGCAAGAATGGGAAATCTAACATAGGCAACGGTGTAAGTGTACGCCATTCAATCGCTGATATGTCATGCTACGCTGCTTACTTTTGTGTTGGCATCGATTTGGAATCAATCGGTAAACAATCTTGATGAGCAAATTGAATGGGTGCTAGTTGTGCCAATTTATCAATTATAATATTCGAGTAAGTCCAATGGCTGCGAAACAAGCCTCTTCCGCTCTCCACCTAAGATGTTCATGTTAATGCATGTCTAGACGATATTGATCATTTACCTACCAATCAGTATTTCCCTGTGCTTGACTCGCTATAGTCGATGTAAATATTTGATTACACGATACTAGCATCGATTGCAGTGTTGGTTCTTCATATCGGGTTAGTAAACTCTAGAAAGGATGATGACAGCGTTGTTAGTGCATTCAATGGTACATCTTGCTGACAATGTACGTAGCATACAACTAACCTGGAATAGATCAAAGGCAGATGCACGGACACTGGCATTAAATGAATCCTCGTCTTCATCTTGAATAATCGTGCCGCATCTTCCAACCATGCTTCAGCCTACGCCATACTACGCTTAGTGTATTCCTATATTATTATCATTGTATGAATATTCACCTGTTCCATGTGATTTGCATGAATGTAATAAGCAATGGCATAACCTGCATGAGTAGGGATACACCTTGACCTCCTGTTTCTCGTAGAATGACGATGCAGCCTTCTTGCGTACACATTGATGTTGGAACTCCAATTCAGCAATCAATAGTGTTGCAAATCCTGTGGCATCACCATCTTCTCCTTGACCCGTCCACGTCATTGGTGAATCATCTTTGGCCGATTCACTAATAAATGTATTATTGCCATTATAGTTAAGGATATACACTACATGCTAATGAATATGTGCTATGCTTATTGTAATAGCTATGACAATAACAACAAACAAGGATATAGTTCTTGATGATGCTTAAGATCCGACCATACTACCTCGATAATCCTGGCTATTTGCTCTTTCACATTACTAGGAAATGATTGCACGATAACCGATAATGTCTGATTCATTAGCATGTTAGTATAGTTGTTTGCCACTCATAACAAGTATATATATATATATATGTCACTTACTCGAATGGCTTCAAGTTTCAACAGACAGATGTCTCATCTGCATTCTGTAGACTCAATACACGGAAGAATCCCTCGAGCCATTGTGGCAATAGAGCATCGCTATTTCATGCACTTGTTTCGGCTGAGTCTCCTTGATGGTGTACAACGCTTCTAGACAGGTGCGAAACACTTTAATAGCGCGTGCTCGTGTCATAGCAGGATACACTTCATCGGAGCATACGACTCGGAATAGTTCTTCAGATAACACGGTACTACCATGCCAATTTGTTGATCACAATATCCACCTGTAGTATTTCTAGTAATGATTAAGAAGCGTCAACTATTTGTAATGACACGTAGTGCTATGTAATTACCATACAAAGACACTAGTACGCCATGAGTCAGGCCGACATTGCCATTACGTAGTAATTTAATTAGTGAATCCAATAGGTTTGGCCATTGTTCAGGCCAATCCTGATGTGCAATCTTGGCTACTACCGATGCCTATTTCCATTCGTTTACTATTAGTCTATATAATCATATATATACGCGCTACTTACAAATGCTGTACGGATATTACGCTCAGAATCACCTAATCCTACCAATGCTCCTTCGCGTATAACAGCTTTTATCTTTTATTTATTCATTTAGTTATTATCAATACATATACATATGTATATCAGTATATCCGTACCTCTGCAGGTGGTTCCGGTGAAATAAAATTCTCCATTTCGTGCGACCAATGGACATCTACATAGTTCTTGAGTGCCAATGCTGCGGCGTATCTACTTTACGGTTAAACAGTAATAACTACTATGTAATAACAGTGGCATGCTTGCTACTCGCGAACTGTAAAAGGATATCTGACGCACGTATTCTTCTACGCTTGTTTCCATGGCACAGCGTAATAGTACAGCTGCATAGTCTTTATGTTTCGAGAGAGATATTATAATACTGCTTACACGATAGTGCAAGTATTCATTGACTTACCAGGTGCAGTAGTTTCCATTCGACGCAAGTCCAATTCAGCCTGAAGTCGGACATTGGCATCGACAGCCATTGATTGACCTAATAGCTGGCATACTGTCGCCTCCATGATAACTCGATTATATACGTGGAATAGGAAATGTCTTTCGATAGAAAGTACACAAACACGTACGCGTATGAAATTCAAGAAAAAAGGCAAAAAAAACAATGGCAAGTGGAGGGACAAAAGATGGCTATGATTAAACCATTTCGCGATTATTTATTACTGTTAATCTCCATTACAATCATACGCGCATTTTGATGATAAAAGCATTAACATGATATTAATGAGAACCGATTAGTGTACAAGTTGTTATTAGCGTATTCATTAGTAATATATGTCAATCGCCAATAGCATATATCCATGCAATATGGCAACTCTATCTACATCGTCATCATTCATGTATGTATGTATGTAACATGCAAATGACACCGAGTAGTTATCGATCAACGAGTATGCCAAGCTTATATTGCCCCATTATGATAATGTGACCATCCCATTCCTTTTCCTGGAGTATACGTCACATATATTCTCTGCCACTCCTCTGCTTCTTTACTTCTTTCTTGTATTCCACCACCGCAACCAACTTGTCTACTCTATCATCATAGTGTGATTACTGCTCTCTGTTCATCTTTACCGCTACCACCACCACCACCACCACTAGCCATTCTTCTTTCTTACAATGTCCAACACTGAAAGCACAGGACAATTCCGTCTTATGGTGGTTGAAGGTATCAAGGGCGGGTTTGCTCCTCCTAAAGTGCGTAGTGCTGTGGAGGTGGAAGGCGATAACTCTGGTGCGGTTATTGTTCACGCCACGGAAGCGGATGGACAGCTATCGAACGAAAGAAGGCGACTGACCGCTGAAGAAGCGCAAGCCTTTGCAAAGAAGATCCGTGAAGATTTGTCGGCACTGCCACGTCAACCGGATCCACCCACTCAAGACTGGTATGATATGGACGTTGGTATAGAGTTCTCCATGGACGGATTCTACTGGTCTAACGGTGCATCAAGTGGCTGTGGACACGTACCACACGAGGAACAGCTATCGATCAATTCTAAGCAGCAATTCGGCGATGTAGTCCAGTATTTGCAGGAATTGGCCGCCGATCGAGCTGAGCATCCCTCTGACAAAGATATTGTTTAAAATGTGCAATATATCTATATATCTATATGTGTGCCTAGCTAGCTTATTAGTATGTAGAATCAATGTGATGACATGGTAAATGAGCATAAAACAAATGTTCATCGTAGTATTTAGTGTGCTTTACGTGAGTAGTTTGACATTGACATGTTAATGCCAGTAAAATTATATTTGTATTGAATCACATCATTACTATGAAGAACTAGACCAGTAGAGTAATCTAAGAATGCGTATAATACAATCTAACATCTACTCTATATACACTAGAAATAGTAAACGGCATCCTATCTATCTATTCATTGATGATGATGATGACGATGATAGACTAGGCCTATCTTCATATACTAATAGCTTATCCTTCATGAATAATGAGATCAAGGTAAGCCTAAACTAGCGTGAATGGAATAGTGCATACCAATACAAACAATATACGCACATGTCCTGTACCAAACTAGTTATTGTTTCGTCTTCGTATATACAACTCAACTACGGTGGTTTACCCTCTTCCATCTTTTATTTGGCACCTACCAATTACGGCCAGTAGCATTTTAGCTCATTACTTTTTTTTCCGTACTCTCTCATTTCTTTTTAGTTCTACGACCAACAAAGACGTTATAATGGCAGAACAACGACTACAAACGCTATCGGGTCATTTGACCGGTGGCCGTGCCGCTACAGACTCGTTCTTTGGTGCCGTCGAACTTGCTCCACCCGATGTCATCTTCAACCTTACAGCATCCTACAAAGCGGATCCTGCTGCCGAGAAAATTAACCTCGGTGTCGGTGCTTACCGCGACGATCAAGGTCGTCCTTGGGTGTTGCCTGTCGTGCAAAAGGTAACTAGTCAGTAAGCAATAAGACTCAATGAAGCGTTCCGTTAACTTGTTTATTATATTATACTAGGCGAAACAAGCGCTTCTCAACGATGCCGTATTAGACCACGAGTATCTGCCTATTACCGGCTTGCCTGCACTTGTTAGCGGTGCCGCTAAACTTATTCTAGGTGCGGATAGTCCCGCGTTAAAGGAACAACGTACAGCGGGTGCTCAAACCATCTCGGGCACTGGTGCCAACTCGTTGGGAGCGGCGTTTCTAGCCAAGTTCTATCGTCCTGACGCCAAAGTGCTCATCTCCAATCCAACATGGGCCAATCATCGTGCCATCTTTACTAGTGCCGGATTCGACGTAGAGGAGTACACGTATATCGATCCTACCACGCTTTCCTTGGATATCAATGGATTCCTGCAATCGCTCAAGGCAAGTATATGGAAATGATTCAATCCGATAATGTGACAGCATTTCGTCTATCGTATTTTAACTCCTCCTCCTCCCTCATCATCATTCATGTCATTTAGAATGCACCCGATGGTTCCATTATCATTTACATGCTTGTGCTCATAATCCCACCGGTGTCGATCCTAATGAAGCGCAATGGCATCAAATCGCTGATGTCATGGCGGCCAAGAACCACTTCCCGTTCTTCGACTGTGCCTATCAAGGATTCGCCACTGGTGATGTGGATCGTGATGCTTGGGCTGTACGTCTATTCGTTGAGCGTGGCTTCGAATTGTTTGTGGCTCAATCGTTCGCCAAGAACTTTGGTTTATACGGCGAACGATGCGGTTGCTTGACCGTGGTAGCACGTCATCCAGAACAAGCGAAAGCGGTCCACTCGCAACTATCAAAGATCTCCCGTGCTAGTATCTCGAATCCACCGGCCTTTGGTGCTCGTATCGTCGCCATGGTCCTACACGACCCTGTACTCTACGCCGAATGGCTAGACAACCTACGTACCATGTCAGGCCGTATTATTGCCATGCGTCAAGCATTATACGATGAACTGACTAAACTAGCACGCCCGGTCAATGGGAGCATATTATCAATCAAATTGGCATGTTCTCCTTCACTGGTCTCAAGGTAAATCAAGTGAAGATTCTACGTGAACGCTACCACGTCTACATGACAGACAACGGTCGTATATCAATGGCGGGTCTAAACCACGGCAATGTAGCCTATTTCGCGCGTGCTATCGATGAAATTATACGCGCATAAGTGATTAAGTGATTGAGTGATTGCATATCATCCATCAGTAAAGTGATTATTAGCTGTTATTGAGTAATATTCTATATTGTTGTTATATCCTATTCAATTATACTACTTGACATGTATGATGATGTATACACGAATGATAAATGGCACATTTCTTATTCATTCATCTTTCATTCAATCTTTAAACAATAATGCATCAATGGATAATTACGCGCTATCAATTCAACATCATCCAATCCTATACACATTATGAGATAATTAGGACGAATAGAGTAATGAGAAATGAGAAGCAGCTAAATGATATAAGGTGATAATAGTAGTAGTAGTAATGGATATATGAGTATGATGCGGAGAGAGTATGACGAGAGCAAACAAAGAAATGATAATGATATATAATGAAGATAGCTAATGATAATGGAGTGTAATCAATAGTTAAATGAAGATGAAGATGAAGATATGAAATGAGTCAAATAAGAAAAGTAAAGGCATAAAAACTCAAACTATGACTACGAATGATGACGATGGATATGATATCATAGATCGAGTATTGGGAAAAGAAAGAAAGAAGAAAGTAGTGAGTAAAGTCAAGATCTTTGAATGGTAGACGACAACAAAGAAAAAGAAGCAAAGTAAGTCAATAAGGATCATTTTAGACAAGGACGGCAAGATATGCAATATGAACGTACGTGTCTATTCATGAACAGAATCCTTACTACTGACCAAGGAAGAGGAAGCGAAGGAAAGGAAATGAAGACGAGGAGTGCGTTGTCGTAGAATTCTTCTTGTTATAAACGATATAAAGAAAGCAATATATCCACAATGATCACAAAAACAGACACACACACACACATACACACCAGCGGTAACAACAACAACAACAGCGCACAACTACTAAAGAGAAATTTACGAAATAGAAAACATAAACACTTGTCTAGTCGAATGTTTCTTTTTTCCTCTCCTCATCCTTCTCCTTCTCCTCTTATTCGGCAATAACTGGAGCAGATGCTGGTGTTGCATTTGTCGGTGCAGTGCCATTGCCACCAGTGGCAGCATTGTTGGATGCGGCGTGTGTGCCATCGGCCAACGAAAGCTTTTGTTCCATAGCCCGTAAGATTGTTCATGTTTGTATTTTCAGCGGATGCAACACCCGCAGGCATGGGCTGTGTTGTATTGCCATCGGCTGTAGTTACACTGAACATTGGTGTTTGCATAGGAGCTTGCATCGTGTTATAAGGCATTTGTTGCGGTGGTGAGACATACGTGTAGCCGGGATAGCCTCCGGCATTCTGGTAGATGGCACCACCTGCTGGGGGAGGTAATGGACTATATAACATAATAATGGTAATAATAATTGTATAAGTCATCAATGAGGGTAGGTTATTATTTCAGTAGACATACCCGCCCTGATAGAATTGCATAGCTGCTTGTGGTGGCAAGGCGACACCTGGTACAATGGAGTTAACCCCGTCAGGACCAGCACATAGCTCATGTTTGGCGAGGACTATCAATGATTGTTAGTTATACGTAGAAAGAAAAACAGTGACAAATATTCATCCAGTTACTTACACCGTCATCGGGCATGTTAGGATCACGTCCCTTCCAAATACGCTTGCGTGCCAACTGTCCCTTCAACTTCTTCTGAGCGGGCGAGTCGGCAAAGCGAGCTTGTAATGGTAAGCTGGAGCCAGGCATTACGAAACCGTTGAACTTTTGAATTACAGCCACGGCAGAATCGCGTGATTCCATACTATGATCATTATTGACATCGTTATTTACTAATATTCAATATCACCTGTATATAACTTACCGAGCAAATCCTACACCACGACTCACATTGTTATTGTCACGGAGAATACGATGTGAAAGAATCTTATACGGTTGGAATAGTTCTTCCAATTTCTAAATGATATACTGATGGTTACATCTCTATTATTCATTAGAAGTTGCCTAGTAACTACACTTACCGCTTCGTCAAAGTCTAACGGTAGATTAGACACGTAGATATTGGTCGAATTGGGATCCTGTAGATTTTTTAATTTTGTACTAAAGGATTCCTATGATGTGGTAGTAACAGCATGAGATAGATGCACATAAAAATGAATAGTATCAACATGACGCTTACCTTGGCGAATGAAGCCTGGAAACCTTTGGCATTAAGGGCATTGATCGAGATACGCGCCTGATCCTCGTTGACGTACATGACAAAGCCGTAACCTTTGCACTCGCCTGTCTTCTGGTCGATAATGGCTTTTGACGACACGATAGCACCGAATCTAATTTGGTATACATTCATATTAATCAATCATCGCTAGCATTACAACATGTATACTATAAGTTAACACTTACGTTGCACACATTGCGTGTAGTCCTTCATCGGTAGTATTGGCCGGTAGACCACGAATATAGACATTGGTGGTGAGACTGAGACCTTGAGCTGCAGCGGCACTGCCGGCAATACTCAAGAACATGTCATAGTCTTGATGGCGTGAAGCGCTGCTACGAGCATAGTTGCGACCATTGCCGCCATTGAAGGATGGTGTAGGCGAGGGACAACCGCTCAATCTTGGTGAACTAGGTGCCGACGAGATGGCCGATAGCGTCGGACTCATCTGGACCGGTTGCAAGAATGGCGAGGTGTGATTCTGCGAGTAAAAGTAATACTGGGCCGCTGTAGCCGATCCACTAGGTGAAGCCGATGGCGACTGGTAGATGGCAGCACCTGCACCGCCTACAGGTGCCAGATACGGCGACTGCGAGGGAAATGGCGATACTGAGCCTGTCGGTCCTAGAGGCGGGGTCTGAGCATAGGCTACTGGCGACATACCGGCATCGCTGTAGTAAGCCTGAGGCGCCACTGGATACGACTGCACGGGGAAGGCAGGGTAATAAGCACCGAACGCGTTCGGGTCGTGTTCATAGCCTACTGGAGGTCCACCGGCTGGGGCACCTACGTATTGTGGCGCATGTTGAGGCGAGGCAGCCGAGGTGTAAGCGACAGCTTGAGTGCCATCCGTGGCATTGAGTGACGCAGAACCAGTGGCATTCTTGTCGTTGGCATTGGCTGTAGCAGTGGCGACATCTCCCGATGAAGCAATTGGTTCGCGATCGTCCGACATTACGAATCAACAGCGCGTCCTAAATCAAATAACAAAAGATGATGCAAATAAACGATAAAACTAGATACTGGAAGGTGCAGAAGCAAGAGAAGATGATGTAATCAACAAAAGACACGACGATAGTTAGCTAAGAGATAAGGTTATTGAGTAACTGACGCTACAACAAGGGTAATAAGTAGGAGTAGAAGTAGTAGGAGTAGTAGGAGTAGTAGTGTAGTAGCTATGGAGTGGTAGTGATAGTAGTAGTATAATTGCTAGAGGAGTTTGAAACGGAAAGAAGAGGTGTGCGTGTGTGCGTGTGTCTGGTTAAAAAGAAAGCCTTTACGTTTTGTAAATCAATGAGACATGAGGTGTGTGTGCTGTGCTGTATGCTCTGTGTGTGTTATTCGGTGATGGATGAATTAAAGTGAGATAGAAATAGAAATAGCTAACTAAATGGATAGACACTCATATACTCATACTCACTCATTCATTCACTTTTGTGTTCCTTGCATCCCAGTCACAACTTGTACTCTCCTCGTACACGTACACACGCATACACATACACACCTAATCATCTACACGTTCATCATACATGATAGACAATGGAGTAGTTATGCTAATGCAGGACAATAAAGCCTAATGAATAGACATGCTCATTGCCAACTATTACTACTACAACTACTAGAATAATCTAGTCATTAATGAACATTGTATTCGCATAGACAATGCAAGAATGGCAGCCCATTTGTAAAGTGATGTTCGCTTGGCAAGGACGCGCACATACAATGGAATTGAGTGTAGGGAAAAGAACAAAAGTGGCATTTCCCTTTCGTCACATTGGTGGCCTTGACCCTCCCGCATGCCACATGATTCTACCCGTGTAAAACGACGATTGCCTTCCATGGCAAGTTCTTTCCATAGTATGGTATGGTATGGAATGGAAAGCCAGAAACAAGTCTATAGACGATAATACTGCATGACTTGTATCATCATAGATTGACGCAACATTTTGAATTATTTCTTTTTTGTTACTGTTGCTTCCCATCCATGTCCAACTCAATCGTGATCATAAATCACATAAAACAAACTCATATAATGCAATAACAAATCATGCGCTTCGTGCTTATTCATCAGGATCATATTTACCGTTTTATCAATGCAAGTGACAATAGCACGCTTTTATCTACAACGAGTGTAGCGTATAATGAATAACAGAAAAAAGGGTAGAAATCGATGTGCTCACTCCTTGATGATGATTGCTATTGCTGCGTAGATGCTAGTTAAGTGTTACTTGTTTTTCGTGTTGACACGCTTTAAACCATAAAATATGGATAGATTGACTTTTTGATTACTTGCAACGAACGAGTATACAAGCAAACAAAGAGAAAATGTGTGAGAGAAAGAGAGAAAGAGAGAGAAAGGTAAGAAGGTGATATAGAGACAAATACACGAAAAGAAACAGAAAGTAGACAAGTAGAAAGGATAATTCAACAACAACAGATGATGATGATGATGATGATGATGATGTACAATCAAATATACCAATATAAAAAGGTAAGTGCTATTGAAATTAAATACAATTAAATCGGCGTTTTAAAGGAATCCGATGTATACTTTACTGTTAGAGTGATTCAACGATTAGAAAGATAGATAGAAAGATAGAGAGAGAGAGGAAAAGCGTTGCGAAGGAGATACCCCACAAGGGGAATGCACATAAATTGTATGCCATACTGACGTGATTCCTCTTCTTCCCTTTCTGTTCCTGAGGAGAGTCGTTGTTCTACGCATGATCGATTACTCACCAATGGTACGTGACGAGAATAAGTATGACGTTGTGATTGCTATTGTCATGTGCGATAGCAGACATTGTATCCTTCAATATCATGCAGTATAAGTGATCTGTTAAGGAGGTTGAAAAGAAAAGCGAATGCACCAAGCTTATCGTGTATGCAGGATGATTTGTGCATTCTCAACGGTCTAGTTCTATTGCCGAAAATGTTGAACTAGTAATTGTATTGTATGTATAATAGATCATCTATTGATTTGTGCCATTATTAGTGCAATTCAATTAAGAAAGGATAAAGGTTAATAATAGATCCGTTAGAAAGATGATTCATCGTGTAAGGATTGCGTGTTAATAATCATAATATGCTTGCTATAAGGGCAGGGCATGCTTTCGTCATATGACCATGTATCAAGTGAAGATGACTCTATCATAATGGCTATTTGCATAGGAACGAGATATACAATTTGATTCAAGAGAAACGCTTGTAGTTTTGACCTTAATGAATTGAAAGGGGCTACTACTAGATGAATAGAATACACATAATGGTAAGAAAGGAATACTTGCCATTAGATGATTGAACTTGAATGTCAACAGGCATATTATGTAGTTGTAATAGATTATGGTGGAAACATTTGTACGTGTTTAATGGTAAAAGGTGTATTTTTCTCATTGCTCGATTTCTTTTTTATTCGTTTATTTCTTTGCTTATTTTACACGAACTTGACGCGTATATTCATTACTACTACTAGCACATTCGTGTTCACTTCTTAAACAATGGAAACAATAGTGTCTACTGACAAAGTACGACAGTATTTCATTACGCGTCAGTCAATACTGGTGGACGAGAACGTGTTCACCGGTGTCATTGCTTCCTTGTCTGACATTACTCAAGCGTTGAACATGTCAGTAAAACAAGTAAGCGCGGCATTATCCACGCTAATTCGTCTTGGTGAACTGTAAGAATACGCGATATTAATGTATGATACGACTAATAGATAGCTATATATATATATAATGACTATAGACGTGAACTTACCATTCATGGTGTTACCTCGGGTTTAACGGTCTATAGTGCCACGTCTAAACTCTGTCCTATTGTTACTGCAACTACAACAATGCCACAAACATCCAAATGTCATGATGTAAGTTGTTATTTGTCAACGTGTAATAAGCAATAGTGCTAATAATGAATGATGCTACGATAGAGTAATGAATCTCCTACTCGTTCATCCTCTTTGTCATCCGATCCCAATGCTAGTGTAAGTGTCAATCCCATTAGAGTAACCAATAAATACTCATTTGAATAATAGTTACGATCCATGGTGGAATCACTTGAACAAAAGTGTAAACAACTAGAAACGGCATCGACATCTAATGACAAGTAGGTGTATATTACTAGATACTGCAAATATCTATTACTTATAATCTACTCCACTAGCAGTAGTAGTGATTTATTAGCTGAGGATCTCGAAGTATTTATGCAACAGTTGCATGATTATAATGAAATTAAAGATATTGGACAAATGCTACTAGGAAAGGTAAGTGGGTGTACGTGTAGGATACCGTGGCAATGCTATTCATACATTCATTCATTCATTTGTAGTGTGCGGAATTCGAGGGTTGTACCATTAAAGAGATGCATGAACGATTTGCACTTCACAAGGAAGATATGGCCTAGTTCAATGTCATATACATATATTATCATTACTAGATTCATAAGAAGATACAATAAAGAAATATACATGCCGTTGTTCAACAACAGCAACAACTAGATTGACATGGTTCAACTAAACTATTCGTTATTCGCTATTTGTTTCTTCGTTTCTTTTTACTATTCGTATATTGATGAAATAAAGCAAATATTTGCAGCATTTGTACACACAGACGCGTACATACTTAAAATCACACCGTTTTTATTGGTAAACGGTTATATATATGAGGAGAACAGAGTAAGAATAAGCGCGTCTTTCTCGTTCCAATTCTCTCTCTTGTGTGAATGAGTGTGAAAAGTGTGAGTGGGTAAATGGGTAAGTGAGAATGAGAATGAACGTTTCTCTTATTAGTTATTGCTTTCCATCTGCTTAACAATATCTGCGGCCTTCTTGACGACATCATCGATATCACCGGCCATGTAGAAGGCGGATTCTGGCAAAGCATCGTGTTTACCGTCGAGAATTTCGCGGAACGAGCGGATGGTATCCTTGAGTGGTACCAATTTACCGTCGTAACCCGTGAACACATGGGCTACAGTGAAGGGCTGGCTCATGAAACGTTGGATCTTACGTGCACGTTCGACGGTCAACTTGTCTTCCTCGGACAATTCGTCCATACCCAAAATAGCGATAATATCCTGGAGCGACTTGTATTGCTGGAGAATCTTCTGCACACCGGTGGCGACGTCGTAGTGTTCATCACCGACAATACGACGGTCGAGCATACGTGACTTGGAGTCAAGTGGATCGACAGCGGGGTAGATACCCAATTCGGAGATGGAACGCGACAACACAGTGGTGGCGTCAAGATGGGCGAATGTAGTGGCAGGGGCAGGATCTGTCAAATCGTCAGCTGGCACGTAGATAGCCTGGACGGAAGTAATGGAACCCTTCTTGGTGGTGGTAATACGTTCCTGCATACCACCCATATCGGTGGCGAGGGTTGGCTGGTAACCTACAGCGGATGGAATACGACCGAGCAAAGCGGACACTTCGGAACCGGCTTGAGTGAAACGGAAAATGTTGTCAATGAACAACAACACATCCTGACCTTCTTCGTCACGGAAGTACTCGGCGACCGTGAGACCGGTCAAAGCGACACGAGCACGAGCACCGGGTGGCTCGTTCATCTGACCGTAGACGAGGGCGGCCTTGGATTGACCGTCAAGCTTAATGACACCGGTCTGGATCATTTCGTGGTAGAGATCGTTACCTTCACGGGTACGTTCACCGACACCGGCGAATACCGAGTAACCACCGTGGGCCTTGGCGACGTTGTTGATCAACTCTTGGATGAACACGGTTTTACCGACACCAGCACCACCGAATAGACCGATCTTACCACCACGAGCATATGGGGCAAGTAGATCGACGACCTTAATACCGGTCTCCAACACTTCGGGCGTGGTGGATTGATCGACGAACTCGGGTGGAGCGGCGTGGATGGAGGCGAGCTTCTTGGTCTTGATGGGGCCGCGTTCATCGACTGGTTCACCGATGACGTTCATAATACGGCCGAGACACTCGGGACCCACTGGGACACGAATGGGATAGCCGGTGTCGACTACCTTTTGACCGCGCACTAAACCCTCGGTACCGTCCATAGCAATGGTACGTACGGTGTTCTCACTAGATGAATAGAGTAAATGGCAAATAATGATTAATAAATCTATACATACGGGCATGTCTATCATATGAATGAAATGATGATGATAATAGCAACCATGATACTTACCCCAAGTGTTGAGCAACCTCAAGTACCAAGCGTTGACCGTTGTTATCAAGTTCAAGCGCGTTAAGAATGGGTGGGAGAGCGTCTTGATCGAATTGCACGTCGACAACGGCACCGATAACTGAGCGAACACGACCGGAAGTGGTACCGGCAGCAGCAGCAGCAGCATAGCCACGCGCTATTCAGGATAGAACAAATAAAAAGATAGATATACGCGTTTATTAGTACTTTATATTGTAGCAAAACGATAAACATCCATAACTATCATGATTCTATTGTCGTTGAAATACGTAACGTGTCATATCCATCATCCGTAGATACAAGATTGTTGGCATAGACACGTCAGATCCAATGCATATAACGTCTAACGAATCATGCATAGTATCACGCATACACACACACTAATATCGACTATAACTTACTACGCATAGCGGCAGCATGACCGAGCACAGCCAACGGATTGTTGCTGGCTCGCTGAGCACGATTGAAGGCGCGCGTGATCAACATGATGGATTGCCACAAAGAAAAGGATAATAGGGTGTATAAATGAGAGAGAAAGGGAGGAAGAAGAAAGCGGAAGCTTCTCCTAGTTAAACGGAATAACAGGCGTCATCCGAATGGTCCGCCATTATTCATTACACACACACACGCACGCATATATTTGTCCATCATCGGACAGATGATATCCGTATACATACGCGCTATACACACATATACGCATACGCACACACACACACACATACAACTGCCATTATTGTTATTTTCATTTACACAGATAAATAAACTGTATTAATATCCTAGATTATTAGATATTACGAGTATCATTATTATAACAATGACTAATGTCTCTTGTATATATAATTATCATTTATATATAAGCTTATAGTAAGTAATCCAGTAAATAGACTAGCTATATTGCATCTGATAATTGTCGACGTAACTATCCTCAGTATAAAGTCAGCGCTGTGTTATACTACAAAATAAACGCGGTGTTATTAACCGGAGGAGAACGGAATGACTGAGGGGTTGCACCCCGGACCTTTTTTAATCCTCAGTCGCCTTGTGAAGATTGTCTAAAAACTATCACTTTTTATTAGGACAATGATTAGACATCCATTAATGGATGACATGCGAGTCCTTTTTATCGATTGGCTGCTATACGCTCACTCACTCACTCACTCACTCACTCGCTCACTTGCACTCGCTCACTCATCGGATGTAGACAACTGAGTAGTTAGCTGTTACTACTACTTCCGCTATTACTGCTACTACTACTACTGCTGCTGCTACCACTAACACTACTACTTTTGTCACTTGTCATCGATCTACACATTTTTATCATGTTCGCTGCTGCTCGTCTATTACGCGCTCCTATTCTACGTGCTTCGGGTAAGTTCAGCCGTTATTGCAGTTGTAGTATCCTCTCTCCTATAAGATAGCTAATATGAATGCTTTACTGCTATTATTACTACTACTATTACTACCATTCCGATGACTACCTGTAGCGGCACGTGTATTTGCGCGTTCCTATGCCGCTGAAGCTGCTGGTGGCTCGTCCGGTCAACTAGTGCTCAACTTTTTGTTGCCACACGAAGTAAGTTAACCACACATAGTCACCATAAATAGGGTTACTCATAGTCTATATCGACTACTAGGTGATTTGCGAGAAACAAGCTGTCAACTTGGTGAATATCGCTAGTACCAGTGGTGATATGGGTATCTTGGCCGATCACGTTCCTACTATTCAACAATTGCGTCCAGGTATTCTTGAAGTAGTAAAGGCTGAAGGAACACAAAAATGGTTCGGTAAGGATCGCGTAATAGTAATAATCTATTAGTTAGTTAATTAACTGGTGGATATTTAGTGAGCGGTGGTTTCGCCATTGTCAATGATGACTCTAGTCTTAACATTAATGCCGTGGAAGCATTCAAATTGGATGACTTTAGCCCTGAAGTAAGCATATTATACGCGTTCATCTACATCGTATTAGTTACTCATATTGTATTTCATTACATTTAGGCTATTCGTGACAATCTTGCTGCTGCACAACGTGCCGTGTCAGCCGGTGGTTCCGAGCAAGATGTGGCTAATGCCAAGATTGAAGTTGAAGTACTCGAGGCTCTTCAGGCAGCAGTTGGCAAGTCAGCCTAAACTTCTAATCACTCTTTATACTCTCCCTTCAAGCATGTTGCAGTCCATATGGCGGTGCATACACTTGCACGTACACATACGTACACGTATGCTATTATTCCATTTCGTAGATAGTTCAATCGATGAAGGAATAAATATTGATTTGGCGATTTATAAGACATCTATCCATCTACGCAATATCCGAATGTCACGTGTTATCTAATGGTTGTAGGAGATGACGTTTTCTCTCGTTTCTCTTTTTTTCATTAGGATTACCACATCACATGCTGGTACATGGTATCATTTCTGTGTATCTCTCCATGTTGCTTAGCAGCTGTTATCGTTTCTACGCTTTTCTTTTCCAAATAGTCACGGTAAACCATTGGTTCTAGGTGGAATATCTCATATTTCATTAGAATATCGTCCAATTTCCCGTATACAACATCGAACATTATCGTCAACTATGGAGCGTGACTACGAGGTATATATACGAGTAATTGACTACTACCATAACATATTTATATATAACTCTATTGACTTCTAAACACTATGACTAGAGTGCGATATCAAAGTTAAACTCATTGCAAAGTAATGCGGCTGTCATTGCTGCTTTACGTAAAGCAGGTCCCTCTATGAACAATCTTAGTATGCCGGAAATACACCACTTTATACGAAAGATGGGCTATCAGTAAGATTATCTGATATGGCATTTATACAACCATTTAATAACTAGACATGCACTCGTTGATATAAAGCTGGAGGATCTAAACCGTCTAAATGCCGTTCATATTGCAGGCACCAAGGGTAAAGGATCGGTGTGTGCCATGTGTGAATCAATCCTACGTCAATTGAAGCATCCCAATGGTGAACCATTACGCGTTGGTAAGTCGTGTTAAGCATAGTTAATCGATTATTATGTACATGCTCACTAATAATTCATTATTACAACGTGATACAGGTCTATTCACTTCACCTCATTTGATAGAGGTACGCGAGCGTATTCGAATTAATGGCCGACCATTATCACGCGATCAATTCTCGAAATACTTTTACGAATGCTGGGATCGACTAGAATCGGTAATGTAGTTTAATTGCGAAGCATCAAGAATGCTATTATTTATATATATATATATATATATATATACTGACTGAATAATATAGAATGAGCATACGATTGTTGATGAACGATTTGCATCGAAGCCAACCTATTTCCGCTATCTTACACTAATGGCTATACACACATTCTTACAAGAAAAGGTATGCATTGATGTATATATATAGTAGCAATATTGCTTATTCCATCTATCTAGGTTGATGTAGCTATTATGGAAGTAGGTGTTGGTGGTGCCTACGATTCTACCAATGCTATTCCACAACCTGTTGTATGTGGTATCACTTCACTCGGTCTTGATCATCAAGCAGTACTTGGTCATACTCTGGCTGAGATTGCATGGCACAAAGCAGGTATCGCCAAGGTAAGTAATATATTCATTTATGTCATTCTAGATTAATATAATAATATATCATCCACCTTATTAGCCTAATGTTCCTTTATTTACAGCACCTCAATCGGATGATGCAATGACTGTTATTAAGGAACGAGCAGTAGAAGCTAAGGTAAACTCATACTAATGAATACTGATACTATCAATACTTTATTAATTGATCGATAATTATTGTTCACTATTAGACAAATGTATCCGTTGTTAAGGATATTAGAGAGTATTCAAATCAATTCACATTAGGTAATCAATAGAATAGAAAGCCATCTACATTACTAATATTACCATTTATTATCAGGTGTAGATGGTGCTCATCAATGGGTGAATGCATCGGTGGCAATGGCCGTATGTGATTGTTGGTCAAGGCGTATGCTTGATAAGCCACTCGTACTATTGGATAATTGTATAACTGATGAGGCACAACATGGATTACAAGTTGCTAGTTGGCCAGGTCGTGCTCAAACCCTCGAATTATCACAGGAATACGGAAAGGAGACTGGCTACTAGATGGTGCTCATACTCGTGAAAGTATGGAGGTAAGCAATAATAATAATTATACAGATATACTTGTTTATTGATCTATTCTAATTATCATTTGTATAATAATCAGGTATGCATACAATGGTATCGTAATATATGCGTAAAGCAGGAAGCTACAACGCAACAAGATCATCCAACACGGTAAATATCTATATAACTTGTCATTATTATTATAACTACTAATGATGCTTACTAGTATATTAATATTTAATTGTACACATCAACGTGAAGCACGTCATCTAATGGAGGAGATCATTCGTATTCATCGTGAATTCCCCTTCTCTGCTGTTATTTTCTGTTCAAATGTCATCTATAGTGCAACATCAAAGATGCGAGGTAATTTTACCTGGATGTCATTGACTATTACTGATTATGCTGATTTGCTAGATTCCAAAATACACCATTAGAGATTGATGACAAGTTAACGCAACAGCATGAGTGTGCTGATATCTGGTCGGCTCAAGAATCTGCCACTACGCATCAGCAAGCAAAGATCCACGTTAAAGCATCGGTAGAAGAAGCGGTTCAAGTGGCACAATCTATTATTAAGCAAACTGGACACGGCACCATTCTTGTCACGGGCAGTCTTCACCTAGTTGGTA
The DNA here is from genome assembly GCA_025201365.1 of Syncephalis plumigaleata. Taxonomy (NCBI): domain Eukaryota; kingdom Fungi; phylum Zoopagomycota; class Zoopagomycetes; order Zoopagales; family Piptocephalidaceae; genus Syncephalis; species Syncephalis plumigaleata. Next base: position 700,948 of record JAIXMF010000001.1, read on the forward strand.
ATACTATGATGATTCTAGGCCGCACTGTTGAAACTGAATTTCCTTAATTTAATAAATAAATAAACAAACAGAGCTATTGTGGATTTATACCAATGTAAATAACATTGAGATAACCAGGTCATTATTAAACAATCATGCTTTATTATAGAAACATTTACGCCTGTCTAGTGGCTTGTAGTGCACGTAACTCTTCAAGACGTGCCTCCAGTTTTGGTACTTCGACCAACTTGTGTTCAATCTATCATCGAGATATTAATAAGCATGTCATCATCATGTCTAGCACAATTATTTACCTGTTGTTTCTCCTCTTGTAATTGAAGACGACGTTCCGCATCCAATTTCGTAAATACGTAGCCACCTTGTCCGTCGTATTGTAGAATGAAGTTGTGATACTTCCAGAGTGATGCACGATGCGACACGGTCATTAACGTAATACCCAATTCTATCAATATTATCACAATATTATTAACACGTCTATGTCGTCTATATTCACTACTTACCCGTGGCGTGTGTATACATGATACGTTCAATATCCATACTGACCGCACTTGTACCTATTGTTGATTATTAATGAGTATGTGTGTGTATGTATATGATTGATGATTCAGTATAATTCCACACTTACATTCATCAAGAATGGCATAACGTGGTCGATGATAGAATAGACGGGCCATGGCAATCTATGGATAATAATAACAATAGTGGTTTAGTAAATGGATATCTCTATTGCTTATAGCTAGCTTCTTCACTTACACGTTGCTTATCACCGCCGGATAACGCATCCTTCCATTCACGCTCTGTTTCCCAGCCACCTTCACGTTCGACGATATGGCCAAGTTGCACTAGCTTGAGTATCTCCAACAAGTCTTCATCGGTTACTCCACCTATTCATAAAATATATGAGTAAAATTACTGTATACATATACATATACAAATAACTTACGCTTCTTCATTACATCCACTGTATGGGGATAGATAATCCTATAATAGATGGTGCATTGTTATATAATAAGTATCCATAGAGATTATTCAATAAATTGGTCAATACTCACTGGTCACGCAGTGTACCCAATGATAGGTAAGGCCGTTGCGGGATGTAGAACACCTTTGAGGGATCTGGCTTATGCACGGTGCCACCATAGACGGGCCATAGTCCACCGAGAATACGGAACAACGAACTCTTGCCACAGCCATTGGGTCCGACAATGAGTAGATGCATGCCAGGACGTACGTGGAAGCTAAGTTCCTTGACAAGTACATCGCCATTAGGTGACACGATGGGCACGTCGGTGAATTCAATAGTGTCACTCTCGACGACTACACCGCGTGAGTTCAACACGCGAGCATTCTCGGTAGTTGTACCCGATGACACGAGTGTCTTTTGGAATTGTCCCTTCTTTACGTCGTCGAATACTTCGAGTAGTTCCGCTACACGGGAGGTGTAACCGGCAAGTTCCGTGATTTCCTTGTAGGAATACATGATACGACCAAAGGCATCGGACGAGTTAAGTAGCAAGCGTCGATTCGTGACAAAGCCTTGCGTACGCATACCAAGATCAGGTCCTGCCTCGCGACCCTTCAATGGCATAAATACTGGAATGGCGCAGGTGACGAGACCCATGGCACCCCAGAAGTATTTGATGATAAAGTCCTCCATCATACCGTGTAGAATACGTGTACGGAAGATACGATTAACATGGCGAATCAGATTGAAGTAAGCACGATCGAGTACGTTCTTTTCAATTTCATGTCCACCGTATAACGCGATTTCCTCGGCATTCTCGATAACACGCGAATGACGGAAGCGTAACTCACCCTATATATATATGTATGTATATAGATAAGCATCTAGTAGTATTATATGCTAAATGCAAACACGCGCGTATTAATTACCTCTAGACGCTGCTCTTCCGCAACCATTTTACCGAATTTCGGTGTCAATACACGAAGTACCCAGGCGGAAAAGTGAACGACAATGTTGGCCAAGAACAAGAACGACCGCCTACATTCTGACGTAGTTGATAATTATAAATAAAGATGTCCAGCAATGGTTTGGCCAAATTAGAGTAGATTTCCGCCAATGATTGACAGAACTTTTGCACATCCACTGTAACACATCTAGATGTATTGCATTACAAATGGTTAATTATTTGTAATGAGTATTTACTACTAGCAACCTTACTGATCGGCATTCTTTATACGGTCATCCAAGTTGCTTATCGTGTAGAATGTCATATCCGACAAGTAACGATCGTGAATGTAGCTCGTTAATCGCGAACGGAATTGAATGGCCAACTTGCTTTGCATAAAGGATAGCATACTATTGGTGTAGGTTGCAGGAATGGCTACACCCATCCACCACATGATACCCGTGAGGAAGTCCTTACCACGACCACGTACCTATTAATAATGCGATATGCGTTAGATGAACTTATACTGAATAATAGAAGCGAATATTGCTTCTTGCTAGAGTGTTACACGTACCAATGCACTAACAATACGACCATCCAATGAAGCAATGTATACGGAGAGAATAGTACGGAACACTAGCAGTAGCAGTTAGAAGGATATGCACAACATTAGCAATACTGGTTATCACACTTACCAAGGAATGCCGAGTGAAGCATCAACATCCAGAATTCTTTCGATTTGACACCAGGGATAATAATACGTAATAGATATTGTAGGCGTTCCAAAAAGATCATATCCACCTCGGCCCGGTTTCCCTTCTTCGATGGCGAGCTAATACGATTGACTCGACCGGCAGCAATATCATTTTCCCGTGCTTCTCGACGACGCTTAGCAGCCTGATGCGAACGTTGAATACGTATACCGAGTATTGCTACAATGGCAATGTAGATGGCACGACGTGCTCGCGGATCAGACAGACCATGTAGGAACTGAGCCGTAAGGTCCTGGAATGAACCAGGCTTAGAGAACACGGCTGGCATACTAGCAAGGAGCACTTTTCTGCAATAATAACGACGATATCACGCAACTGGTTAATAATAGTAATGACGAAAGCAAGGATAATAACAGCGAAAGAGCTATGACATAGACAACACGTATATGCACTCACTCACTCACACCTATATACCAAATAAGAAGAGGAAGAAGGGGAATAAGTATAGTCGTAGTAATAGGCAATAGATGTATTTCAATAGTATGAAAATAGGAGAGGCTACTACTATTCGTTGTTGCTAACGTAGTAGTAGCGGTAGTAGTAATAAGTCGATTGATTGATTGATTTGGATGGAGATGAATTCACTATTTTTGTGTGTGTGTGTGTGAGTACGGAAGCATAATAGCCGATAATCACCGACATTGTACAAGTTAACCATTTGTCTAATTACACGTGATCTAACTAATAGTCATTACTATTAGTAGTGATGACGATGATAATACACATTTGAAACTGTTTTAAACAATTAGCATAAAATAAAAGGTTTCAAGTTGACGTCATTCGTGTTTCGATAAAGTTGCACATATTTAAACGAAGCAAATCAAGGCAAGTGAAAAAGAAGACAGGAAAGCTTAGCCACATCATTCAACTAATTCTTATTCTACTCTCGTCTTGTATTTGTCTCTATTATCTTGCGTGATCATCACTTCAACATGTTGCGTACTGCTGCACTCGTTCGTCAGCGTCCAGGTTTGATGCAAATACGACGCCTTGCTAGTTCGCAGCCTCAATTCCGTCCGCATCTACCGGATATGTGGAAGGACGCCAATCGAACATCACCCTTGAAGCAAGGCTCGTTTAATAAGCGACGATTTGCCGGTCATCCCGAGATCTTTATCGCTTTAGGTTGCGTTGCCTATGCTGGTTTTGTAGGCACCGCCTTATGCTTAATAAATCGTCAGCTGGTGAAGTACGAGTGCCATTATGGTCTAGAATCTGGGCACCTGCCGAGTCAGGATATCAGAAGATGGGCGATGAAGCCGGCACCACGCTTACTACGAACATCTAATCTAGAATTGAGATGAGATGAGATGTACATACGTATGTACGCGTGTATGTAACTACTTTGATATGTGAATAACAAGCAACACGTATACTATCCTTACATTTATCATACAAATGAACATTGATAGTCTAGTGTTATTCATTCTACTTCATTTCACTCTGTATATAGTCATTAAATCCAGTTTAAACCTATCATACATATGTGCGTGTTTACAATCTATAACAAATGCGTAAAAGTGTTCAACTTTTACGGTCACAATTCAATGAGCGAATGACAAACTAGTAATTGATGATCACATAAAATGCCCATGGAAATATTCTCCAAGCACATTAATGTTTTGCTTTCCTTACTTTGTCAATCAATTACAACAACAATTACAACAACAATAGCAGCAGTAGCAGCAGCAACAGCAGTAGCAACTATTACCCCTTTTCTCCCATCTTCTTACTCTTACTATTCCTCTGTAAACATATATATATACACACTATTTGATTGCGTACTTGCACAACTTCTCTACCAGCATCGTTACTCTTTTCACTATACGCTTAGCTTCTATTAGTAGTAGTTTGCCAAACCGTCACATCAATAATGATGTTAGCAGCACGTTCTATAAAGCGACATCTGGTACTTGGTCTTCATCGTAGACCTGCCATTACTACTAGTATGACAAAGGGATCACCATCTCGTCTAGCAATTACTCGCACGTATCTACGTCCCTCGTTAGTTGCATCGAATATTAGACCTACTCAGATACTATGTCGAGGCAATGAGACAGACACTGATCCCACTGATTTACCATCACCGTTTAACGATTCAGTTCGTACTCCCTCTACTAAGAAGAGTAGTAATGGAGGCAATGGTGGCAATGGAGGAGGAGGAGGAGGCAATAGTGGTAGTGGTAATCCACTCAGTATCATACGTCGTCAATGGCAGAGATTGAAGGCGAGGGTGCATGGTCCTCGGTACTTGCCAATCCACGCATGGTAACTATAGTATCATCATTATTGTTGTTACGTAATAGTTAACATGAAATACTAGATTGTTCAACATTTGAGAATATATCATAGGACAGGATCGAGCCAAGAAAGTACTAGCTGTGGCGGTATTCAATCATTATCAACGAGTACGTGCCAATCTAATGCAACGACGTATGGCTGAACTACAACGACGACAACATATCAAGTCATGGTGTAACGGAGCATGACGGATTCACGGCCAATATGACACCAGGATATCGTGTATCTTCAGATCCATCTACAAATCATACAACATCAAGTTCATCGCCCTTTCCTCCTGCACCAACTGCTTCCTCTTCCTCTTCTGCTTCTTCCTCACGCTTATCTTCAGCTGAGATGGCATCCATACCTAGTCAAGTAACCATGGATGACACACGACCATGGTTAAACCCGCCTACAGCAGGACAACATATACGTGATCACAACAAGGAGAAATCATCATCGAGTACATCGCAGACACGTATGGCAGGATCATTCGATCCATTCGATGACATCGTCTATCCTCTAGCAAGCAAACAAGTTGGCTCGGTCACAATCACACGACATTATCCGGTGGTGATGGTGATATTGACATACCACAATTAGATATTAACATGCCAATATTTGATAAAAGCAACGTATTACTATTGGGACCTACAGGATCTGGTAAAACTTTATTGGCCAAGACCTTGGCTCAGATATTACGTGTTCCATTCAGTATATCCGATGCCACACCATTGACACAAGCGGGTTATGTCGGTGAAGACGTGGAACAAGTGATCCAGCGTCTACTACAAAGTTGCGATTACGATGTGCAACGCGCTGAACAAGGCATTGTATTTATTGATGAAATCGATAAATTGGCCAAACGACCGGATGCCGTTTCATTATCGAAGGATGTGTCGGGTGAAGGTGTACAACAAGCCTTGCTAAAGATGCTAGAAGGCTCTATCGTAAGCGTACCGGATAAGGGTAATGGTATGCCAGGACCACCAGCGCCACCATCACCACCATCCTCTATGAGTGGTATACCACCCATTGGATCTAGTGATCATCATGGCTCAGGCAATGGTGGCATCCTAGGAAGAGGTCCACCTGGTGGTATGGGCGGCAATGGTGGACCTGGATCATCTTCAATGGCACCTAGAAATGGCGATACCATCCAGGTAGACACGAGTAATATACTATTCATCGTTAGCGGTGCCTTTATTGGACTAGACAAACTAGTGTTGGATCGTGTGGCACGAGGAGTAAGTGGCCATTATTACTATGACTATTATCGTAATGGTTAATGTTTATATATAATGATTAGTCGATTGGATTTGAAGCTACCATTAGAAGTAAAAAGGATGATAGTCAAGCTATTTCAGAATCATTTAGAAAGTCATCATCATCATCATCATCCTATACAAATAGTAGCAATGAAGGTATAGAGAATCCATTAAGTCTAGTGGAACCAGTTGGTAAGTAAAGCAAACAATAATATCTTCATTACAACATGATAACCCTAAATGATGAAATATCCCGCATTAGATCTCGTTAAATATGGTCTCATCCTGAGTTTGTGGGCCGATTACCCGTGGTAGCCAGTGTTAATCAACTAACGGAGGATGCCCTAATACGCGTATTATGCGAACCACGTAATGCTCTCATTAAACAATACGAGTATTTGTTCGGTTTGAATACAGTTCAGCTACGAGTGACACAGAAAGCATTACGCTCTATTGCTCGTCAATCCATCGAGAAACAAACGGTGCACGTGGACTACGTCGTATTATGGTGAGTCTTTAGTAGTAGTAGTAGTAGTAGTATAAGTTAATTATAAATACTAATGTGAGTGTATATTATACAATTAATAGGAAACTATCCTATTAGAACCCATGTATGATGCACCTGGATCATCCATTCGTTATGTTGTTGTCGATGAAGCAGCCGCTAATCGATTACGCGCACCACTTTACTTTGCACGAGGTGAAGAGGTTGCAGTAGAGCGTGCTATGCTAGAAAACGACACGTCTACAGAGACGAATGAGTGACATCATCGACAAATGGTACTACTAATAATAACAGTAGTAAATCATCACAACGAGGTCGTCCTAGATCATCACAGCCAGCAGCAACAGCAAACCACGCTTCTCGTGAAAGAGCTGCCGTAATTTAGATGGTCTCTCCTTCTTATTTCTATCATTTTGTTTTCTTATTGCGTTTTATTATAATTCCATTGAATGATTTTCATTAATAACTTTTCATGTTTTTATTTCGTTCATTGTTATTGCTGTGTTTAATACAGGCTTTTTCCATCCAATTTGCGCAGTTAGCCTTCTGTTTTTACGAATAAATAATAGTTAACACTATCAATAAATGATCCATTACTAATACTGAATTGTTATTATTATCATGCTATGTTAATTGGCATTTCTATGGTACAATGTGTTAACAATTGTGATAATCTATTTATTAATAAACTGCAAATGTTAAAGATAAATGCGCAAACTGGATGGAAAAACCCTGTACGATAAATAACACCATTGAGATTGACTCATGTTATTCAATAGAATGTTTACATAGTTGACAACATTACTACAAGATATTAATATCATTAGTTGGAGCATCTCAAACATTCATCATTTTACTTTATTAATGCAGTAACGAATAGGTCATATCACTCTTATGCTATGATGGCTATTTAGCAATGATTACTACTACTACTACTATGTTAGTACTATTCATACCCTGCTACTATTACTGCTGTACAGCTTTCGTAGTATAAAGTCGTGTGATATTGGCACCGCTTGCATTTTCCATTTGTTTCGCAAAAGTACCCATTTGATGCGAGATCAACATCTGGTCGAGACGAGATGGCTCGGGCAATACGCGTGGTAGATCCTCCGGTTCCTCTGGTAGTAGTGACATACCAGCGGATGCACGTTCTTTGTTTTCCGCCTTACGCTTCTGTAATGCTTGCTGGATACGTTGCAAGTCGCGTTGAGCACCACGTAGCCAGTACAACCATTGACCTTGCTCGTGATGCCAGTCGTCGATACCTCGGTCAAGGACTCGATGGAATGCTCCATTCGACTGCTGTCGGCCAACTCCAATCGCACCATATCGGAAGTGATCGGTTTCTCTGTCGTGTCGAGTTCGTCGAGTAGCACTTCGGCCAAGGTCGAGTTACACACTTTGACGGGAAGTTCATCGAAGATGGTATGCGACTTGATGCCTAATTTACGCATACTATTCATTACATGCACACAATGTATAGCATTAGATTAGCTCTTGACTCATCAAAGGAGTAATAATAATAATAATAGTGGTTTTATCTTACTTGGCAGTGGTAAAGTCACGATTACGGAATGCTCGCATGAAGTTCTTACTTAGACGATAGGCACGAACATTGAAATTGCCATGTTGCGTATTAGATGTATCTAATAGTAATAGTAATAGTAATGACATGATGATTAGACTAGATTAATTACGAGATAACACGTATTCTTCATCTACATACCATGAATGAGTACTACGCATTTCTCGCCTAATTTCTTTTGATAATCAAATTGCGTCTCAATCAACGACTGTGTAATGAATGAGCCATGACGTGCCGATTGATACCAGCCTACAGTGTTATGATCGGCATTGACATCACGTAGTGAGCGTAGCATACCCATTTGATACATAGTAACTAAATTATAATGATGCATGTCTATTAGTATAGATGATACATAATCGATGATGATCTTTCTCTTTTACGTACTGCTACTGCCATCATCGTGTTTACCAGATTGAGGCAGTGGGAAACAATTAGTAATCTCTAGACAACCATCGACATCTAGACCTAATAATTGTCCAGTGACTGTGCCATTATGACGTTCACGGCAGTGCTTGATAATCTTCATAACAACCTAGTGTATACGTCGTGATATAGGTAAGTATAGGATCCAGCAATAGACATATAGATTACACTTGATGAGGATCATGCCTAGCAAGTCATTTAAACCAATATACACTCGCATCAACTTACCATACCGTCCAGTTGAACGCTATCTAATACCACCTGAGCATCTTGTTCAAGATTCTCTGGCTTCATAGAAGATGGATCTGCTAACTCGCTTCGTTTTACCATATTGTCGACTGTACTGGTCGGTCTCGACACGAATCAACAAAAGTGTAAAGGTGGTGTTGAAAGTGGTGGTGGTGGTGGTTGAACGGTTAAAAAACCTGAAGAGATGAAGGAAAAAAGAACTGTACTTGCACTTTCAAAAATGCTAGTTTTTTTAACACTGTAATGTTACAATTGTGTTGTGGTTAATTCAACAGCATCTTCTCTTTTACCGTTACTCTTGATCATGACGTTTAAACTATTCGGTAGGTTAACACGTCTAGTGGTGACTATTATTAATAGACATGGAAACAATGCACCTATATATATAAATATTTACTGTTATTTGATTGTAGATATCGCTGTTAATCTCGTTGATCCCATGTTTCGTGGGATATATCGCGGTAAACATGTTCATCTAGGTAATTATTATTGGTACTACTATTACTACTAATAGGATTAATTGTATGGTAAGATGATTTGAAACAGGTCATAAAACGAGCCAAAGATATTGGTGTACATCATATGATGATAACAGGTGGATCATTGACGGAATCAAAAGAAGCATTGGTAATGGCAAGAGAAGAAGGTAAACTAGCAACATCGATTGCTATTGATTATTAAGTAATAATCGATGTATTACAATAGATGGATTATACGCCACTGTAGGATGTCATCCAACACGTAGTCATGAATTTGTCGATTATCCACAAGGAGACGATGCTTATTTAGCCGATTTATTACAATTAGCTCAACAGGGTCAATTAGAGGGCAAGATATTGGCCATTGGTGAATGTGGACTTGATTATGATCGATTACACTTTAGTTCAAAGGAGCATCAACTAAAGTAGGATAAAGAAAGAAGATAACTAGTGCTAGTAGATGTTAATTGATGGGAATGATAGATATTTTGAATGGCAATTCGATCTGGCTGAGAAAACGCAACTGCCGATGTTTCTACATATGCGAGCAGCAGCTACTGATTTCATCGATATCCTTTATTTATATACACATACATATACATATTGAGTAAATAATCACGAGTTAATATCTTGAATGACATGAACACAGCTGATAAAACGACATCGACATCGATTCACGGAGGGTGTGGTGCACTCGTTTACCGGCACCATCGAGGAAATGCAAGCGTGTATTGAACAAAGACTATATATTGGTCTTAATGGATGGTTAGTAGTAGTAATTATTCCTGGAATAACTCGTACTAGTATTGTATACTCACTACTGTATATAGTTCGTTGAAAACTGAAGATAATCTCAAAGTGGTAGCTGCCATTCCCGAAGATCGTATTATGCTTGAAACAGGTTGGCAATATATATATATATCTCTTAATAATTCATAATTATTTTGAGCTGACAAGCATGAATGTAGATGCACCATGGTGTGATATTCGATCAACACATGCTGGTCATCATTATTTGACAGGATTAGAATGGCCTGAAGCCAAGAAGAAGGAGAGATTCGAGATGGGCGCACTAGTAAAATCACGTAATGAACCAATGGCCATGCGGTATGTTTGTTATTATAATTCACATTGATATGTTCTATTATATCAGCTTAGCTGACTCTTCTGTTTGTCTTATAGACAAGTATTACGTATTGTAGCTGGTGTACGTAATGTTACCGAAGAACATTTGGCACAAGTAGTCTATGAGAATACTTGTCGCGTATTTAAATCAGTCAATAACTCAAGCGATGAGCCATCATCCACGTGATGAATGAATCGATTGCTTGGTAGCTTGATTGGTCGATGGATAGATGATAAAAGTGCTTGAAATGCATCGGCAAATGTCGGAATTACGTGTGGAGGTTGATTGATTGATTGAAACATCGCGCTGATTAAAATCGAATGGAGATTTTCTTCTTTTTTTCCATTAACACGCCTGTCATTTATCTTTTTCTAACGTATTTTATAAGAATTTGTAAGCGTACTATTACGTGTTTACTAGTGGAATTAGTGTTAATTAAAGCAATATATAAAGACCATGTCTCCACCACCACCACCTACTTCTGGTAAACAGCGGGAAAGCGGTGCAGCCCGTCTATTGGGTTCTGGCACGTCGGGCATTCTAGAGCTGCTTATTTTCCACCCGGTAGATACAGTCGCTAAACGACTCATGTCTAATCAAACGAAGGTAGGTCGGCCACCGTGTAGTGTATTATGCTTGCACATAGTCTAACTAAAACACACGTAGCTATTTGGTGCCGGTGGCAGTGGTATGTCAGGTCTTAATCGCGTCATTTTCAGGGTAAGTATCAGTAATAATTAAGAAACAATGGCATAGAGATGCATGTATATTAATTGCATTAATTGCATTAATTAATAGGACGCGGCAGCAATGCCATTGGGTCAACGCTACTTCTCGTTGTTCCCGGGTCTTGGCTTTGCCGCGGGCTACAAGATCTCCCAGCGTATCTACAAGTTTGGCGGACAGCCCTACGTTACCGACTATCTTAGCAAACATCATAGCGAACAATTTAAACAGATGTTCGGCGATCGCAATGGTAAAACGATGATTCACGCAACGGCCGGCAGTCTCATCGGTGTCGGTGAAGTGCTACTACTTCCACTAGACGTGTTGAAGATTAAGCGACAAACGAATCCGGAAGCATTCCGCGGTCGTAGCGCGTTTAGAATTTTCGCCGATGAAGGCTTCGCCCTTTATCGTGGTGGTATGTGGACTGCCGCCCGTAATGCACCCGGTAGTTTCTCGCTATTTGGTGGTTCGGCATTCGTTAAGGAGTATGTTTTCGGTCTCGAGGACTTTTCCAAGGCCACGTTCTTCCAGAACTTCTGCGCGTCCATTGGTGGTGCGGTAGCCTCCATCACCGTATCGGCACCGCTCGACGTGGTTAAGACGCGTATTCAAAATCGTAACTTTGATTCACCCGAAAGTGGTATGAAGATTGTACGCGACATGATTCGCAAGGAGGGTATGGGCGCGTTCTTCAAGGGACTCGTACCAAAGGTGCTCGTAGTTGGGCCTAAATTAATCTTCAGCTTTACGATTGCTCAAGCACTTATTCCAATGTTCGGCAAATACGTCTAGGTTTACTCATAAATGATTGAATATATATGACTAGTATTGCTGTTACTGCTGTTATTGTTGTTGTTGTTTTACCGCTAAATTACATTTCTATATTGTTTGGTAAGCATCACTTGGTTATTTAAAGCAGTGTAAATTAAGCTAGTTGGTATCAGCATCAATATGAAAATGCGTGGTTTTCTTACATTTCAACTTTCGATTAGCTTTCTATTCTCTTCTTCATTTCCCGTAATAAACGGGGTATATGATTGCTACAATGGTTGAAACCGTGATTATGACTTAAAACAACGTGAAAGGGATGCGTTGGATAATTGTACATGGACATACACGATACAATACGCTACAAAACAATGTAGCATTTAGTAGGCAAGACATTCAGAGTAACGGATGAATTGTCATGCCAACTACTTGTAATACTATCCGAGTAAAGAAGACCACACTTGCTCGACAGGCCCATATGTCATACACGAATGGTTATGCCCTAGTACCATTGCCATTTAATGGTATTGTTTTTGAAACAAGTGTTTGTAACCTACAATGATCAGAGGCAACTCCACGATAGGAGACAACCACATAGGAAAGAGGCTAAAACATCTTCATACAAAGTGTCGTCACTTGTACTCATTTGCCGAGTATCATGCCAGCTAGTTAAATGGCCGCATTGCCAACTACAATGCTCTTGTAGCTATTCTTATAAACCGCTAGTTGTTACTAGAGCCTTCTTCTTCTTCTTCTTCAGCATCTTCATCTTCATTTTCATCATCTTCATTCTATCAAATGATATCATAACAGCTGGTCTTATCCCTGATATTTTATCAATTTACACGAACACACCTCATTATACATCGAAAATCTCATATCTTTGTTGTATTCATCATATTGTTTACTGCTGTGCAGTCAAGAACAAATACCTAGAAATCATACAAAAGAGCGCAAACCATGTCATCATTCACGATATTAAAAAATACCGCCTATCTAACCGCCGTGTTTACGGTGCTGGTCGTATTCACCAGCGGCGTGACATCCCAAACTGCTAGCAGGACTAGCCAATCCAATTCTACACTTTTGCCAACCTTGTCACAGGCTTCGGTGCAACCATCGTCTCTTCTACTGGGATCATCTCAAACACCGCTATCCAGTCCGGCGCTGCCCACGCCATTGGCCAGTCTTGGTGTGGGTGGTACTGCTATCGCATCGGGCACTCCTACTGTACCCGTAAGTTCAGCGGTATCAACCTCGACACCAACTGGCGATCCGTCAAGCGCATTGCCAAAGTGTGAAGCCATACAGAAAAGAAACGAGATACGAGCACTTACACCTAAGCAACGTCAAGCATTCTTCGATGCTGTCAAGAAATTGCAATCAGGCCCGCAACCCAATAAATTCGACGAATTCGTCGGTATTCACAATAATGTGAGCAACTACGCGCACGCTAGTCCGGTATTCTTGCCGTGGCATCGTGCATTCCTCCACAAATTTGAACGTGCCCTTCAAGATGTCGATACCACGGTCACACTACCGTACTGGGATTGGTCGTACGATTCGCAGGCACCGGAGGCCTCCGTCGTCCTTAGTGCCGAATACTTTGGCGGCAATGGTCGACCGGGAGATCAATGCCTGACCAATGGCCAGTTCTTCGAGTATCGCCCGTATCATTTGAATAAAGGATGTATAAGACGACAATTGACAAGAACAACGCGATCAACTCATTCCACTCGACCGAGGTGGTGCAACAGCTCATTACGAAAACAGATGATTTCCCCGAGTTTACTCGCAAACTGGAGAGTATAATGCACGCGCGTGTGCATATTGGTCTTGGCGGACATATGAATACCATGCAGTCGGCGGTGGATCCAATCTTTTACCTGCATCACGCTATGATCGATAAGATCTGGGCAACATGGCAAAGGATTCACTCGCACAAGGCCAAATCGTACTCTGGTACGATGCGAGATGGCAGCAAGGCCGATGCAAATCATGTGATGCTACCGTGGAACGACCTTCGAGTACGCGAGGTATTCAGTACACGTAATTTATGCTACGAATACGCGGAGTTGACCGAGGAGAAGTTAAAGGCCGGCTCTAGCGGTACAGAGAGTCAGCAGAAGGACTTGCCTCCACCATCCATTGATGTGAAAAAGAATGCATTCAAAGTTTTCTTCTCTGACAAGCCATCCACTAGTAGTGATAAAGTGTTGCAGATCTAATGTCCAGCAATGGCACGCGAAATGGCAACGTAGACAATGGTAAAATCCATGGTTTTACACCGATGAAAGATCTTAGCACGGGTGAAATATGCTTTTCGGCGGTGATAAGGAGAATCGTGGATCTACCGGCACGCTCACTATATTCTTATCAATGGACAATACTACCACTACTGCTACCACTGCTACTACTCCACCTGCGGACAAGGTTGTCATACTTGAAGTCGTTCGACATGGCTCGAATGACACCAGCAATGTTACGGCCGACACGAAAACACCATTGCCCAACGGTACCGATCGTCATTCGTTAACACAACTACGTAAACCGGAAGCAGTTACCGATGCATGGTTAAAAATGAACGGTCTAAACGAGACGGAAATCACGGCTATACGCAATAAGGAAGACAATCTCAGCGAGCTTTACGTTAAAATCAATCTAATCGATCATTACGTGTCGCCGTCGGCACTTGGTAATCGTCCTGACTTGTTAACGAGTATTCTCGGCAAGAGTGACTCGTCGTTTAACGCCGATTACGGACAGATCGCCATTAATGTACGCCTGCCCAAGGGACAAACCATGCAAAACCCGACACTTGCCGTGTCCAACATGCGTGCACTCGCCTCATCCTACATGAACGCCGTTAAGAATACCGCGGCGGATAAACGTGAAGAATCGCAGATCACCATTAAGAAGGTCGAGGAACTCGTTGGTGTGATGCAGAAATCCGATACAGACGACGTCATCACCAATCCCAACTATGCCGCTCGATCCGACTGGGGCGAGAGCTGGAAGGAGGGCAAGACTCTATGGCAGGCAACGAAGCTTCACGCATCCAATGGCAAGGATACGGTCAAGGCGGCTGACAGCGACGACAGCGGCGCTGCACCATCTCATCTTAAACAATTGTCAATCAGCGCCAGTATGATGATTACAGTCATTGCATTCTTTATTCCAATGCTTGTTTAGATAAGAAAAAAGTCATTTGAATTTTATTTTAGATGTTATTATTTCTCTATGGAACTTGTTGCATACTCAACACACTAAAGCATTAGCATGCCATTCTATTGTTCATTAATAAATGTCGCTACCATTATCGTCATCATCATCATCATCATCATCATCATCGTGCTACCCAATTCCAATGTGTAATCTTGTAATGCATTCTAGTTTGTATAACGATACCCTCATCTGTATCACCATGATTGCATATTGTTCATTTTGAACCAAGTAAGAAATAAACATTGATATCAGGATTATACTATTGGTTAGATAGAACGTGTTGCATTTACAATACAAGATAATAGACAAAGATGATGTATCAATTGATGTACTCCTCAATGTGTCGACATGTTTGCACTACTTTGTCGTCCGAATGCTATCCTACTGCAACGAGACGCATGCATCTCTGGGCAGCGTCATGTTCATTGTCGAAATCATCTGTACTCGCGCGTGGAATGATGTACAATAATGGAGATAATGGCATAATCATGCGTATTGGTCCTAGTCCGGAATTCTAGATTACACGGTAAATGTTGCCGATGGCATTGGTATGATACCACTGGAATGGTTGCTTGCTTATGACGACATTACCTTGACCGGTATTGTCTTGGTGCTACGCCTGGACCATCATTACTAATGGATCCATCAGCTTATTGATCATATGATTAAGCATAACGATACACCTGTGTATGCGCATAGAATCAATCAATGGTTTATGTCGTTCTTCCTTCATATCTCTCTTCATCTCTTCCTTCATCTCTTTATACGTATGTACATATGTATGTATGCGCATTGTGTATGTGTATGTGTATGTGTGTGTGTGCATCCATCACTATATATTTTTCATTGCGTTATTGCATACTTTTCGACATCAACTTACTAAATGATGCCTATGTTAGAATGCGAGGGAAAAAACCAGTTTGACACTAGTTTGCGTAAACGGCATGGTAGCATGCAGTTGAACTGCAACTGGTGTCATGAAATGGCATTCTTTTCGCTTAATCAAATCCATTGTCTAGATTTTGGGCGCACATCGTCAGCTATTAATATACCACACAAGTAGGACGAGTGTTTCCATTGTCCCGACAAAGCAAACAAACATACCATTGCCATCATCGCCACCATCACCTTCATCACCTTCGTTATTACTTTCTATAATATCAAGCGAGCAAGCAATCCTTCATTAATTTCAATCTAATCACAACATTCTATTAGTCCACTACTTTAGCAAGTTTACCAGCATCAAGACATAATAGGTATACTAGTCATGCTATCATTAGCATATGTGTGGTATTATTGCACTCTACATACGATAGCCGTATCGGATGACCATTGCTACTCGTGTTATGTCAGGTTGAATCGATCATGTTGCAATGGTGGCGCTTGCTTCATTACTTTGCTCGCTTTCTCGCTTTCCCACCTTACTTCACTTCTCTTCTTTTGCATGTTCCTTCCTTGTACTATACGTCTATCCCCTTTTTCCAGCATTGTTTTCCTTACTTTATCCGTCTTTATCACCGACAATGGCAATATTAACTAATATTATCGTGCACATGACTCCTTTTCCGACCGAACTCCATATGCTGCCGCTAAAGAAAACGCTCTGCACCAAAGAGACTGCATGCATAACGGTCACGCGTTCAAGAAATGTCAGACAGAGAGAGAGAGCTGCGGTTGACATGTGCACAAGTGCTTTCCTAGCAGCACTACCCATCTACCTTCCTGCTACCATTAGCACGCGATGCTATTATGTACGTGATTGCATTCGGTATACTGTATTACTTACTCTCCCTCTCCCTCGTTCATTCGCTCTCTTTGGTGGTTGTTTGAATGAAATCTATGGTAATGCAAAGGAGAATTGATGGCATCGTCATAACGCGCTCCAGCCCGTAAAACTAATGGACAGGCAGTCGTACAAAGTTGATTTTAAGAACTAATTAGCAGATCATGCTTGGCATATCTTAGTGCATGTTTCATATGCAGTCGATGCATCTTGCCAATTCCATTGTTATACTTGAATGTATTTTCTACAATGGTAAAATGGTAGACCATTGTTGTGCTGACAGAGCGAGAAGAGACCAGAGAGAGCGAGATGTCATTGTGACCCTATTTCCCAATGCAGAATACCACCGGCCAACTTCACTCGCTTATACTGAATTCAAAGTTGACACGCTTGTCTACGATGATTCTCATCATGCCTTTGCCTCCGCATTGCGTTTTCATATGGCTTGCGGGAATGTGTGTATGTGTGCGTATGTGTATGTGCGTATGAACGAGTATGTGTGTGTGTGCGTGTATGTAAATGATACACTATTTTTATTGTAGAGATCTTGTTTTGCTGTTTGAGTATCATGCTGCTATGTCGCCTCTTCGGGTTTGCATCCTTTGCTGTTCAGCTAATTTTATCCAAATAATCAACATGCTGTCAATGTGCCGCACGTCATTACGGCAAAATACAATAGCATGGTATGTCGCAAGACATATACACGTACACACACTTACACAATACTTGCGGTAATATTTGGATTCGTGTGTGCATGATGTACCATTGCAATGCAATGCAATGGTCAGATATTATATATTAACTAGCTCGTTACCATCTTATGCTACTAGTTGTCCTATCAGTTTTATTTCAACGCAAACCTATCATCTACCATCCATCATCTACCATCTACACTGTCGAAGGGCAAAAACTCGAGTATGCATTCCCACAACAATTGGACGACATTTTCTGCCACTGCTACCACTGCTTCTACTACTGCTATTATTGCTAATGCATCTGCCATTGCGGCTGCACGTACTCAATCTAGCGCTGGAATCCGTAAGTAGTTTTATTATTAGCAAGTTGCTTGATTATGCATACGCTATCTATTGTAAGGATGGTGGATGATGATATAGTGGTTACTTATGCACTGCTGAGACAGCGACAACGAGATATCTATTTTCCCATTTGCAATGCACATCTACTTGTGCATCTACATCTCTACTGCCACGTTCAAGTGCAACTTGACTTTCCCAACAATGTTAGCTGATACATCTAGCTAATTAGCTGACAGCTAGACAGACAAGCAGGCAGACAGACAGGCAGGTACTTATACCTGCACATATGCATATTATATATATTTATGTATTTATCTATTTATTCACGCACATAAATATAAATACAATCGTGTCGACCCTGCTCTCTACCAAAAGTACCATTATCCTTTTATTCGTTTATCCATCCTTTGTCGTAACGCGCTAATCGTCCTCATTATTCTGTACTTTGTATAAAAAAACACGTCTCTAATTTGTGCCACAATTACTTCGCGCATCTGCCCTATCCTTAAACTATAATATCCGCCCACCTCCGTTCTAATAACAAGCATGAGTGCCTCCTATTCATTAACCCCTTTACCGATTATTATTTATAGTACACTATCCAATACCGCGTCAGCACCAACACCCTATTTCCGCGAAGAACCTAAAGAGGACGAAATGACCTTCTACCGTGCATCTCAAAATATCGAGGACTACGACGACAGCGATGGCGACTACTACGCTAACAATGAGAATTTTACTGTCCTTGTTCCTTCTGTGCCTCGCCACCTCGACCTGCGAATAGGGGAATTTCAATGCAATCCATCGGTGCAGCAGTTGTCCCTCGACTTGAATTGCCATCGACCAGTGCAAATGAACTGCCACCTCTTCGTCGCTCTCCCTACAATAAGCTGCCACCAATTCTACCGGGTGTAACTATCCTTCAGGCACAATCATCGAGACCACGCTATTTGCCGGTCGCCCCATTGCCATCTGGTAGGTACACCATTGCAACATTGATTCCTTTTCTTGTTGTTGTCACCCGTAATCTAACGTAGAATCATGCAGGATTTTAATACTCTCGCAAAGATCGTGCTCTTCTACCATGGTCGTCACTAAATACTGCGATGACCACCATTAGTAATAGCCGATTCTTGTAACAAAAATATTCCGGTTCTCTTGCTCTTTTCTTTTTCGTTTTTTATTACTATTATTATTATATTACTTTTTAGTTACATCTACTGCGTATCTCTATCCCATTTTTAGTTTCAAGTTAGTTCCATTTATTTGTTTGAATTGATTCCATTTAATCAGTTGAATTCCACTTTCTCGTCATGCTTTACAATCTTGGCCTACACATTATTACAGATACATACATACATGTCTATGACAATACTCTGTTCATCGTTCCTGCCGGATATCATGATGATTCCAAAAATATTATTGCTTCTCCTCCTCATACCATTACTACTACTATTACTACTACTACTATTAGTAGCATTAGTGGTATTATCCTCTTTACTCATTGAAAGCCACCAATACTAATCCATAAGCGGGCATGTTCTGCATGAATTGTGCTGCGTCTGCACTTTGCAGCGAGTTATTCACACTTTGTGCAAGCGGTTATTCTTTTTATTCTTTGCCTTTCTCTCTCTCTCTCTCTTCCTCTCTCTATCCTACAATAATTGATTAACAGCAGAATTGAGAACATACATGCACATATTAATGCATGACATATGGATATTCTCTTACGCTCATTCATGCTTTTGACTTATGGATATTTCCATAACCTTGCCCTGCTATTCTACTCTACTCTTTCTAACGGAAATTGTTCAATCCTACCAATGAACTAAAATACGCTACGGATTACATGGTTTTCCCCCTTCTCTTTCTCTTTTACACTATGTTTCCGTAGCAAATTACGAACAATAAATTTATTCTACATTCATTGATATAACCATTTCATTTATATATTTATTTATTTATATGATTTGTATACTTGTAACTATCAACTTGTTTCGTTATCAATTGTTTATACAAAATGGTTTGTTCGGTGCTCCTCGATTATCTAAAGAATGCCAATTAAGGATAATCTCAACGTGGGAACGTCACCGTCATTCACTCTCCTATATCATCAACTATGTGCTTTTTCTGCATTGATTGATGCTGCATGCATACCATTACAATAACAATCAATCAAGCAATCAAGCAATTAGCCTAGTACGACATATCCAAGACAATAGATGCCCTTGCCATTCACCTGGTTTACTAGCATGTTCCCCAATGTTGAATCTATTCACCACTGTCAATATGAAAGAATGCGACCATTATCACATTCATGCAGCATTGTCGAGAATGACAATGGGTGATGATGATTACAATCAAGCTTGCATGCCAGCAATTTATAGAACGCTTAGAGGAGTTAGTAGTGCACCAATCATGATATTCGTTTCATCAAAGGTGCGAATGCACCAATAGGATAGTCGGTGTCTGTAACAGCCGATGCTAATCTCTCTCTGCCTCTCTCTCTGTCTCTCTCTGTTTGTCTGTCTGTCTGCCTTTCTATTTCTTCTTTCTTTTCTTGCTTCTTTCTTTCGCTCTTCATTGTGTGTGCTGTGTGTGTGCGTGTGTTTCCATTTCGCCCTGTAATGCCACATGATTGGGGAAACTTGTATTTCCATTGAAAATGTTCGCGCGCGCACAACTCCTTTTCTTCAATTTCCGTATTTTACTGTTGTACACTTGAAGTATTCGTATTTCAAGCCTTTATTTGTATTAGTGTAGACGCTTCATTATCAGTACTATTTTGCTTCATATCATTATTATTGTGAATCACATATATATACATACATATCTATATATCTATTTATCCATATAGATATCATTACGAACTACTAGGTTAGCATGATGGCTAGCAATAGTCTCGATGCCGCACTGTACTGTCAATCCAGTAGTCGTGACAACGGCAACGATAGCCACAGCTCTCGTGTATCCGTTGATGGCAATGAAAGCAGTACCGACACGGTATCTACCGAATGGGACGAAGGTATCGTTGATGGAGCGAGCGACGATGCTCTATCCACGTCCGATAAACATGGCAACACCATATCCTTGTCGAGCGAGTCGACGCAGAAACGTATTCTGCAACGATTGAAGAATATTCGTAAAACTCGACAAGCCGTTGAAGGCATCGGTCGAAGAGAATTCTCCTATACGATACTAGGCTCTGCTGTGCTGACCATTGCCTTCTATCAAGTATTACGTACTGGACTAAGCATATGGCTTCTATTACCCCTTTGTGTTCTCTTGTCTATTCCCTTGTTTATTGTTTATTTCCTCTTCTTTAGTCATTTCACTAAACCAAAATGGATGTCATCAATGACGACCACCTCATTTGGCGGAGTTTCGTGCGATTACATCGAATTTAAGCAGACACATCTTCGAAATCTATACGAGACACGTCGTGTACCAATACTCACCTTTCTCGATGCTTATGTGGCCGATGAAGCCGATCTAGTAGATGAGCAGACCATTCAGGATGTGCTTATGTCGCGTGGTAATGGGCTAACTTTGGCCTACCACTATCTTATGTGACGATGCTGCTCGAGCACTGGATGTCGGTATTGCCATGGGGTGGCAAGTATTGCACGATAATCGATCTCCATCCTTGGCATACACGACGAGTCATTTCTTCAGGCATTTCTGGGCAGTTCCATGCGACAAGCATGCGGTATGATGAGTGTGGACAAGAAGAATAGCACGTTGACGGAAATGCAGGAACAGGCGCTCCACGCCATTTGTCAGGCGGTGCAACTCTCGCACGGTAAGCGTCATCTTGATGTGGGATGCGACTACGGCCAACTTGTTCGTCATGCCGCGCAACACTATGGAACGACATCCACGGGTATTGCCTCGGATATTCAAAAGGTCACGCGTAGTATTGACTATGCTAATCAAGCGAACCTATCGAGTGATCGGGCCAACTTCCAGTGTATCGATTATCGTGATCTTCGCAATGAGCAATACGATGCCATTACGTGTATCGGTCAGAATGAGCTGTTGAGCGTGTATCAACTTCCGCAATTACTACACCATCTCTATGGATTATTAAAGGAGGACGGCATTCTATTGTTGCAAGTCGACACCATGCGTACGAGCTGGCAACTGGAGGATATCAACTGGAATCTCTTTATTGACAACCATGTATTCCCCGGCTGTGAGATGCTACTTCCGCTTCAGCGGTACATTAAAATGGTGGAACGTGCCGGATTCGAGGTGGTAAGCGTGGAGAATCTAAGCTCGCATGCGGCAACTACCTATGACCATTGGTACAATCAATGGGAGACCAATCAATCTATGATTACTGAGAAATACGGTAAACGACATTGGCGTATATGGGCAGCCTATCTGGCCTGGACATCCATCGCTTTACGACAAGGAACAACAGGTCGGTATCAAATTGTAGCGCACAAGAATATCAATGCATTCGATCGTACAACAATGATCCGTAGCCACGAGAATACAACACGTTTTATCTAACAAATGATCAACAACAACAATAGCAGCAATTGTAATGCTTCCACCTTCTTTATTTCTACCTTATAACATAATCGGCTACAATAAGCTTATAGTTAACAAGCAAGATAGTGCAATTTAATAGGTACATGCACGCTTATCGCTTCAACATTTTGTTTTTTCTTTTTTTTCCTTCCTTCTTTCTAAATTACCACTCGTTATTGACCAACATTGTAATATCATACTCGTCAATCATCATCATTATTATTATTATTAGTATATCTCATTAGTTAATAAAATATATATAATCATATACAAAAATATTCATGAATACACTCGTGTGTATGTGTGTGCGTTCATTGAAATGGATCGGGTAGCGCATCTTTTATTTTATTTTTATTTTTATTTTCTACGGATCATAACGGAGTCAACCCGTATTCCGAATGAAATTATCAGTTTTTAAATGAGCGACCACCACTCACCGACGATCAACTCTTTCGCGTTAGACGTCTCTTGTTTGCTACGATCTTTCTTGGTAGTTTCGTCAACAACAGTATGCTTCCAGCCAGAATCTGCGCTTCTACCCTCAGTGCTGCTGGTCGACAGGCCACGCGTCGCACTTTGACCACTAGCACGCGTATTTCCGGTAGGTTATATCAACATCGATATCACAATATACAAATACATATATCTCACTCTTTATCTATTAGGTGTTCGCTCATTGGCACGTACCACCGTTGGCAATGTCACTCGTATGGTAAGTAGACTATTAGATCAATGTAAATCAGCGTTAATAATAGGTATAACTATCGATAGAATCTTGCTCGTGTGGCACTGGCACCACGTCCCATGGCTATCTCTCTAGTATCCCGTGGTACACAAGGCAAGTATTATCCTTATTACCGTTGTATTAGATTGTATAATAACAATGCTATCTATACGGAAATACAGTATTTACACGTGGTATGGCATCGGAAGCCAATAAATTCGATCGTTCCAAGCCACACGTCAATATCGGTACCATTGGTCACGTTGATCACGGCAAGACGACGCTTACCGCGGCCATTACTAAAACATTGGCCACTCGTGGTATGGCCGAATTCCGCGACTATAACGATATTGATAAGGCACCTGAGGAAAAGGCGCGTGGTATTACGATTAGTACGGCTCACGTCGAGTATCAGACTGATGGCCGACATTACGCTCATGTCGACTGTCCCGGTCACGCCGATTACATTAAGAACATGATTACTGGTGCAGCTCAGGTAAATGAGTGATGAGTTTACTCTAGTATAAATACGAATAATAATAATAATACTTACTATTGCTATTCGTAGATGGACGGCGCTATCATTGTAGTATCCGCCACAGATGGTCAAATGCCACAGACCCGTGAACACTTGTTGCTAGCTCGTCAAGTGGGCATTAAACACTTGGTAGTATTCGTGAACAAGGTGGATGCCGTTGATGATCCCGAAATGTTGGAATTGGTAGAGATGGAAATGCGTGAATTATTAACCGAATACGGTTTCAATGGAGATGAAACACCCGTAGTAATGGGCAGTGCACTCTGCGCATTAGAGGGTCGCAACAAGGAGATTGGCGAGGACAGGATTCTAGAGTTGATGCAAAAGGTCGACGAACACATTCCAACACCGGAGCGTGATCTCGATAAGCCATTCCTTATGCCCGTCGAGTATGTGTTCTCCATTTCCGGTCGTGGTACCGTGGTGACAGGTCGTGTAGAGCGCGGTATCATCACTAAGGGTAGCGAAATCGAGATTGTCGGACTCGGTCCACCAATGAAGACGACACTCACGGGTATCGAGATGTTCCGTAAGGAGTTGGATCAAGGACAAGCCGGTGACAACATGGGAGCACTGCTACGCGGTATTAAACGCGAGCAGATTCGTCGTGGTCAAGTGTTGTGTGCACCTGGCACGGTTAAGGCTCATACTAGATTCCTCGCTCAGCTTTACATTCTATCCAAGGATGAAGGTGGCCGCCACACGCCGTTCGTTGATAATTACAAGCCACAGCTTTACATTCGTACCACCGATGTAACCGCGACACTACGCTTCCCATTGGCACCTGGTGAGGAGCCGGATCCCAGCAAAATGGTGATGCCCGGTGACAATGTTACATTGGACTGTGAACTAAGCTCGGAAATTGCTATGGAGGAGGGTATGCGATTCACTATCCGTGAAGGCGGTAGAACTGTCGGTACAGGTAATGTTACGATACCAATTAATAGATGATCGGTCATACACGAGTGAAGATACTAATAATAATAACGTATATGTAACATATGAATAATAGGTGTGGTAACCCAGATTATTAAATAAGTAGGAGACAACGATTCTTCATTTAGTTCCTAGGCACAACAAAAAGCGGTAACAATAGTATCAATGCGTAATGGATACTGCTTAGCCATGGGAGTAGTAAGCCTAGACCTTCATACTAGGCCCATTCTAATAAAAGCATCATTTTCCTAACTATCTCATTGATAGTCTATGCGTATATATGATATGATTATTCCACTTTCCTTAACCATGCAAAGGATATACATGACAAATCATTACTACTTGATGATAGTGCCCTTTGAACAGATAAAGCAATGTCATTGGTATGCAGCAAGGGATGCGGTCGTAGAATGGCACTCTCTTTCTATCTCTCTTTCTATCTCTATCTCTATCTCACATACATACATACATACATACATAAATACATAAATACATGCACGTCATTCGTTCATTGGTACGTGAACATGCGACACCCATGAGGACATTGTCACTATGTCACCATGTGGACATGCATCTACCACCTGACATGACAGATATAGACAACAAAGTAGCATTGCCGTCATCTCATTTGTTCCTATGAAGACACATGCCTAATGCAATCTTCTACTTTTGCCACACGACTTATAAATAAACGTACGTGTTACAATAAATGATTGTGGAGATAATCACGTATTGTTGTTGATCTTCTTCTTCCTATTCCTCTTCTTGCTAACTTTTGAGTCATTTATTATTGTTATTGTGATAATTGCTTTTGGTTGAACGTTTGCTACTTCTACCATTATCATCATTTGGATAAGGCTATGTGTAGGTGATTTGTTATACCGGTGTGTTTCTAATTAATAGACATTATATACGACGCGTATCACATCACTTGTATACGTGACTGTGGAATCATATACCCCATAGTTTGTCGTTGTTACAACTCGTTCAATGTCACTAATCAATGATTGTATGATTGTATTTAGAACTGGCTTCCTATCACACACACATATATATATAGTCGTCCGTTCTATCAAGTGTCTAGTAGCAAATACAACGATAAAAGGAGTGAATCACCGTTCTATTCTAGTTGATTTGTTAGATAGTTAACTGTGGATGATTTAAATATTTATATAAACATATACGACTCACTACATTATCGTGAGCGATACCGTTCTCTCCTTTCCTCTCCTTTCCTCTCCTCTTCATTCTTGGTTGTTTGTTAAGCACGACGCCGGCGTCATAACTTCTTCTGCCTCCGTTTGATCACCTACCATCGCACCTATCCATTATCATGATCCCTAGCGTATCCAGCTATAGTGCCATGCATTACACGAGTGATATACCTGCTCGTAAAATAATGATGGTTACTATGCGACATGGTACCTCGCACGAGTCATCTAGGAAACAACCACGTAAGTGGAGTGTAATCTATTCTGTTCCGTGCCACTAACCATCACGTATTTACTTGTGTACTTCTAGTCCGTACACTGCTACGTCGTGTCTTTAGAGGATTTATCCATCATGACGTGCCTGTATCTACCAAGCTAGCGTCCACCACCGAGAAAGATGTACCAGTATTGACTTTCATCAATGATGCTAGTGAAGAGGGAGACTTTGTCACTGTAGTACCATTGGCACGTAGGAAACGAATGACATCTGGACCATGCATTCTTTGCACCGCTGTACTCGATTATCCCATGGAGTCGTCTAAGCTACAGCGACAAGGAGGAGCCCGTCGACGAGAGGCATCACGAGCACTTCGAGTCATGCATCGACATCCATCACAAGGTTACTACCCGCCGACACCTGAAACCATCGGATCCATTGTTAGTACCGGATCTGCATCATCAACATCAACATACACTGTTGATACCTTTTGGAATCAACAATCACAGCCACAATCCTCATCTACGGAGAAAACCAAGTCAATCTACACTTCATTGATAGCACAAATAGCCACAGATGATGACAACAATAGGAAGCAGATGAATTGACTGCCACCTCTTTAATTGCCACCGATGAAACTGCTCATGTTGAAGGACTTTCCGTGTTGGGTGTACGTCAACGTCGTTCTTCTGCTTGGGACAGATTCCTTGATGGTGGTAAACCTACTACTGTTGCTACTGCTGGTGCAAGTGTAAATCAACGCAAACAGCATGCACTACGTCCATCCTCGCATACTCTTGATACTGCAGAGTTGCATCGTGTTCCAATCAAGAATTATATCAATCTCAGTCGGTACACTCACCGATGATGACGATGATGATCATCATGTTCATTCGGTGACATCAAGTAAAATCGAACGATTACTAACTCATCGTCACTTCATCATCATCACTCATCATCATACTAGTACTGCTACCACCAATATGATGGGAGTAGCAAGCTTACCAGTGGGTAGAACTGTCTCTGCTCATGCTCCAGGTCGTTCGCCAAACACTGTCACTGCTATGGCTGCAACGGCATTGCGACGTATGAGTGCAGTCGGTCTAGAGATCATGACACCGCTACGTTCTATCACTCCAAATGGCCATACGGCAAATGTTACACCTCTTCAGAAGATGGAACGAATAGACGACGAGGACACGAGTCAGTCCAGCAGTGCTAACAATAGTCCACAAGCTACTGAATCTGAAGATGACACCGATGAATAATTGTATATTTGGCGTGGTTGATTCATTGTATACTTTGACTAGATCAATAAAATTGTATATTACTCTTGCCTACACTTTTTGCATTGTTCATTAATATATTCTAACCACTAGACTATAAATGTACGTGTCACTTTTTACTCGTCTGGAATCATCATCCGCATCATCGACTGTCAAGTGACTTTCTAAAATCAAACATAAGTGTCACACATTCAATGGATTCAATATCGAATTTCTACTATTATGATCCAAGAAAGTGGAGAAATGTCTACTTATTTCTACCTCACACACACGTATACCAGTTAGGATTCTCCCCTCTCTCCTCTATTTTCTTTCTTTGCCGTCCTATTCTTACTTTGTTGTCCTGTTCCTTCTTTTCTCTTAACTGGCTGAACCTACTATTGTTGCACACCTATTGGTTTCGGTCACTCACTCACACTCACACTCACTCTTTCATTTCTCCATCAACGGCTGCTTCATCTTATTGATTCGTTTCTAGTACTATTAAATAGTTACTAATCCCCTAGGAATATCTAAACGCCTTTCTTCATTCGTCATGACGGCTGATGAAAAGTCAAGAAGACCAGCCAGTAAGTTGTAGCCTCACTCGTCGTGGCTCATCCCTACTTCTTTCTTTCTTTCTTTATATGTGACGTGTATAACCACTGACTACAATATGAATATAATACTAATTCTATTTTATCCTCTAATTAGATACGGCATTTAAGCAACAGCGTCTCAAAGCTTGGCAACCAATTCTTACGCCAAAAACCGTACTACCCACTTTGTTTATTATTGGCATTATTTTCGCTCCCATCGGTGGTATTCTATTCTATGTCAGCGAGAATGTAAGTTGTTGTTGTTGTTGTCCTATCGTATTCCCTATTGCTTACCAGTTTACCATTGGATATCTCATAGGTGACAGAGATCGGCATTGATTATAGCAAATGTATGGATCAAACTAATGGTTACGCGCCAGTGCCAAAGGGGAAATACTGGTACTCGCTTCCTACATCGAAAGGCATCGAATACAAAGAGCCACGCTATAAAGCCACTACTGTCACGCTGAATGAAACCACTCGTATTCCTGGCTCGTCGCTTAACGATGCCCTAACTACAGCTCAACGATGCACGATTAGCTTCCATGTCCCGGTGACACTAAAGGCACCCGTCTATATGTACTATCGCTTGACGCACTTTTATCAGAATCATCGTAAATATGTGAAATCATTTGATGCCGATCAATTGAAGGGTGTACCTCGTATGCGCGATCAAGTTAACGGCACGAGCAGTTGCGCCGATCTTCCAGGTCCTGGCGATACAAATCAGGTGTATTATCCATGCGGTCTCATCGCCAATTCCATGTTCAATGACACGATATCGACTACACTTGTTCCATTACCGACGAATGCCAATGGCGGTGCCGAGAATCCCGCGAAAGAGCCATTCACATTCTCGAACACGGGTATCACCTGGGCATCCGACAAGGATAAATATAAGAAGCCAGGCTATACCGCCGCGGACCTGCCCAACATTTTGCCACCTCCCAACTGGGCTATCCGTTACAAGGACGGCAAGTACAATAGTATCGAGGAGTTGCCGCAACTCGATAAAGATGAGCATTTCCAAGTATGGATGCGTACTGCAGGTCTACCTAATTTCCGTAAATTGTACGGTAGAAGCGATAATAAGGATATTCCCGCAGGTTTCTATACACTCGATATCGATTATCGTAAGTGAACCAGTGATGAACCATGATGACAAGTTGACTGAATGGTTGTTTCATCATATAGATTTAGCACTGAATATTACGGCGGTACAAAGGCTATTGTCATCTCAACCGTAAGTTTCCTGGGTGGTAAGAATCCATTCCTCGGCATTGCCTACATTACAGTGGCCGTAGTATGTGTTATTATGGGCTGCGTATTTACACTTCGTCATTTGTACAAGCCACGGTAAGTAATATTGACTATAGTAGAATGACATTACATTTATATATACATGTATATATCTAATATTCATTGATTATTAGTAAACTTGGTGATCACACTTATCTATCGTGGAATCAACAGGGTGCACCCATGAGTGGTAGTGCCGGTGCCAGTAGTCCTGATGGACCAAGAAGCCCGATAGCCGGATGAAATTGATCGTATACAATGACAATCTACTTGTGTGCGATTTGTTTCTTTTAGTTCATTTCTTACTTCTTCTTACATATTACTATCGGTAATACTGGCATAGAAGAATATTTAGCGTAGTAGTTATTTCTTTTTTCTATACTCTCGTCATCATCATCATCATCATCACAGTAAATTCTTGTTTAATTTCTATGAACAATTCTAACTAAACGTGCATGAACGTCTACATATTATTCATTCACATTACACTTGACATTGTTATGTTACTATTGTATTTATTTTGCTTATTATACTAATCAATTACTATCACCATATGTAAAGTAGATGGATGGAATCATATCATATTTCTATAATAGCATCATTATCATTATGAATTGTTAGTAGATGTGTATCCTAATGCTGGTTTGGCATCTTCAGCTCCCTCGACAGCTGAGGCCACCATCGTAACAATTGAATTCGCCAATTCGCTAATAGTTGTGGACCAGGTGTTGGCGCTAAATGTTCTATACGAAATTCACTAATACGACCATGAACATCGAATCGATAGGCGAATACACCTTCACAGACCACAGTTGTCATTTCATTGCTACTAGTAGATGACGATGACGATGATAAAGCATCTGTATCCGATTTACCCTTCTCTTTAGGTAGACTAGTAGAATCTGATAAAGAGGATGGCATAAGAAGAGAGGCTAATGTACGTGTTGTAGCACTGGAAATGCGAGATGCAACACCATTGCTTGATGACTGGTCAGATTTCTTGCTTTCAAAACGCCATCTTACACGCAATTCCGATGCTGCCGATGTAGTTGCCGCATCCTCTGATGTATTCGTACCAGTTGTAGTTGGTTTATGTTGCTCATCATTATCATCATTTGCATCATGATGATCATGCCTCAATGGAGATCGTGTAGGTGGATGCATGGATACCACATGTACCTGTGCACCATCTCGACCGTAATACCAGCGAATAGACCAGCGTAAACTTTGTATCACTCCTAGATAAATGTGTCTACCACGTAGACGTAAACGTGTATGATGCGGATCGGACATGAGCATATCCGATCGATAGATATGCGTGTAATAGGTCTATGTCGAGGAAACGCCTCTAAATCATATCGTATACCACGAATAGCTAATGGAGACAAGTAATGCATGGATGTACACAGATACAGATACATATGCGTATTAGTCAATAGTGTCTGACGACTATGTTGCTACCACAAGTCTATATATTTATATATACGGCACCTTCGCCTACATTAAGCTCAAACTCGTTAGGTGATGACTCTCGAGGACGACGACGACGACTACCATTACTGTCACTAGAAGCGAGACTACTGTACTGTATTTGACCTGTTGTTCTAACGAGCAACGTACAAGTACGTGTCGATAACGTGGTTAATAGTAGTCGAGACGACCAATTACTTGGTATAATGGGAGATCTACGCGTTTTAGTCATAGTACACGGTTGTAACCACGTACGTGCACCTCTAACAGGCATATAGTGACAGAGTCGACGTATAGTGCCAATATTAGAATAAGACATACTGACAAGCAATGCGAATGACCGAGAGAATCATAACAAAGGAGATATTAGAGAGGATACCACTGATAAGCATGAATCAATTTAATCCAGTCAAAATAGAATTGGATTGGCCTCCATTTCTTCTACTTCTAGCACTACTCCTTACCAAATTACGAATTGTTTCTACTACTCTAACGTCAGCCAAGTATTGTGACGTCATTATACTTATAATAGATGCTTATTTATAACCAATATCGATCAGCTACTTATTTCGTAGATGAATGACATCAAACAGTGTCACAATCATTTGTAAATAATGGATATACATGTTACAACGGGGAATAGTGTAGAGGACTCCTTGTTTATAGTAACCATCGCATGAATACAAGCAAAAAGCCAAGGGAGTGCGAGATAAAGCGTATGTTATAGCATGACAATCAGGTGTATTCGTTTATACGATGGTTGCTTGGTTGATATGTGTGTATATAGTGTGTGTTATAAATGAACGATGGCGCTACAGCGCTTTACTGATCAATTGCTTGATTGATTCATTCGGTTAAGAGCAACCCGCACTTTTCCTAATCATCATCTACACCCATACTCACATGCTCACACACACACCCATATCACTTATATCAATAAGTGTGAGAGAGAGTAGTGAGAGAGAGAGAGAGAGAGAGTTTGGAATGCATAAGTTCACAGGTTCCCTTTCTTTGTTCGAGTATTCCACAATCTACACTTTCATTGTATGCATGGTAGTGCACCATATAGGCAACCTTATCATCTACTATTATAACCATACTGGATTCTCATTTGCATTGCCTCTTGTTCTATTACGCAATTGATTTACTGTGTTGTTGGAACGCTTTTTCACTTTTCTTTCCACTTCTTAGCGTCGGCTTCACCTTTAAAGCAACACTCACATAGTTCAAGTGCGGATTTTAGTGTATTCGTTTAGCGTGCACTTTTGCATTTCTTGTTCAACGACTATTACTCTTATTTGTACTGGCTGTTTGATTTATTACTATTATTATAACAGTAGCGCATTTATATATATATACTCTCATCACTACTACTACTACTACTACTACTACTCTACTACTCTATTACTCTATTATTATTATTATTATTATTGTTATTACCAACACTACTACTCTATTATACTGTTCCTATTGTCATACCGGTTTTTGACTATTCATCATGTCTGGTTAGTTAGTAAGCATACACGTATGGCCCACTTGTACTAATAATACTATGATAATAACATGTTTAGATTTGCATTTTATGTTTGACGGTGAAGATGAAGAGGAGACACCCACTGTAGTCGAGCATAATCCGCATTATGACGACAATACTGCATTTAATAATCAAAATAACTTGCATCCTACTACGGCAACGCCGCCGATAGTTCCATAGATGCCGAAGGAGAGGATGTGCAACAGGCGATTACCGCTAAATCAGATGCGGAAGAGGCGACAACAACGGCCAAGGCCGATAAACCAGAGGAATCCAACGAGCGTCAAGATTCTAATGGCTTAGCCCAGCCGCCATTGACACCGCCACCGCATTCAATGACCAATGGACCTAATGGTAGTTTCAAGGCTCGTCTAGATGCGTGGTACGCGGATGAAGGCGAAGAGGAAGACGACGAGGATGCCGATTCAGATATGCCACGTGAAACCTCAATTTGCCTGTTGGATGAGGGAGATCAGCCGCTTACACCATTGGAACAAATCTATCTGTTACTACGTAGTAATATTACTGCTCAACGGTAAGTATTCACGAGAGGGGAATCTAGTAGTTCATCATACTAATGGCTCATATACGTATATATATATCATGAATTAGCATCGATGGTATTGAAGAGTTGCCCAATTTACTCCCGGAGATATCGCCTTCCGATGCCGTCGACTATTGCGTTGATTTAATTTATTCGCTGGCCGATGACGCTGAAGATTCTGTACGCTGTGCGCTTGCCGAGCAATTAGACGAGATACTCGCCTACTATTTTATCAATTGCATGCTACCTACAATTGAAACGGACAATGATCAGCCTACAAGCGATAGCGACAGCAACAATGAGTCAACTGACAATACACCATCGGGTGAGCAACAAGAGAACAACGATGACGAGGACGAGGACAATGGCAGCGATCAGGCTGGCAATATTAAGGAAGATGAAGATGAAGAACCTCCCCTAGTCTCGCATCTACATGATACTAGTCAACTAGCGGAAGCCAAACTACCATCAGGTAGTATGGTGGAGTTGATTCAGAAACTATTACTGGATCCAGTCTTGTCTGTTGCCGATAGCGCACGCGAGGCATTGATTCGTCTGTGCGATCGAGTGGACATACCATTCAAAGTGTTGCACACCGAGGTTGTTCATGGTGCCATATTCACGTTGGACATGGTGGAGGATGACTCTGTGGAGCAGCGTCGATCCTCTTACGGCATGGGTAATGGCGATCATCACGAGGGTGGATTCGGTTTCGGTTTCGGTGGCAGTTCAATGTCTGGTGGATTTGGCGGTGCACCAGCCGTGGGACGAGCCGCCTGTGCCATCATCGGCATATTAGCGCCGTTGTGTCATCGACTCGATGACTGGACGTGTGACAATGTAATCTACTCGAGATTACTTAGTTGGACCAGCGACTCGTCGTATACCATTAGACGAAGTACCGTGCCATTGATATGTGCATTGATGGCACGCTTATCAAGTCGTCGCAACGAACTACTCGCCTTATACACAGCGTTATCTAGCGATGCCGTTTGGCATGTGCGTCAAGCTTGTGTTGAACATTTGGACAAGATTGTTCCACTGATTGGTGATATCACATCAGCAGCAACAACAGCAACATCATCCAAATCAGCTGAAATCGAAGAGCCCATCTCGGAGGATAACATAACAAGTGTATCTGCTGTGGAAGAGGATCTATTCGACGAAGAACACGAGTTGAATGGCAATTGTAAGCCATCCACAGTATCGCCACCACCACTTAGTCCATCGGTTCTAGCCGAGCCTGGTAACGAGTTTTTACATGAAGTGCTCAGTCGTGCAAGCATATCAGATGGCTTGCTTGAACAGCGTGCAACATGGGTGCTTGAACGATACGACACCTTCCTGAACGACACCAGTCGTGGAGTTCGCGAGACAGCATGGAAAGTGATTGGACGACTAGCAGCGGCATTCCCACGTGGTCAAGTACCAGCAGGACTGGTAGACCGCTATATCAACATGCCACTGGCCAATTTGGATGAACATGACATGAGTGTGCCGGAGCGTACAGTGCAATGTGCCTACAACATGCCAGGTGAGTTGAATGAAATGAAGTAACGTAGCATCAAGTCTAATTGCTAATATTTATTTTTACTATACTAGCCATGGTATTGATGCTAGGTGCCGATCGATGGTCTGAACTTAGCCAGTGTTACACTATGCTAGTGGGTGATATGCAGGCGTCTACTCGATGCAGTTTGGCGCATTCGCTACCTGTACTCGCTTCCATGCTACCAACCAAAGATGCCGACAACTATTTGTTTAGTGCATTCCAGCATTTTATGCAAGATAGTGGAGAAGTTCATACGGCAGCCCTTAGCAATTTCGCCGAATTTCTAAGCCATCTTTCATCCGAGACACGTAAACGATGCTTCCCTAACATTCTACATTGGTATCACAATGGACAGCGTGATTGGCGCATTAGAGAAACCATTATCTTGTACGTATATCACATTGTATTATTATTATTATTATTATTATTATTACATTCATACTAATTGTTTAAATAGACAATTGGTGAAATTGAGCGAGTACTGCACCATCAATGATATAGCCGATTATCTATTGCAAATTATAGAAATCGCTCTACTCGATCGTGTGGCAAAGATTCGTGAAGCTGCCGTGGTAGTGGTGAGTCATCGAGCGTCGATAGACTAGCATGTAATTATCATTTGATATTAATCAACTATATAGTTAGCGGCAATTATTGCACGTACAATTCGTGATCAAACCCCCATTACTAGTCTATTGGGTGCACTCATTCGAATGGCGCGTCATTCGGAACATCGTACACGTCTAGTGTAAGTTTATATCCTGTATTTTATGTATATATTCCTCTAACTTTTCTCTTTTGATTATAATAGATTCCTGAATGTATGTCGTGAACTATTACAGAATCATCCAGCAACCGTAGCAGCAGTACGAGATGAGTTACTACCCTATGCCGGAGATCTAGTAGTGGATCCCGTGCCAAATGTTCGACTCGCCACCATTCGACTATTCCGCGCTATTAGTCCATTACTGGCTACCGACCACAAATTGGGTCTCATGGCGGGCAGTGTCGTCTGTCGTGTAAGAAATGACATTGATTACGATGTTCGTAGTGCGGCACTCGAACTGGAGGCATACTGTCCATCGCGTATGGTATTACCGCAAGTGGAGCGTTCAATTGCTGGCGGTGAGAATATCATGGACTACGAGATGGAATACGGAGTCAATGCCTATATACACGATATGGAGAATGTCGATCTAGGCATTATTACCGACGAGCTAAACGACTCGATACGAAATGATCCACCATCGCCATTAGACGGTCATATTGATTTATCTCAATTTGATTTGAACGAGCTATTATCGACAGCATCACATTTAACGGATAATAATCATCATGATAATGATGACGATGCCACTACTGCAGCATCATCAGCAATATCTATACGACTATCATTGGCATCGTCACCCACCATTACTGATGACTCCATGTCATCGCCTACAACGCCTACTTCATTGTCGATGGGTAGCACGTTTACACCTCCTGCATCCACACTTGTTATGTCGGATGATTTGCAAGGCATACCCACAGTGAAACCATTGACACCTGGTGCACAACGAATGCTAGATTTGGAGGCGGAAGTAAAGGTAGAAAATAGCAACACTGCTACAACTGCAACCTCACAGGCTATAAGCAACGGTGATATCAGCAATTCAGAGAGTGATACATTATTAAAAATCTCAACTACGACTACAACTGCTACTACTGCTACTACTGAATCAGAGGATACCGAACAGGATTTTGATGAATTGGCAACAGAGTCTATCGAGTTGAACTCACCTTTGGAGTCATTATCGGCAGCAGAAGCAGCAGAGGTATCCCAAGCTTATCTAGACGAGAAGCCTTCATCTAATGATGGACAAAAAGAACATCATGACAACGAGAATAGCAATCATATTACCGACATCATTACAACAAACACTACTAATGAACGTCATCGAACTGAGCGTCGTAAAAGTTTCGAAATAGCTGCCTTGGCCATTTCAACACGTCGTTATTCAGCTGGTAAACTCAGTACTCCCACTACTGTTTCCCCTACTACTATACCAGAAGATGCAGCCTCTACTAGTGATGATGATGATGACGACGATGATGATACAGAAGAATTATCACACGATATTGATGATGCAACGGCAACATTGATAGATTCATCACTCGCTATGCATACACCTAGTCTAGTTAAGCAATCACCGAATAGCAGTATAGTAAATGGTGGTGGTGGTAATGATGACAATGATGATGATTCATTACACACGACTAAACCAGACAATTCATCATGTGTTGAGACTGATCAACGAACAGATAAGAATCTTATGGTTCCAGGCTAAAACGTTGTCATAATTACTCTTCGTAGTAATAGTAACAATGACAATGTAGTCATCACATACGACGATGTAGTGTTTTTGTATGTGTGTTCGTATTTGTTGTGATTGATTGATTGATTTGATATTTTTAAAATGATTTTTGTCTAGTGTGCGTCTTATTTGTGTAGATGTTGAGTAAAACTATTTCTAATAATACAGTGCTTTCCATCCAATTTGCGCATTTATCTTTAACTCTTGCTGTTTATTAATGAACAGATTAACACAATTGTTAACACCATTATTGCATTACTATTATTATTGAGTAGTTGTTATGGCACTAGCAGTTGAGGGAGATGTTAATGATCGCGATATCATATACTACAATTAGTGATAACTATTATTTATTCGTAAAGACATAAGGCTAACTGCGCAAATTGGATGGAAAAAGCCTGTACTTGTAATAATGTCATTTAATGTAATACATGTTATTTTATTACGGTAAAGATAGTAGGGACAAATAATGTAATGCAACTATTTTCTCATGCTGTAGAAGAAAGAAGAATCGTGCTAGATGAGATGCGTGGTAACAAGAGATATAGATGTTATTAGAGTGTAAGCTTATAAAGATACAAGTGATCATCAAGAATATACGCGCACATCCTTACCTTTGTACATCTAAATATGGAAATAGTAAAACAATTGCTAATGACATAAATATAACCGTAATTGTATGGCACATTTGTCATTATAACCTTACCAATTGCTCGTTACCATTATCGTACATTTATTTATATAGTCAGTGCTATTTCTACTTTTATATTTTGTTAATCATTATGTGCGGGCATTCTATGTGTTATTTTCCCTTGAATTATTATTGTTTGTCATTGAATAGATCATGTCGTATTCGATTGTTTTCTGTACCATCATCTTTATTACACTTGGTATTAGTAGTATTAGTAGTGCTAGTTATAATTATGGATCATACTTGTCAGGCTAGTCTAGTAATGGTGAATCGTGTTAATAATCATACACTTGACATGACTACAAGTGATGTATTTTTAAGAAATCGTGTATCAGGTATACCTGCTAATCATAGTGGATTGGCCATCTTATTACCACTCTATCGAGATCGTTGTGAATTTACATCGTTGCAAGACAATGACACGACGACATTGAACGTGGCAAGGAAAGCGAGCAACTACAACGACACCGGTTTAATGGTGGTGTGGTCAATGGCCGAGACAGCTGGTTGTCATAGTATTGCTGATCTTGTTATGGCAGCGCGTGCATCCTCCGTTAACCTTGTCAAGATCGGGTTTCCCGCTGTAACTACTCTTTTCATACTGGCACGTCCGGTATTTAATCGTAAACCGAGTACGGGCGACTATCATGCCTGGGGACCTAATGATCACGTTAATTATGGTGATTTAGCCACTACTACTACTATCGGTGATGCCAATCGTCCTGCCATATCTATCGTGCTGATTAATGAATTCGATAGTGGCAGGATACTACAATTTCTTACGAATATCGATGTATTTCTATTTACAACGGTGTATGGTAAGTGTCATTGGTAGTTAAAGTGTTTGCTTCTTTTCCACACCATACTAATTGTATAAAGAGAGCGGTCCATGGAATATAGCTTATTTTAGCTACTTCTACGCTATCTACCGTTGGATATTGGGATTTATCCTACTAGGTGGATTCTTTCAATTCATCTGTCGATTGATGCTTAGCCTATGTCGATATCGACATGTTTATTTGAAGACATGTGCAAAAGCATCAGGTACCGCCATTGTCGTAACACCAGGTTAGTGTTTATTTTAGAATAGAAACCAGTATATCTATATTTACATTTTGTAACTGTTATCAGCATTGGTCGTGGCACTTATTGCTGATCCAAGTTCATCGCATAACGTATTCGGTATTGTAACATTTACCTTGACACGTATTGCATCTATTGTACTACTATGGTTTGCGTAAGTGCACATGCATGCATCACTTGTTAAACAACTAGTACGACATTCACTAATACTTCACGTATTTCTTTTTTTATAGTTCAAAATGTGCCATGTGTGGTACGTCAACGACGAGGATCGTTGCGTTTCGGGCATTTTTAGCCATGGGATTCGTGTTGCAATTGAGTATCGGCATTATCAATGCAATAGCAACAAGTCGTATATTGACCGCAATGGGATACTGGACGACGAATCGACAACTTGTTCAATTGATCGACTACATGACTATTGCCCAATCGACATCAATTACAATTTTACTTTTAATATCGCGTAAGTTTATCGTTGTTGCTATTGTTTTATTGATAACACCCTCTATTCCTTGTTATTTACCACTTGATAAATTGTAGTCATATGGTTTCTATGGCGTTTGAAATACACGCGCTACACAAACTATGGACGACAACGATCTATACAGGTGAGTGCAATGGGTACAATCATCATGTTACATAACACTCATTTTGTTATCATTGTCACTGTTACTACTGCTGTAACTTATCGACTAGCTTACAAGCCTCGTAGCCATTGCCGTTTTATTCTCGACGTTTGATTTTCTCGTGGATGCTGATACAGTCGGACTGTTCTCATGGTCTGCCATCCTGTTTCAAAAGTGTACAGAAGATGAGGCGACCAACACCGCGTACGCTACACTCTTTCTAGATGGACTATTGTTCCTGATGGCAGTGATACGAGTATGCTTCGTCTACATTGCTTTTCTGCCTTTCTTGACCGCTTACATACAACGTCATTCCCTTCATGAAGTAAGCCATTTGTTATTACAGCAGGATAGTCAACGGTTAGTTAGTTCAAGCGAGATAGTTTCACCCTCCTTTCCTCAACCTATTAGGTTATAAACATCGCATCATCATAATAAAACATTCTTGTATACTTGTTGAATCTCGCTGTTTATTATCACTATATGATGGAATGAACGATAACACTATGTAAAAAAGTAGAGGAAGGGCCGTTACATATCATCTCCATTGATAGTATATTGTTAAAATTGAGGCGGAGATAATAGTGTGAAGACTTAATTTTTATTTAATGTGTCGTAATACTACGCAATTATTTATACACGTAGTGAGATGTGCGAAGCACATCTTATATTTGCTGGTATGTGATGTAGATCTTAATTATGTAAAATAAGATCTCATATAAGAAAGATTTGCACAACGACAATCATTGGGAATTATGAATTCCAACACTCCTCCTCAGGGCGATGCTTGGATTCCTCTAAGCCAAGAAGCTCTGCTAGAAGTGAATGTCTTTGTTTGCTCAAGCTTTTGGTAAATATATCGGCGACGTTCTCCTCTGTAGGGCAATAGTTGATTTCGATAGAATTGTTGTTTGTGGCCTCTCGCACGTAGTGATGCTTGATATCTATATGCTTGCTCCTCTTGTGTTGTACCGGGTTCCTGCCTAGTGCGATGCATCCTTGGTTATCGCATTGGATGTTGATGGGTCGTATATCTGGAAGCTGTAATCCAATAATAAAGTTATTTAGCCACATAGATTCCTTGGTAGCCTCCGTTATAGCCATGTATTCGGCTTCTGTGGATGATAGTGCAACCGTTGGTTGTTTCTTACTGTTCCAAGTAATAGCAGTTTTGTTATAGGCGAAGACATAACCAGTTGTAGATTTGCGATCGTCCAAGCTACTGGCCCAATCTGAATCTGAGTAACCTATGATTTTTCCGGTATCTCTAGTATACTTTAAAATGACATTAGCAGTGTGTTTTACATATCTCATTATTCTTTTTACTGCGTTCCAATGAACTTGTCTAGGGTCAGACAGAAACCTGCTTAGCAGACTTATGCTAAACGCTAGATCAGGTCTCGTAGCGTTTGCTAGATATATTAAGCTGCCAATGGCACTTCTATAAGGTACATTTTTCATGTATTCTAATTCGTCTTTTTCTATGACGCTATCTCCCTTTTGAAGTCTGATGCCTGTTTCTAATGGTGCTCCTACTGGCTTCGCATCAGTCATATTGAAACGATTTAGTACATCATCGATATATTTGCGCTGAGATAGCGTAGTGATGCCACGTTTTCTGTCACGACTGACTTGAATGCCAAGTATGTAATGAATGTCACCAAGATCTTTCATCCTGAACCTGGACGACAGGTCAGCTTTGAGTTGATTGATCGAGGGCATTGAGTCACCAATGATTATGAGGTCATCGACGTATAGGGCAATGAATATAATGGAGTTATCACTATGCTTAGAATAGACACCATGATCGGCATCGTTTCGTTTGAAGCCTAGCGTACTCAAGAAGGTATCGATAACCGAATACCACGCTCTTCCTGACTGTTTAAGTCCATAGAGCGATTTTCTTAACAGACATACATGGTCACCTCGTTGAAAACCTTCCGGTTGTCTCATGTAAATCTCTTCATCTAGATTGCCATTTAAATAGGCTGTGGTCACGTCCATTTGATGTATGTGATAATCGTATTGCGTGGCAATAGCAATTAAAATTCGAATGGAGGAGTATCGCACTACTGGTGCAAAAGTTTCCTGGTAGTCAATACCATGGATCTGAGAGAAACCTTGTGCTACCAATCGTGCTTTGTATCGCTCGATGTTGCCATGCTCATCTCGCTTCACCTTGAACACCCATTTAGATCCGATAGCTTTTCGTCCCTTGGGTAGACTAGTGAGCTGCCAGGTGCCATTATCGTGCAAGCTTTTTAATTCATCTTGCATTGCCACCATCCATTTGTCGGCGTTGTCTCCAGATAATGCCTGTTTAACTGTTGTTGGCTCATCACCCACTATTTCTGACAGGAGTGATCTGCATTCATCAGATGAAACATCTACAGCACTTGCGGACTCATCCGTATCGTTGGAAGTGTCGAATATAGGTGATGTGTGATCGTTGTCAGTGATTGGTGTATACATATCTTGTGTGGGTGATTCTGATTGTAATGCGCTTGTTTCGGGAGTGGTAGGAAGTGGCGTACTACTATGTTCTGATGACCATGATTCGTCTGGCGCGGATACCAAAGGAGATGGGCTTGATTGAGTATCACGGTTACATTGCGAGGGCAACGGTTCATCTGGCCTGGATACTGTGGGAGGAGAACTTGGTGGTTCACTCTGACTGGTAGTGGTAAAGAAGATCGTAGGACCTTGACCGGTGTTACATGGGGTGTTAGTCGATGCGCGTTGCTTTGAAGGGAACGCATTCTCCACGAATTCGACGTCCCGCGTTTTTACGACCTTGTTAGAATTTTGGTCGTATAGCCTGTATGCTTTGCTGCCGTCGTAATAGCCAATAAAAATGCATTTTCTGCTTTTGGAGTCGAATTTTGCACGATTTCCATGATGTAGGGCATAAGCCAGACAGCCAAAGACACGGAGGTGAGATACCGATGGTGTGGTGTTGAACCAAAGGGAATCTGGGATACGATTGCCAGTTCCACTGCTTGGTGATAGATTATACGTGTGGGCTGCAGTGTTGACTGCTTCCGCCCAGAATGAGGTGTCAAGTCCAGCCGCGTGTAGCATGGTGCGTGCCCGTTCAGTTATCGTTCGGATATTTCTTTCTGACACTCCATTCTGTTCTGGCGTATAAGGTGCAGATGATTGCCAGATTATACCTCTCTCTCTCAAGAAGGATTGCACATATGATGCGGCAAATTCTCTTCCGTTGTCTGATCTCAACGCTTTGATCTTCATTCCAGACTGATTTTCAACCATGCTTTTGAAGATCTTTAACTTCTCCAAGAATTGATCCTTGCCACTTAAGAAATCGACCCAGATCTTTCTCGAGAAATCATCGACGAAGATAACAAAATACCTTGCCCCTCCATGACTGGCTACGGACATTGGGCCACAAATGTCGGTGTGGATTAGCATTAGTCGTTCCGTTGACCGAGGTGTAGCCGTTGATTTTGGTATTTTGACACGATGCTGCTTCCCGTGTATACAAGAGGTGCAGTGTGAGTGTTGTGTCAATTTCCCATTAACCGCTAAGTTGTTGACTAGTCCGTTGCTCTTGAGTAACATTAAAGAAGCATAATTGAGATGACCAAGGCGTTGATGCCAAATATCGGAGGATGCATTGATCGACGTTGAAGCGAGCGAGACCTCGCGTGAATGTGAAAAACTTAATAGGAATAGGTTGCTACTGAGGTGGGCTTGACCGATGATGGTGTTATCTGGAGCCTTTATCGTACAATTATTGTCTCTAGTGAAGAATACGGAAAAGTTCAACGATAGGAGCTTTCGTACAGACAGTAAATTATAGGTCAAGGTAGGAATGTGTAACACATCTTGGAATTTGACATGTACGTAGTCACGCTGGTGAAAGATGTATCCTTCTATGGTTCCTATCCCAATGGCAGCCATCGTTGAGTCATTTGCAGCATAGACGGTTTTTGGCGTAATAGCTTGATAGTTGGTAAACCAGTCCTTGTTGCTGCATTGGTGCTGGGTTGCACCACTGTCGACTACCCAAGTTCCTAATAGATGTTTGTCTACCGAGGATGGTGAGGTGTTGGATGCAAGTAGGTACGTGGTAGAAGGTTTATCAATGTGTTTTCTATTTGGATATCCTATCTTCTTGTAACATTCGTCCTCTGTATGTCCAGATTTGTGGCAGTAGGTACACGTCGGTCGCATTCTTTTCCTTGGCGCTTGTTCCTCTGATACGCGTAATGCAGTATCTTCCAACCGATTTGCGTGCATCAGCACATTCGGCTCCTCATGAATGATTTGCCTTTGGACGTCCTCGAGCGTTAGTGTATTAAGATTCGCTCCCATGTTCACAATTAGGGGATGGTATTCGCGGGGTAGGCTTGAAAATAGGAAAGCAATAATTTCTGCATCTGACGCAGGGGCGCTGGTTTCTGCCAATTGGTCTTTTATCAACGTGATCTCATGAATGAAATCTGAGCAAGATTTCGAGGCGTCTTTCCTCATGTTGAGTAGTTGCCTGCGTAGATGGATAGCAGCCGAATGACCTTTGGGCTGATGAAGTTCATGCAGTTTCTGGAGCATAATCTTGGCTGTAGGGCATGATTCCATCTGGATCTGTAGTTTATTTGACAAGGTAACTAGTATAATCGATCTGGCCTTCTCGTCTTGCTTGAACCATTGTGTGTCTTCAGATTCTGGCGGATCTTCGGATGTAATTTCGTACATTCCTTGGTTGAGTAAGAGACCCTTTATCTGAATCCTCCAGTTACGATAGTTTGTGCCGTCGAGTGTTTGGACGGTGTTTAGAGATGAACTCATATTGAGTAAGTTTTTGTTTTTGAAAGTAGAATAAAATGACACTTGATTAGCGAGAGCCTCTGAGACTCTTAATCTGTTAAAATTGAGGCGGAGATAATAGTGTGAAGACTTAATTTTTATTTAATGTGTCGTAATACTACGCAATTATTTATACACGTAGTGAGATGTGCGAAGCACATCTTATATTTGCTGGTATGTGATGTAGATCTTAATTATGTAAAATAAGATCTCATATAAGAAAGATTTGCACAACGACAATCATTGGGAATTATGAATTCCAACATATATAATCATTTTTTTTCAGCCTACCTCTCCTTGTCCCCTTGTGTATCAATTCCACTACAGCCATATGTTTCTTAAACCAATCTTATATTCCTATGGGTCAAGTGGCACCTCATCTATAATTACCATTTGAGGAATGTCACCCAGTTTGTAGACTTGATTGTAAAGGCCATCATTCTCTTTGGGGGATTAGCACATTCATCCATACACTTTCCCTATACAAACTGCTATTAATTACGCTATTATTATACACATCAAGCTTGGCTAATGTTCACATGTCAAGTTTGCCAATTCCTCGTTTCTTTCTGCTTCCGACTCGCTTTACACTCATTTGTTTTCCTTTTCCGTTACGGCTTTTCGT
Source organism: Syncephalis plumigaleata (assembly GCA_025201365.1). Taxonomy (NCBI): domain Eukaryota; kingdom Fungi; phylum Zoopagomycota; class Zoopagomycetes; order Zoopagales; family Piptocephalidaceae; genus Syncephalis; species Syncephalis plumigaleata. The sequence goes on from JAIXMF010000001.1 coordinate 745,734, forward strand.
TTACTCCTACACATACGCAAAAAAACACCGACCGTTTATTACTAGCTCTTACTCTATACTACTATTACTAGTAGTAGCAGTAGTAAGTATTAGTATTGTCGTCGCTCCTTGAATATAATAGCCTGTGAGCCTTCTTATCCGCTTATAAACGTTTACCGAACTGTCTACGAACGGGTGCCACCTATTATTGCTTTGCCAACCTCTTCCCATTTATCCTCACCTTTACTGACGGCTGGACCGTTGTTCACTACTCTCGAATAGCATTTCAATATTAAGCACGCATTAGGCAGTGGTATTCATAGTGCAGGCACTATACTGGTTTGTAGCTATCATTCGCCATTCGCATTGTCGTTTCTAGCAAACACCTTTCATATTCGTACAGCAACTAAGAAAAAGTGACGAGTCCTACTTTGACAGTATGACACCACGTACACGACACTTATACAAGACTGGAGGGAAGCTATGGCTTATCCTTGTAGTCTGGCTACTAATGATAGCCGAGCAAGTGCACGCCTCACTAAAGGTGTCCATCAACGAGACCACATTGACCTTGAACACCGCCACCTTCTACGGGATGACAGGTATAGATTATCAGCGTCAGGGCATGCTTATACGCCTTCCACTCAAGCAGAATAATTGCGAGTTTGAGACATTGAACGCGTCGATCCCTTTGGTGCAAACAGTAGCTATGGAGGCGGGTAAATCACCTGACACGGGTATATTCATTCCATGGCCTGTGGCTAGGACTGCCGGTTGCAAGTCTATCGCGCAGGTAAGTAGAACTACTATTAGCTTTATGCGGTATATTTCAATGGACATGTGGTGATGGTAATGGTGCTGATAGTTGACAGCATTATAAAGTGGTCAATGTCTATTGCCATGTGATGAATGTACCATACGCATTAGCATGCCATACTATCACATACATTCACGCATGTACACGTTGAACTAACCATACTCCTTGTATGTATGCATGCATGTATGCATGACATTGTAGGTTGCCGATGCATCGCTGGCTATTTCGACGAGTTTGACGAAAATAGGATTTCCCCCTGTCTCCTATTTGGCAATCATGTCAGATAGCCCGCACTTCATCGATGACTGGGGTCCGAACACTGCCCTATCCGACGGTATACCAATGCTCAGTACGACTGCCGGAACAAAGCATGGTCTAGCGGTGGCACTTCTCAATCAATGGGATACCAAACGACTATACGATTCCATCAAGGATAGCGACTACTTTCCATTTGTGGCTAATTATGGTAAGTGATGTGATGTGACATGATGTGATGAGATGTAAATGTACGCATTTATTAATGGTAAATTAGACGCTGGTGCCTGGAATAGCCTGTTCATGTCGAGTGGCTATAACATATTCCTATGGGTTTGTTTCTCCCTGGTAAGTTGTAATGCACATGTAACACTTTGATATACGATTGATTGAACGTATGTCCAATATAGATTATACTTGGTGCAGCTGGTGGATTTGCACGTTCAGTTTGGTACATGATCCGTGGTGCCTATTTCTACGGCGATAGTCGTACAGTACTCTTGGTAGTAGCATTGATAACGGCCATAAGTAAGTGCTAGTGTGACAGACAACATCTGCATAATAATGGTAATAACGATAATAATCAACTAATCGACGTCGCTTATAGTATCCGCAATCAGTCTACAAGGTAATTTATCATTCAGGATTGAGACAATCCTAAAGGCACTAGCATTCTGCTTATCGTGCTGCTCTTTCGCCTTGCTCTGCTGGTATTGGTAAGTGCAACTTACATAATGTAACATCAATATTGACCTGTCCTATAGGTCGTATCGAGTGACCGAACACATTTCATCCAAGGTGCTGGTTGCCTTTCGAGCATTCTTAGCCGTAACACCCGTTGTAAGCATGGTCATTCTCATTCTACATGGTATCTCGGACAACCAGCTCAGTAGTAAGGGTGTAGTCGGTGATTTGAGCTTATCTACGCCGGAAATACTCATCTACTATGTCACTCTTACGGAGATCCCTATCACTACGGCGGGATTTGCTTGTTTCGGTTAGTGTATTTATTTCGGTATCCATTAGAATCACTATTAACGATAAGGTACACGCTGCTGTCCCTACAATCAAATAGGTGCCTGGTTCCTAAAGTGCTCGTTCAAGCAACATCTAGGCAAGCTAAGTAGAAGACATGCCACCGAGGTAAGAAGTTGATCATGGATACATCCATTATTCTCGAAATAGTTTATTAATATAATCTATTTATTCTGCACTACTAGTTGTCGCTATTGTGCTTTAGTCAGGCCATCCTATTTGGCATGTCCACCGCAATTAGCGTGAGTGACGGTGTCAACAGTCAGGGTCTCCGCTATGGCACGGTACTTGGTGCGTTATGCGCGGATATTGTCAATATCATCATCATCACGGTACAAACGATGGTTGCCTTCTTGGCACCGCCCGTACCGTTGAAATGCCACGAATTGATGGATGAAGACTTTACCGCGCAACTGGTAACGACGGGTCATCCCAATCGCACCTCGATGGTGTCAATCTGGAAGCCATCACACGACAAGTCCAGCGGTCCGAGCCCACTGGGTGTGAATCCTCGACGTGTAGTCCCATAACTACTTGATAGAGTAGAATGGAAGATGAAAAAATGATACATCATCGTCATTGCAGATTACTACACGATTATAAACATTTACATATTATCCTTCTATTTTATGCCAATATCAATCAAACTATACCTACTCTAATGTTTAATAAACATTGCCATATATACATATTGTTCACACTAACTATCATACCTGCAAGTTACACTATTGTTATTGAGGAGGAATTCATTCATCTATTTTATAATCAGGCATTTGTTTTGCTTTTTGATATATATTTATATAATTAGATATAGTTTATTATAATAAACATTTGCTATTAGCAATTAATAATGCCAGAATTGGCGGGAATTTTTAAAGGCTACTGGAATAGGGAAAGAATCGTCGATAGTAATATCCGAAGGCGATGTTTTATCGGTTGATTCACTTGCAGGCGCGGCATCGACCAGAGTAACGAGTAGACCAGCGAGAATGACGAATTGAATCGATAATAGTCGAGTGAGTTGCATGATGACAATGCCAATGATGGTAGTAGTAATGATGCTGCTGCTGTTGATGACGATGATGCTGGTGATTATGGTAATAAAATTAATCAGGCAATGATGAATGGTATGCTAGTTCAGTAGATGTAATAGGACTGCGATTAGTGTGAAGGAACAATGTGTAGGTAAAGTAGCAATTAATCGAGGTAAAAGTATGCTCATTTAAATAGCATGGACATCCATTGAACTACCACCATACCAGTTATCCTATGCATGATGTACAAGTAGTGTCAATGTTTCAGTCCAGCTTTATCCTATTCCATTCCCTTGTAAATAATCTAGTATTCAGTAGTAGAAGAAATGAAGAATAATGAAGAATAATGGTAATCCTGTTTTTTCTTAACCGGTTCGTATTCAGCATTGCGATGTGTCTAGTTTCAGCTTTGCATCCCTCATTCCTGTTATTGTTTAGAATGAACTTGACCAACTGTACCATTATTATCGAACACTGGTTGGCATTACTTCATCATTTGTTGGATGAGGGATGCCATGAATAGGCTAAGAAGGATAAGTAGATACCTTCTGGAATGGATAATTTAGGACTAAAACAGATGTTACAAATTATATTGGCGTATACATGTCATTGTGTATTTCATTGCGAATAATCTACAATAATAATAATAAAATAAGAAAAGATAGTAGTTTAATAAACATGATCAGAAAGAAAAACACACACAAGAAATAACAAGGAATGGACGATGATGCTAATAGTGAATTAGCCAATGTAAATAGAATCACAACTCATATCTGCTAAAGCTATAATAATAGCGATACAAAGTTTAAGAAACGGCAGCCCCTTTAACTCGACGCCATAGACTACGGAAAGTACGGTCACCAGTTGGTGTGGATGGTGCTGTTGTGGTAGTTGCCGGTGGCAACACGGGCGAGGATGGTACCGAATTTACCGGTGATAATTGATCAGTTTCATCATCTGATGTTGCCATCATATTGTTACTTGTAGTCACGCGTAGTAGTGGTTCTTGGGATGTCGTTTAATGGTGAATGGTTTCGGTGATGGCGGTGGTTTCATCTCGTCAGACGATTCGTATGAATCCTTCGACTTGGTCCTAACCGCCTCAAGCATGTGGCTGGCCCGTTTACGAATGGACGGCCCCATACTGAATGAGAAACGGCGTTGTCCCGAGGATGATCGTCTTGACTTGCTTTTATCGCTACGTTCGGAATCGGCCGTCGAGCATATGCTCTGTCCATCGGCATTATCCGACATTACTGAAGGAGCGGGTGATGGCTCTACCTTAGGCGCCGACGATAGTAATGGCGTTGAATTCGAGCTACGCGATGATGTACGCGGTAGTTGTGTTTTCTTCTCGCCTTCCGGGTGTACCTGTTTCGAGATGTATCCCAGTGATCGAACGGATTCACAGCTGGACTGCGTGCGTGTTAACTCGTCGGCCGAGGCTAGAGAAATGGAACGAGAACGCACGTCGTTCATACTCGACACACCGCTGCTCAGACGTGATCGTGGCAAGTTGCGCACGAGACTCTCCCAGCCTGCACCGCCAATGGTGCCACTCCTACCGCGTAATGCGAATAGACGAGCCGGTGAACGTCGTCCGGATAAACCGGTCAACGACACTTCCGTACACGATTTAACCTGGCGTAATTGCTCCTCGGCAATTTGACTGCCACCCGCCTCTTCAGCATCATCCTCGGCACTTAGAAGGTAGAGCCAGTAGGCACGACGAAGCACGTATTGTAGATCGGAATTGGGATAATTCTATTAATTCAAATATTAGCGACAATGCTCTCCTATAATTGATCGTTACCTTGATAATAGCAATAAATTACTTACCTGTAATAGTTGCACATTATCCGAGAAGCTACCTCGTAACAAGTCATCACGCGCGCATCTGTAGTAGTAAGTAAAGGGAGATAGTTGAATTAGCGTACTGCACTCACTCGATCGAATAATGTATCATTCCAGTCAGTCAACTTACATCACCATGGCACAACAGAAGTCTACTAGAAATCCAAATCGATCCCCGTCTGCACCGTTCGAATTGGCAGCTGGATCGGCGAATACCGAGTCCCATAGTCGGATCACATCCGGCAGTGACCATTCTCGACTACACAGCACGGTAAGCCATCGGAATGCGTAATACGTGGGGTGTAAGCTTTTACGAGTCTATATAGTAAGTAATTGGCATTAATGAATGCTTATTACACTAGTAGCAACAATGATGGACTTACCAAATCCTCCCATAGACCGGGGTCACGTCGACGTATTTTATCATCTAGACGACGCATTGTTGCACCGATACCCGAGTCAGCATCGGTGTCGAGAGATCGTAGAAAGTTATCTCTCGCATCGGTCATGAGAGCGGTAAAGCAGAAGAATGCGTCCGCTTCAGCATTAGCTAATTAATGACAACGTGCAAGTGTAATATTATAGCATATATATATACGGAGTTAGTTAGTAGATATTCTTTTACGTGTATAGGTCATTGATAGTATTTCTTACCTTGATTCACTAAATCAGGATCATTGGCCATCACCCAGTAGATGGGCGCAAGTATTTCGTTCATGCCTTGCACGTAGCTTACACCCGGATTTAGTTTGGCATAAATGAAAAGCAAACGTTCAGCCACCTCCCAATGCAGATCACTACGATATTGTCGACGTTGTGCATGACCCTGAGTGTCATTCGAATAGAAGCTGTCCAATGTGTCGGTCGAAGTATCATTGCCATCCGATAATGGGCAGGTATCATGAGCCAACGATGCCGATGAACTCAAATGGCGTACTCGTTCGAATAATGTACGACGTGTCGTGTAATTGCTAAATGAAGCGGATCTCATTCGACAACGCGATGTAGGCGAGGAACTGCCCACCGACGAGCATTGACTATCCATGCTTGCTGTCTTGCTTAATGCGATGCAAATCGGCTTAACGGATAGAGGAGATGGTTTTGATGCCATAGCAACTGGCGCTGTTGCCGTTGTCGTTGTCTTTGTTCCGCTTTCAGTTGTCGTTTCCGTCGTCGTCGTCTTCTTCTTATCATCTAGTGCTTGCGCCTCTTGTTGGTCCATCTCTAATGGTTCACTCGTAATCACCGTGGTCTTGGTAATGGCCGATTCCGGTAGCATTGCTATACTGTCTTTATCCGACATTAGCGAGTTGGATCGTGCAGCCATGCGTGGTCGGCTTCAATCTTTGGCGATCCTGGTGCGGATGGCACACCATTGGAGAGTGGCGATGAAGTATCCTTACGCATCGGTAGTAGATCGTTTGACCGGCCACATGGCGATGCAGCCCGTGAGCTTGACACGGATGACAACGACGACGATGCCGATTTAACGAGTGAGATGGCCGATGCGGATTAAGCGGGGAGCTGAACTCGAATTGGGATTAGAGTCAGAGAAGCGTCCACTCTCACCGCCGAATGCATGCCTCAATGGAGATGGCGCTGCTGGTGAGTTGGCAGAGCACAATCCACTTGGAATAGATAATGGTTGTGGCAGGCGATTAACTGGAGCAACCGGTTTGGAGGGAGAGTTGCCGGATGCAAAGGCTGCGGTCGCCGCCATCCAAGGCATTGGTCGTGAGGCAATAGGCGGTGCAGGCTGGACAACGCTCGTGCCCGCCGTTAATGGCGAATAGCTCGAACGCGGCACCATGCGCTGAAAGAAGCCGAAATCCGCCAATGTACGACGTATATCTTTATCGATTTGTTCAAGAATACGATTGTCTCGCTGATAGCTGCTCCATTGCTGGAATGGCGACTCGTCCGCTGCCGAACCCGAATGATTGTTCTCTAATTCGTTGGATCCATCTGCAGGTACACCTGGTTCGACAATCAGGTCACGTACAAATGCCTGCATTCACGAAGGGAGAGGGGCAAACAATGGTACGCTCGCGTTAGTTTGTAACTAGCAAGTGGTGCAGCTACACCCTGATGGAGACAACTTACATAGTAGGTTTCACGTCTCTCCTTTAGAGTCCTGTCCCATTGCGATTTATCAGGAGGTAGATAGTTGAGCAGTAGCTAAACAATTGTATCGTCATTAGTATCCCATACATGGTGGGTGTGGATGGGTATGCGGTTTAACTGCAACTGCCCTGAGTAGCATGCAGTGAAGACTTACCTTCCAGCATAGTGCACGCATACCCGGGACGTCTGGCACCCCTTGGAAGCAGAGACGTCGTAGTTCTTCCATATCAATCACCGCATACTCTTCACTGCTCGGGTTGAGCAACGCTTCAAAGCGTAATAATCTACATATCATCATTTGACACCGATAAGCAAGAGGTTAATGGCCATTTTATCCACATGTTCTTTGACAGCATATTCATAATAATATCCATAATAGAATATAACAGCATTCGCTTATGTTTACTTGCATCATCTATGCCAAGCAACGCTAATACATTGCAGCGTCTACTCACCTTTCTCGATAGGTTTGCGCCATAGTGTAACGGCAAATGAACTAGTGGCGTTGTTGTTGTTGATATTGAATAGTAAACAGTTACAGTTACAAAGGCCGTTGAAATAATAAACGTAACAGATGAGCAAGATAAACAGGTAGATAGATAGATAGATAAATAGGTAGAAGGGGAGAGATAGAGAGGGAAACAATAGGCCGTAGAACAATAGTATAGAAAATGTCACAACAGAAAGAAGATAACAGACTAAGTATTAATTATAAAGTGTATATGTGTATTAGTGCATAGGTAGGCGTTGATTATAAGTGACTTGAAAGAAGCACCAATACTAAAAAGATTGCTTCACTGGTAAAAAGGAAAGGAGAGGAATAAAGAAGTGGTGATACTTGGAAGTGTGCAGCAGGTGTCGTCTCGTTTATACGACCTAATAGAGGCAGTAACAGCAATTGTGGCTGCTCTTTCTCTTTACTACAGTCATGATGCATAACACTGCACACACACATAGGTACACACATAGGTACACACGTACATACACACGTACATACTCTCTCACTGTCATTAGCACCCTCACTCTCATACCTCCTCGGGGTTTTGGTCATGTAGTCAGTGAGATACGACTAAGGGACACCGTATCACGAATGGGTGGATATCTTGTTTGAATGGTTATGCCACGCGGTGCTCTTTACCGGTTCTCTTTGTTACAGATAGCTACTACACCTATTGTGCACATATACATATGCATATACATATATATATACTATACGCACGTACATTTGGTATGCAATGTGTCTGTAGTTAACGGACAATAAATGAATGGATATGAGTTAACATTACTATGATCAATTGATAATCTTTCTATTTATTAATCTCGAATGATCATTGTCAAATACTGATTGATTGTTTCATGACAAAAGTAGTAATTCAAGTTACATCTAATTTAGCAATTATTCGTATCTGATACAATCGTTGTATAATTACATTACTATGCAGATAGCTTGCAATCAATAAACTGTAATATGCCTGATTTAACGTAAATGAATGAATATCGCAAGTCTAAGCATTTCATTAAATACTTACGCGTACTCTTATATAATGTAATAGTGATTCTTTCACTTGCACTAGGATTGTTTGGGTCCTTTTTTATTAGACGAGAAGAGGGAGGGAGTAAGAGTATGTGTAATGATCGTCGATGTAAGCAAGATGACGTGGGTGATTCATTCATTTGTTTCGTAGAAAAAAAAAGCAAAACAAAGCAAAGCAAATGTGATTAGCGCTTTTGATTGGCAAAGATTGCTTGCAGTGTACTCCAAACGACCGCTTGACTTTGAGAGGCATCGATACGTCGCCAAATGCCCTGCTTCTGATAGTAGGAGACCACAGGTGCCGTTTGCTTATGATAGGTAGCAAGACGTTTCTTGAGCGTCGCTTCATTGTCATCAGGTCGTTGAATAAGCAGTTCACCCGTAATATCATCCTTATTGGGTATACGAGGTGGACTGAACTCCTTGTGGTAGGAGCGACCCGATGCGGGATGCACTAGACGACCGGTAATACGACGAACCAGGAGGGCATCATCAATGGCCAACTCGACTGCGTGATCGAGCTTTTCACCGCGACGTTCTAACATTTCATCTAATTTCTCCGCTTGAGGAACGGTACGCGGAAATCCATCCAGAATAAATCTAGACACGTGTGTTAATACGTGTTATCGGTTAGAATACTACAATCGTGATAGACACGACAAGATGGACATTATGGTCATGTCTTCTCTTCGCTTACCCTTGCTGGCATTCCTGATTCGTGTCGAGCTCTTCCTTGATCATATTGACCATAATATCGTCAGAGACTAAACCACCGGCATCCATGATCTTTTTGGCTTCCTTGCCCAACGGTGTACCAGCAGCTACAGCCGCTCGCAACATATCACCCGTAGCCAAGTGGCATACGCAGTAACGATTCTTGATCAGATTAGACTGAGTTCCTTTACCTATATACATTGTTCTATTAGTATTTATTAAACAACTACTTTATGCAGCACAACTACAATTATATTTATATATATAAATATACATATGCACACTAATAATCCCATACCAATCAATAGGAATACCTACCAGCACCGGGTGGTCCCATAAAGACCATACGGACTGATTCTTCCGTATCTTTTTGTGTAGGTGCCATAATGAAAGAGTGATCAAGATAATAGAAAGAGACGGATTTTACGAGTAGGATCCGAGAGAAGCTGTAGCAAGAAAGACACGTACGTCAACTATTTATTATAACGCAGCAATGCTGTTTTATAATAGTAATAATAATAATAAAAGTACGGAATAAGCCTTGACACGGATCAAAGGAATGACAACGGAAAAAGAGATACCGTATTATTACAGGGGAACCCTCTGCGATGGAGACCTATATAAAGAGAGAAAGAGAGAAAGAAGAGTGATAGCAATTAACACGCGCGTGGCACACGCGTTCCCACTCTCCTCACCGAGTTGATCCGATCCCTGTTATCCGCTAAACACCGCACCCGCATCCTCCGCTCGTGCATCTCCATTCCCCGTACATTTCACACCCATACTGATATCAACGTTGCTCAGATACAATTTGTATGCATGTATGCATGTATGCACCCTTAATCATGAACAGCAAATGTGTAGAGATCAATGGAGATGCTCTATGTTTATAGATAAATAAAAGCATTGATTTTGTTTCTATCATATTTACAAACAGATTGATTTCATCGATTATTTATTATACTAGTGTATTTATAGGTTACGCATAGGTGTCATACCAAGATGCGTAAAGATTACTGATCTATCCGTGGTAGATAGACTAGATTGCAGTTGATCCGGTAGCGTTGTCTCCTTTGCTTGTCCTTCATCCCTATCGAATAATAGAGTTACCATTGTATTCCATGCTACTACTCCCCTCTCCTCCTTCCCATTGCAGATGGCATGGTTGTCAGGGAATAATAACGCATCTCTTACCATACAATAGTGGAGGCTTTCTCCTCTAATAAACGCTCGCAGGTGGCCCAACTGAACCGGACGATGCCAGGAAATCCGAATACAGGATCGATATGACTATTTAACCATTTTACTGTATTGGGATCTATTATTAATGAGATAATTAAGCAAGTTAGGGTAATCTATTTTGTTGCTAGTCAATGCCAATATTAGACTAACTAACCCGAAGAATAGCCTGAACCGAATTCACGAGATATAATTGCATCTGCACCTGGTTCGTCGAAGGTCCATTGTTTAATAACAGCATCGCGTGTTACCTGATTACTCGAATTAATACATCTCTCTCTCTCTGCAGCATTAAAGCATTACTACCTTGGCACAAATACTTGCAGCCGACACGATAGGATAGAGACTATCGGCCTTTTTGGCCACGGTAATCTTGATATGTGGAAATAGCTGGGATAACTTGGCCTGATAGCTTTCAGGTGGTCCAACCGTATCGATATAAACCTGCAGTGGATTGAATAAATATATACGAATATATACAAATATGTATATATATGTGTGTGCCACATCTGTAGACAACTAGATTACCTCTTTGATATTGACATTAGCAGCCAATGCTTCTCGTAATAATTGTATCGTTGTATCGTGTGCAATACTATTGAGATTATACTTATTCCTAGATATTTACTATTAGTTATAGTGACTATTCCTATTATCTTTATAGTTCAAATGGTATCCTACCGACGTAGCATCCATTGCGAGAGATCTTGCGGCGACAATACACGTACTCCCCATCCGATATAGTCTCGATTTTGACAAATAATATCTAATAAGTTATCACGCGCCTTTTCATTCAAGGTTTTTGAGTCTGTACATGTTCGTTAATAACATCGACAGCATCAATAATCTAGCATAGCCTACCAGCAAATCCTAGTGATCCTAGATCATTGCTTCGCTCTATCGGACAGTAACATATACTATACACCATAGGTCCTAGTATAACCGACAGGTGAGTCAGTCATGTAACGCGCGATAATACAGTCGCGAGATCTTACCAAGTACCGGACCACGACCTGCTTCGTCAACGCCAAGTAAACACGGTTGCTGATTAGTACATTCTTTAGGTATTTCCGTATGATACGTGTATGAACGCGTTAGCGGTCCTGGTTGAGTTGCCATACCAATATCGAATAACAAGGACAGGGATTAAATAGCGCCAGTGTATGTTTTTTTGTAAAATCATATTTTTAACTACTGTTACCATCATGAATATCCACTTCCCTTACTCTCTCTTTCCTTCACTCTCTCACTCTCGCTCACTCTCGCTCACCCCTTTACGCGTTAACCTATTATAACTTTGTATACTGTCGCTACTATCGCCTAATACAAGTATGGATGGTGGCAGTTCAATAGAAGAGAAGACCGTAGAGTCACCAGTAGTTATAGAAATGCGTTGTCGTCAACTAATGTCGGTAATGGACGCGGCATTGGCCAATGCACTGAAAGAATTACCTATACGCGCACCACACAACTCATATAGTCCCATGGAGGTGGAGCATACGACACCGTTGTTGGATATACACAAGATCAAAAGTATATCATTGCCATACATTCCAAGTTGGTCAGGTGCGGCATACTGGCTTGGAGACGCGCCACGTCTACTTGTAGGCCAGCGCGGTCACTTGCAATTGTTTGATATTGCACTGAAGGTTAGACATCGCATTGACCAAGTAGCATCAGCATAGTTTAACACATGCTTACTTAGGAGGAAGATCATATGGAGCTAATCAATGAGATTCCCGTATCGGGTGGATTCGGCACGATGGATGCACTTGGTGGGCTTTCTCTAGCACTCGGCTACACTTCCGGTCGAGTAGATATCATTGATCCATGGGGACACCGAGTTTATCGTACATTACTTGGATCATCGATTAAGAGTATAGTATTAGGAATGGAGGAACATGGTAAATGTCATTGCTGTACCATTAGAAGACGATGTTTATTTAACTACTTAGCTATGTTGTCATTATTACAGATCCCATTTGTATTGTTGGTCAACAATCGGGCAATTTAGTTGGATTAGTTCGAGGTGAGATACAATGGTGTATTGATACAGCAGACTACATTCATAGGTGTCAACAGGTAAGAAGTGGACGTGTCAATAGATTGTCAGATGGCGTATACTAATAACTACAATTACTACTACAATAATCACGTAGATTCATCCTAATACATACGTCAAATCACGACATAATGGTATAATGGCCATGACATCGGTTACATTGCCACCAAGTGATGATAGTACCCCGTCAATCAATGCTAATTGCCAATGGTTGGTCAGTTCGGATGTCATACCTAATATGTTGGCTGGTCTACACGCTGGACGTATTACTTGTATGATAGCTACACCAGCACGCGTTAATACGGTAAATTACTGTGTAGTAATGCAGATCTATTGGATTCAACATGACTAAATATCAAGTGTTATTAGATGGCCACTGGTTATTTTGACGCGTCATTTGTTGCTACTCAACCGCCATATGATCAAGTTGTTATTGGCTGCGAGGATGGTGGCATTTATCTTGTAGACTTGACAATGCTATCTAGAAATGAAGCGGTAAGTTGTTATGTAGTTAGTTTAGTTTGCTATTTGAGTTATTTATGCAAATCTATAGCAATACAGTAAAATAGCTCAATTTGCACAACCTATTCGTCAAGTGGTAGCCATGCCGTTAACTACGCAGCATTCCAACTCGACCATGGCTATTGTCTGTATTACTACGACCAATACACTAATACTAATTCGTGATGGCAAGGTATGCTATCATAGATGACATATTTTTTGTACTAGTTACTAATAGTAGAGTATAGATTCATTGCAAGTTAGAGACTATCGATTGGATCGACTATATTGGCGTTCCAGTTAGAGCACATCATTGGCATCGACATGATAATGAGACAGATGAAGATACAAACAATGTGTTGGCAATAACTACAGCCAACGGAGATGTAGGCTGGTATCGTGTTGTTGCTTTAGAATCAACATAGTAGCTGCATGAATGGATACAAGATTCATGATAAGCTGTCTGTACTAGAGGGCCATTTTTATTTGTTAGAGAAAAGTGTCATTCAAAAATAAACAAATATTTCATTCAAAACATTGTATTGTACAATTTGCTTCTTGTTCCGTTTTACCACATTCCTCTCTTTTAACTACGCGACTATTAGCCAAATACTCACTCATCTGCTTATACACACACGCGCACTCACACCATGAGACTGACCGCCGACTTGATAGCTGATTCGCCGTCATTTATGAATGCAGTTCACGATCGTGAACTCGATCTACGCAGTATCCTTTTTGACTAGTGCATGATCAATATGCATACTTTTATAGGCACTTCAATACTAGTTATATACACATTTAACTCTTATGCCTTGTAGATAATAAGCTTCAGGCAATCGAGAATCTAGGTGCTTCAAAGGTAGTAATGCAGTGGTGTAATGACAGCGTAATAGTTGCTTATCATACGTGTGTATCTGCATAGGATCAACATGATACTATAGATTTGACCAATAATGATATTCGTATATTGCACAACTTTCCGAGATTATTGCGTTTACAAACGCTCATTTGCTGTAATAACCGTATAAACAAGATTGCCAGCGAGATTGGCGAGCAACTACCCAACCTACAAACACTCGTTCTGACCAATAATGCACTAGCCGATCTAAGCGATCTAGCCAGTTTACACGATGTAAAACAACTAACACATATCGTATTACTGGATAATCCAGTCATTAGACGTGATCACTATCGTGAGTTTCTTATTTGGAGGTGTCCAACACTTCGTGTGATTGATTTCCAACGCATTCGTGATAAGGTAGGCTACATTACAATGATATTATACGTAGAAATAACAAATGACATGTAGGAACGTGTGGCAGCCAAGAAACTATTCGAGACGACGGAAGGCGAACTGACCTCGTTGGCAAAATCAATTATTGAACCAAAGTCGACGAATGTATTTACTCCAGGCGAGGGTGTAGGTGGTGTTGCAGGCAGTTCTACGACAGCAGGCGGTTCAGTACCCAGCATTGGACTTAGTGCTGAGGATCAAGCCAAAATTAGGGCAAGTATACTCTCTAGATACTAGCATATAGCATGTTTACTGACTAATATGCATCTACAGGAAGCAATCAAGAATGCAAAGAGTCTTGATGAAGTGGCAAATCTTGAACGAATGCTACGAGCAGGTCATGTTCCAGGTGCACAAAAACAAGCGTAAACAACAAATATACATAAGTTACAAGATGGTACAATAGTGTGTATTCCGTTGATAATGTTCATTTCTTTTAATAAACAGTAGCAGCATTATCAGCAGTAATATGGCAACGGAGTTACGCAAAATAGAGCACGTGATATAATGGAAATATGTAAACAAAATCCACATATCCACATCCACTACACGTTCATTTTCTCCCTTATTTCTTTCTTTCATTTACCTTTGATTTATTGCTCTATTTATATTTCTTCGTACATCGTGCTATTGATTCATACGTGTTCACTAGTATCTTCCGTGAATCTCGTTTATCTACGCAATTTGTAAGCGTATTTTACTTAGTGTTGACTGCCATCAGCATATACGCGTTTTAGTTGAGCGTGTGCGTGTGCGTGTGTATGCCAGTTTAATCGTCATAAGCATATAACCAATTCGGTGTACTAGAACGTATACCCTTCTGACTAAGACTATTCTATTGAACTACTTTGTACGTTCGTGTGTTGCCCACTGATCTGTAAGCAATATGCAACGCGAAGGACGTCGTCGATCTACACGCTACACAGCGGTTGGTGAGCGTGGTCGGTAAGTAGTGCAATATGCGATAACTACCCCATCTATTATTGATTGATCCCTCCCTCTCTTTCTATCTGTTTGTTATTAGACGCACTGGTATTGATGCAGTTGCTGGTATGTCTCATAATAACAATGATGATGATACCGTTCGTATTGGTGAATACTTCAACAAAATGGAGAATAATCAGCCATTCATGAACGAGCCCAATGACTTTCCTGATGATTTCCGAATTGAAAGTACGTGTCATTCAGTGTACTAGTAGCTTCTATTACTAATATCAACTATGTAAACACTAATTAGATGACAGCAACACGTCCCTTATGTCGTTGTCATCGTCTAATGATGGACATAATGTATCTAAATCCGCATCACTATCGACTATTTCCAGTTCACACTCGAAATCCATAAATTATGATCCATTATCGGCATTGCTTAGTGCGTCGATACAGCTGCTATCAGCGAATGGTTCCATGCAGAATAATCCGGAAACATCATTCCACTCTGATGAAACTAATAATGAAAAGAGTGACCATCAAGAACAGGTACTTTTATCGGATGAAATGGATCAACATTTACCAATGGAGAATGCATCACCTGATGGTACGTTACTCTTGATCCAATCTAATTGATGTTGACTACATGATTATATAATAGATAAGTCAATGGAAACACCTAAATCTGTAAAGCCACCAACTAGGCAAATCAGACCATTATTTGCACGTTTTATGAAGGCAAAGATGACACCAGCTGTAGAACGATTGCAAGATAATCTTGACGAGAACATTGATCATGTTGATAATAACGATCATGATACTGATAATAATAGCAACAATAGTATTGATGATGATGATGATGATGCTGATGATGACAATTCTCCTTTCATTGATCATATGTCCTACACTTCATCAACGCCATTACCTGCTCAATCATCATCATATCAAGCATTGGAGCACTCGCCCATTAATAATGATCTGAATGAGATTGCCTCTCCATCATTGCCGAATATACCTGATGAAGTAGAGGGTAAGCACTTTTATGATTATTACGATTATTATATTTGCCTAACATTTACATTAATTAATTAGTGTACGACGATGAACAATTGTTAGAAGATAATGATTATGACAATGATGATGACAATGCTGATGAGGTGTCGAGTAAGGGAAAGGAACCTATGATCTACAACAATCATGATATGGATATTTATGATGATCAAAGTGATCATGCCGAGAATGCCATACCAACTGAAGCAGAGAATATACCATTGACTATGGATTACTCATTCAATGATAATCATAATCATAATCTTGATCATAATCTTGATGACAATGATTATCATGTTCACAACAATAGTAATAATGATGATGATGGTGGGGATACGACTAATGAATTTGGAGACAGTATACAACCCAGAGGACAGGTTATTATTCCTATCGATACTAATGGAAACGGCAAAGTTGGTAGGATTCAAACGAACACTGGAGGTAGGTCAATTCGTAGATATGCAAGCATGACATTTACACTAATCCAACAACAATACTAGTACGTCGTAGCACACGTCGTCGTATTCCACCACTCGCTTATTGGCGTAATGAACGTCAAATATTGAGTATGGGCGTAGTTAGTAAGTGATTATGGTATATGAATACACACTAATCAACTAAATACTAATAATACGAGTATTAGATGGACAAAAGGTAGCAGGTGTGGCAGGTGTTGTCCGAGTACCAGAGTCACCGGTCACTCATTTAAGATCGCAAAAGAAGAAGACTATATCGCGTACCATAGTACAGAAGAAACTGAAGAAAGCCGGACTAAAAGTGTCCGAGAATCCCGAGATAGAAGTTATTCAAGACAATGAGATTACAGTTAAAAGTACGTGTTCATTGTATTATCCAGTGCCAACTATTACTTATTATTACTTATTGCTACCCTTTATAGAATTGCTATATATTGGCAATATACCTAAAGTTAAAAAGACTGACACTGGCTTCTATCATCATCAAACGTTCACTCATAATAATATGAATTGCGGCATTATCGAATTGGCACCTAATGGCGAGAAACCCAATCGTAATTCCGGTGATAGTACTTATGTAAGTAGACATTGCTAATATACAAGTAATCAATGACTAATGTAATACGCTATTAGACGTTCTCTGTCACGCAAGGTACTTGTCAAATCACTATCCATCAAACAACACTCGTACTATGTAAGGGTGATCAAGTTATGGTACCCAAAGGTAACTAGTTACTAGTAAACACATGGTTATTATATTATACTCATACTTACCATTCTATAGGTAATCAGTATCAAATCAAGAATGTATCACGGGGACGCTGTCAGCTTTTCTACGCAAAGACCCAATAGAAAGAGTAATATTATGAGTAGATCTCGACTGAATCGCGAGGCATGCATGACATTATGACATATCGCGTAGAAAGGAATGTCGTGTAGATAGATCGAGTTTTTTGTTTGTTACTTGTTCGTGCCATCAGGCTATTTTATGATATTCCTCATCATACTGTATTACATTTGCACTATACCACACATTCTACTTTACAATGATGATTAAGTAATAATAAATCAAAGTATTTATCCTAGTAACTCTATTACAGCAATGTTCCATGATGAATACACAGATATATTCTATTTACTATTTACTGCTTATTATTATTATTATGAATGATGATATATACCGACGAGATGGTCATCACCGAAGCATGGCTCGTCGTTAAACGAGTCTATTCGGCGAGGTTTTACGTTCGCAGGCTGCACACTCCTCTCCATGAAGAAGCGAAGCGTACATTGATCTTGAGTCTGCGTTTGGTCCAGCATCCACAGAAGAAAAGAGATGCGGGAAATTCCGAATCGCAGCTCGTATAATTTTGAGACAAAGAACTCATCGACGATTGGCCCACTACATCGAGTGGAGCATGCCATCTCGACGTGAATGACAAAGTATGGGATTGATGTATATGAGTGTGTATGATTATTACGAGATGGTAGTAAACAGAAACAACATGGGTGTATCCCTAGTTGTTTATCTCTTTCTTTCTTTTTTTCTATTAATACAACATACTATTCGTATATCTTTCATTCCTCAATGTATCCTCTTTCTTTTCCACTCTTCTCGTCGTTGTCTTCTCTAATCGAGTATCGCTTCTAATAATATGTAATGTACGTTATCCGTTGTGTATTGCTTGTAGTACTATCTGGTTGGCACACATACAGATGTATATATATGACGACATGACGAGACATATCTCTGGTAGTCAGTAGTAGAGAGCAAGCTAGTATTACTCGTATTACTTGTTCTGCCAAAACCCGATACATAATATACACTTTAGCGTGTTTGTTGTGTATTTCCTTTGGTGTTTTGGATGGTGATACTGTAGAAAGGCGTATAACGACATTGATTGTCGTTTCTATCTTCTGATTGTTATTACTTTTCTTTCTTTTCTATTGCTATCCTATTTAATATGTGCATGAATAACTCATACGCTTTTATTACTTGTAGTGTACTATAATGATAATAACATGTAGATAGATATCTGGTTGTTTATTATGATGGTAAGTACGACGACAACAATGATTATATGATATCATTGAAAGAAAGGAAGAGACAAGATGATGATACTTTTCCTATAAACTAGGCATATAACTTCCTCCACTTTATGTGAGATGGGCCAGTGCTGTTTATAATCTCTAAGAAGTACTGATTTCTCTTCCTTCTTTATTCTATCATTGATGTTAATAATATACACGATCTAACTTGTAATGTATTATTATATAGATACTATTCGAATCATCATGGTATTTGGCTGTTTCTTTCTTGTATGGATTACAAAAGGTAAATATTAGAGTGCATATTATAATATTCTATTGGCAAAATGATTAGTATGTGTATTTTATAATCTGTCAATCCACTGAAATAACTCATGTTGACAACGATCACTATATTGGAATGATTGCCTCTATTGCATTAAGCAATTACTATTATTACTATTATAATAATCTAACTCTATTGTGTTTATTAGGTAGGCAATCCATGTAACAAGCATTATTGTATAATAATTGAATAAATAAATACATTTAGTTAACATTATTATACTCTATTCTACTTGTTCAGTTGTACTAGAATGTTCACTATTACATTCAATCTTTATCTATTGGCCTTATCAGTACATGATAGTCTAGAACCTTCTAATAATAATGATATCTCATTACATCATAGCGTAAAGAAGGTGAATGGGCGAGTGAATGAGTGCGTAGTCAACTTATCTCATTAATGTGACTGACTGAAAAAAGGTGAATACGTGTGTGTTAGTTGACACAGTATCATATATATCGTATCGTCTAATATCATTGCTATGACGCGCTAACGTGTTACAAACCATTCTACTTCTACTTCCTATCGTCATTTGTTCGTCCTGTTTCTATTTGTATTTCGTATTCATTTTCACTTTCATTTACAATGTCACTCACTAACGGTAACCTGATAGTCGTTTCTCTCTTCTTGCCCGTAACTATACGGGTTAAGGAGACCGACAACAACAATGACCTGCCACCGCTCAAGACTTACGTGTCGGAAACTGATCGAACACCACGAGAGCATATGCAAATCAATACGCAACGAGATCCACGAGAGGAAACAGAGATTGGTGCCACTTCACCAGGAATCCCCGATGAGAAAGAAACTCCGTTGGCATTTCGTCGTACTAAAAGCAGTACCACGCATGCTGCTGCTAGTCCTGCTACGACCAGTGCTTCTAGTGCTTCTAATGCTGCTGCTACTCAACATGCTAGGGACCATGCTACGTCAGACTCGTTTGATCGGCGGTCACATCGATTATCGAGTATTACCTCGTCGTCTACAGCACTTCCACGTCCATTGAGAGAAGTGGCCGATAGACCCTCCACGCCTACTCGTCCAATAATACCGGCTAAAAAGGATTTACTCCAGTATTTGCCTACTTCGCCTGAACTGCATGCCACCACTACTACTACTACCAGCAGCAGCCATACGGGTAATGTGCATAGTTATGGCGATAACCTACGTGGTGTATCCAACAAGCTAGACTATGAGGATTTGGTGAAACCTGATTTCGTACGCTCTGTATCTTTTGGTAATCTACCACGACCTGCTTATTTCCCGTCTGACACTACATCATCGATCATGGAACGTGATGGCACTCGCTATTCAGCTGACATGACGAACAAGGCAGCAACTGCTTCTCTCACGGATAGGGGAGATGATAGGACAGCGACAAGTAGTAGTACGGCAAGGCGATCTACACTACATCAGCGTGTTCCATCCTCGGCAACGGTAGGCGATCGTACTTTCTCCTTCCATACATCGACCCTACGTAATGGCGGTCTACATAATGCGCTGTTATCCGCTGCATCCAAATTGCCTCGTCGTACACTGATCGGTACATTAGGTGTGCCGGCCGATCATCTTACAGATAGTGAACGCAAACAGATCAGTCATGCATTGGCGGAAGACGGCGAGCAAGAGAGAAGATGGGGCACTGTCAAGGTGGTGTGGACAGACTCGGCTCATATGCACGGACATTATGATCAATTTTGTAAGCAAGTGTTATGGCCAATGTTCCACTATGTCCTACCGGAATATCCAAAGTCTCAAGGTTGGGAGGCTGATGCATGGCAGAAATGCCTACAAGTACATGAACAATTTCTTGAAGCAGTACTCGAGGTTTACAAACCAGGCGATATTAGTAAGTACCCTTCCAGTTAGTTAGCGTGGTAATAATTAACATGACCCTATTGTCTAATTGAATGATTAGTTTGGATTAACGACTATCATTTGATGTTATTGCCGGCCATGATTCGTGAACGATTGCCCAATGCCAGTATTGGTTTCTTCTTACACGTGCCATTCCCCAGTTCGGAAGTATTCCGGTGTCTACACGGTAATGAATAGATAAGACAAGTGTATATGAATGACAGAGTAACTGATAAGCGTATGTGGAATACTACACATAGTGAGGAAAGAGATACTTCAAGGCCTGTTAGGTGCCAATCTAGTGGGATTCCAAACTTACTCATTTGCACGTCATTTCCTACAAACATGCACACGTGTATTACGAGTGGAGACTACACCTGCATCGGTAGAATTGGATGATCATCCGGTACAAGTGGGTATTTTCCCCATAGGTAAGTGGAAATAACCGTTGAAAAGGAAGTGCTTGTCATTTAACATGTAGTCTAGGTATTGATGCAATTGCACTTAATACACGTCGGTAAGTGTATATATGAAAGCAGTATTGTATACTACCAGCATACTCATTATTATTGCTATGATTATAGTAAGCATCCGCAAGTAACAGAGATCGTCAGTGTACTCAAGGAAAGATACGCCAATAAAAAGATCATTGTAAGCCGTGATAAACTAGATTATGTCAAGGGTGTTCGACAAAAGTTGATCGGTTTCGAGAAATTCCTCGAAATGTATCCTGATTGGCGTGGCAAGGTAAGAAAGCAAGTAAGCAATAATCATGCTGAACTAATCATCGCTCATTGTCATAGGCTGTATTAATCCAAATTGCTCTTTCTACCACCGAGCATAACGAAGTGAATGCTCAAGTGTCGGATGTAGTGTCGCGTATCAATTCACGCTACGGTAGTATTGCCTACCAACCGGTGGTTTATTTGAGACAGGATATTGCATTTGAACACTATCTCGGTCTACTTACCGCGGCCGATGCATTTATGATTACAAGTATTCGCGAGGGTATGAATCTGACGAGTCATGAATTCGTTTGTTGTCAGGCCGCCAAACGTAGTCCATTGATCATTAGCGAGGTAATTATAGCGTGTAATCGTCTAGTCAGCAATAGTTAACATGAATCCATTCAGTTTGCCGGTACTTATGGTAGTTTCGGTGCGGCTATTCGTATTAATCCATGGGATTACAAGGAAATGGCCGAGGCCATCTACGAGGCACTAGTCATGGATGAGGAGGAGCGTACAATTCGATGGCAAGAGTTGTACCGACATGTAACGACCAATACCGCGCAATACTGGGTTGAATCGTTTATCGGCGAGGTCAATCGAACGCATTGCGATTTTAAACGGCGTAAATCGGTTAGAATGCCCCAAATGGCTGATGGTCGTCTACGCGCCGAGTATCTAATGGCTAAGAAACGACTGTAAGCAAGATAGAAATATCATTACACGATAGACGATAGACGATAGACGATAGACGATTAGCTAACTCGTGTCATTGCAAATGTATACAGTATATTCTTGGACTACGATGGCACACTAGCTCCATTCCAGAAAACACCAAACATCTCGTCGCCATTGCCTAAATGCTCGGAGAAGCTACTGGAACGCTTGACGGAAGATCCCAACAATCATGTATTTATTGTCAGTGGCCGTACAACCGCAGACCTGCAAGAAATATTCATGAATGTATCCAACGTCAGTTTATGGTAAGTAGATTAATGAGCACTAGAGTAAATGAAGAATGCTGATTTATTTCCTATACTAGTGCGGAGAACGGTTGTTTTATGCGATTACGCGGTGAGTCAGCGTGGAAATGCTTACTACCGGAGGAGGACGAGGATAGCATGTGGCGTGCTAAAATTCGTGAAGTATTCGGGTACTACACGGAGCGTACACCTGGATCGTTCATCGAAGAGAAACAAGCCGCTATCGTGTGGCATTACCGAGCAGCCGAGAATCCAAACTATGGTGCATGGCAAGCAGCCGAGTGTCAGAACCATCTTCATGATTCATTAGGCAGCGTGCTACCGGTCCACGTACAAGCTGGTAATAAAACGATCGAGGTATGTAATCGTATAGTAGTAAAGAATATAGCAGCACTCGTATGTTAATTGCTCATCGATTACTTGCTAGGTATTGCCAAGGGCCGCTAGCGATGCTAATATCCTACAGCGTGCGTTAACGACTAAACTAGACGTTGAAATGGTGGTGGCCGTGGGTAGTTCACGCGCATTTGAGGACATTTTCGAATACTTGGACAATCTACACCAACAGCGTGGTTCACTGGATAATACAACAGGAACAATCACTCATGATGATCTTGTCAATACAGCAACGGCCGGGGCATCTGCTGCTGCTGCTGCTGGTACTGCTGGTACTGTTGTATCCTCGTCCACTTCACAAGCATTGCCTATTGCTACCCTACGTACTTGTATCACTTGTACGGTAGGTAATCGTAATAGTCGTGCCAAATTCACCGTACATCGACCTAGAGATGTGATTGCATTGCTAGATCGATTACTTGGTGTGGAAACTAGTGAATCCGATGCAGATTATTTAGATATGGATGTAAAATCACCTCCTGTATCTTCACGTTAAATAAGTAATCAACAGACGATATATTCATCCATCAATAAAGCATTATCATTATTATTACCACTATCATTATTATTACCACTATCATTATAGTTCTAGTGTAAATAAAAATATGTATGGTAACATCGCAATACTCAAACTAACACTCTTATACCGATTATGGATATAATCAACGTGTGAACTAGTTCAAGATATATGCGCTGACAACCAATGCTCATGTATATATTGCCACATCACATGTGTGATAACGTCCGATACTGATGATTACACATAATCCTATATATCGATCAACCGTGTACGCATTGCAACATTCACAACAAACGGGTGCAGCAGTCGCAATGAAGGACGCGCGCGCCATTTGTAGTAATACTACCACGCATACCAGTAATCGTATATAATCTTATGACATCAATTATCATTCATTATCACACACAACGAAGGACAACACACACACTATAACGAGCCTAATTTAGCATAGGGTACTTCAACAAATCGTCCACGAAGTAAGAACGACGTTGTACACACAAACTATGCCATAGAGATCGGGTTCATTACAACAGCAACAGCAACCAGTATACATGCATATCACTTACCTTTTACGTATATACTAGACCGGGTGCCCACCTCTCTAATACAGCAATTGTTACTGGTGTAACTAGTGCCTAGTTAGTTTACGCATTGATAACCCACCATCAACATATCCTCTACCATTAAAGATTAGGTAAGCATAATAGTATCAGAGATGACAATATGTTGCAACACAAAAACATAGAAAAATCGCTCAAATGATGTACATGGCCACGGCAAGACGCATGGTTCATGTAATACCAGATTCGACCGACCAATGCCGTGTCTGCAGGGCGGCTACCGAGACTTTACGACACTACTTCTACGAGTGTCCGCGAGTGAAGGAGTACTGGACACTGGTAGGCCGGTTCATGGATAGCATCATGCAGGAATCACCATCTACTCCAACCAGAATGGAAGCCCCAGTGGTTTTCAACGGGTTTCTGAGGTGGAAGAAGGTAGTTCCGAATACTGTCTGTCTCTATGCGTTGGCAGTCTGGCAAATCTATCGAGCACACACGGAAGCGAGGTGGGACGACAAGATTGTCAGTGCCTTCACAATATTCACCCGTTGGCAAAGCGAGATCACAAGGCGGATTCGAGCCGATCTTTATCATGCCAAAACTACTAATACTATGAACAAGTTCGAACAGTGCTGGACCTCGCCTCCATGCCAGTGGTTTACATATGATCCTGGTGGAGCTGTAGCCAGATTCGGTAGAATATTATTTAATAGTAATCTAACGACATTCGGCCAACAGCCGCCTACCATCAGCCCGACATAGAACCACGCGAACTTCTTCACAGCTATTAACCGTGTACTGCAGCATATAAGTTAGTCCCTTTTCTGCTATACACATTTCACTCCGTGGGCATTAGCTATGTGCTACTAATTTTTTATTACAAATCTGGTTTAATGCTTTGATATAATAAAGAAGGCGTATAGCCAAATGTTCTAACAAGAAAAAAAAAAAAAACATTTCATAAAGAAAATAACAATGTTTATTACTCGGCTTTCTCGTTCGCTTTCTCTGCTAGTATCTTGCGAGAATCTGCAAGCATTGCGTCAAAGGCTGCTTGAACACCGTTGACTAGTGTGTGCGCTTGTTTAGGGTATGCCGTGGTCTCGCGAGTTAAAGCATTGAAGCGAACCGTATTATTATATGAAGTGATGGTCATTGAAGCGCAACCCACGGGGAAAATAGGAGGATAGGAGACATAGCCAAGGCAGCGATGTCTTTTCTCGCCATTACCGAGGTAAAGTTCCTTGGTGGGACCTGGGATGTTGGTTATAACACCGTGGATTTGTCTTGTAGCATTCTGGAAGCTATAATGTAATAAAAATACACACATTTGATATAGTTAGCTATTAATATTGCTAATTATAACGGCTACTTACAAGTAAAGTGGGTAGAAGCCTGGTGCAATACAAGTGAATGCGTCAATTACTGATTTCATGAAAGACGCGTATCTCGACAACTTCACATGGTTCATCGCCTTCTTAGCGCGATAAATTGCCTTTGACGTGGTGATATCTGGTGATTTCAATACTGAAAGTCGCATGAATTCAATACTAGCATGGTTCATGAAACGAGTATCATCGGGCGCGCGAAGTCCTTTAGGAATTATAATGTTTACTAGTTTATCCCGCTTATGAACTCGTCCAGGATATTCGGCAGTGTCTTTTTCTATATTGTCCAAGTAAGCGGTAAAGGAACGTTCCAGACAGGCAACTAAAACATCGTTGAGAGTGGCACCTGGATGTGCCGTACGAATGACTTTTACGTCATCCATACTCATGGGATTGGTCCAGGCAACGTCCAGCTCTGATGTTTCCGGTCCTTTGTACTGGAAACTCTTACGACGATAGAATACCAAGTGGAAGATGGTGGTAAGC
Source organism: Syncephalis plumigaleata (assembly GCA_025201365.1). Classification (NCBI taxonomy): domain Eukaryota; kingdom Fungi; phylum Zoopagomycota; class Zoopagomycetes; order Zoopagales; family Piptocephalidaceae; genus Syncephalis; species Syncephalis plumigaleata. Next base: position 771,930 of record JAIXMF010000001.1, read on the forward strand.
GTGTACCACATACCAAGAATAAAATAGAGGAATCGCGTACCCAACGAGAACGATGGCATCTTGAAGTTGGGCTCGGGTAACTTCTCGTTTGGATCGAGTGGCTTCATCAATGAGCTTACGGTACGAACGAAGCCTTGGCCATCGGTCAAACAATGATCGGCACCGAAACCAAGCATAGATCGATTGCCGGTCAAGCCACGTATCAATATAGCACGCCATAATGGTCGGCTCTCATCTAGCGATCCGTAAAAGAAGTTGGCAATCTCATTCTCGATCATTTCACGCTCGCGCATTTCCTTCTCTTCTTCGGGAAGTCCCTCCAATGAACTAGTGTCCAATTCTCGTATGGTTAATTGGTCCTTGGCCGTCCATGGTCGTGTGACCTCCTTAGTTTCCCCGGTCTCTTCGTCGACCACTGTCTCCGTAATCGTGTCCATATCGACCCATTTGCCATACTTCCAGAATGAGCCACGGGTGGCACGTCGACGGAATTTGACATCAGTCATGCTGAGTTCGGTGGTGATCTCCACCGCAGTCTCAGGAGTGACGTCGCCTTCGATCCACATGAACGAGCAAATGACAAAGTAGTTTCCCGGCGTGGTCAATCGATAATAATAGTTATCGTAGGAGGTCATTGACACCGTCTCAATCTTCTTGGGTGCCGCTCGCATTTCATCCGCTGACTCGATCTTGACACTCACAGAGGCAGTCTCCATGACCAACTCCTCTGTAGAGTCCGAAGGGTTTTCCTCGTGCTTTGCAGACACATCGATCGAGTTTTTCTTCATTGTAAATTAATTAGAACTGGTAATAAGTAATAAGGATAAAAATAAAATAGAGCACTGAAATGTATATACGAAATAGTAGGCAACAATTTCGAGCAATAAATACGGTATAGGAGTTATTTCTCGGGTATGTATCCAATGAAACAGGTAGTGTATAATATATATAGGTAACGTGATAAAGAGTGATGGAGGGAAAGAAAGAATACTATAACACGGGATACAAATGATCAATAGAACTACCATTATACATGTGTACCTTATAGTACACGCAATATCCCATGTTAAAAATATGATGGGGCCGTCAACGATGCTCAGCGAGAAGTTACACAATAGACTGCTTGCATAAACGAGTTTTGCCAACACTACCTCAAATCCAGTCGGGACACGGGCTTGTCTTCCAGTTACAGCGTAACATGGGTCTACGGTTTGGGACATGGCATTTGCAGGAATGTCATCGCTCGAGCGACAGACTTGTAAGATTATGTGGCTGTAAATTACATGGGTGATAGCGAAGCCAGCTAATGATCATCAGCGGGATAGCATTCATGGCCACATACTCAGTTCTACCATGGCTGTCCGTTCTATGCATATCGTGCATTAGGATGATGATAGCACGCTCGGCCATCCGTATCGGCAAGTATGAAGGACACGTTGAGTTTGCGTGCAATTTGATTGGTTTAGCAAAATGCCACTAAGTCGTAAACCAATTGTTGTAAGAATTAATTCAGGTTGCTCGACCTTTTTCTATCATTGACAGCTCGGCATGCTACAAATTAATTTGGTTATCGTCATGTGTAACCTTTATGAACATACTTACTCGATCAATGTGGCAGGTGTACGCTGGATTATTCAATAGTACACAAGGCACCACCTAGTCATGTGTGGTAGTGGTAGACTTGTCATAGGATTATAGCGAATGTCACCGGTCAATGATGCAACCACTGGAAGTGACCATTCTACAGTGTGCGTTGCTTGAGAGACGATACGCCGCCAATTGTCAATGCCAGTCATCATTTCCTCCATTCGTACATTTCTTTGTCTATTTCACATTGTCCATGATGGATACATTGCTTTCATTTTCGGTTGCAATATATCGTGCTGAATAAACATGGAGAGTGCATCATTATCGTTATTACTACATATGCCATGAAATGATGTTTTGTCAGCCCATGTGGATTGGAATGTGCAGCGACAAACTGTATTGGTACAACACCAACAATCACATCATTCCTGTTTCGCATACTGTCATCGCTACTGTCATATTCTGACCGGTAAAGCAGTGACCAGCACAATACATCAATGCTCTAAGCAGCACTGGTCTTGCATTCCATGCAGTTGCTTGTTTTGTAACGACACATGGCCTGATGCCGCTGAGACTGTTGTCGCGATTGATGCATTCGTTTGCCATCAAGTATGGCCCTCATTAGAATGGTGTCATTTCTTTTTGACATGTCATAGTCATCCATTATCTAGCACATTATTCCTATGCGCCTAATCTGATCGGATATTGCTATAGCATTCCATGATACAATGAAGCCACCATTTACGCTTGCATCATCCTCCCTCTATTGTAGTATCATTCATAACAAAAATATTTACTCTATTGGTGCCTTGTTAGTTAGAGCGTAGGTAAAAGCTTGATAGTTGCAGCAATTTCGGATGATATGATTAGATTAAATGTTTATTAGGCATTGATCGAGATACTAGCAAGTAATAGATTAAATTTGTAATTAGCAGAGTTATTCTTCTTTTCATTTTTAGTAGTAATAACCATTCATAACACATAGATTAGATGATGTTGCAGTCAACATAATTATGTAGCAAGTTTTTATTGCTTTATATATGCAAAGAATGTAGCAATAATATGAGTCCATTTGCATATGGAAGTAATCATTCTGGTCTTTGCTACTACAAGATAATAAATGTAACTATAATTAAGCAGTCGACTACACTTGGTTGAAGGAGACAAAGTTGCGTAGATGATCTGATATAGACTAGGTTGGTGGTAAGCATAATTAATAGGCAATAACTGTCTCAGTTTATTCAATGCCGAAAAGCACAAATGCATCGTTTCCAGGGGTGTTCTAGAAGCACTAATGGCAAGCAGTCTTGACGCCAACTAATAGCTATTGCTTGTTGTACGTTGTAGCTTCGTGTGCTGTAGTATTCCAACCGACGGTGGTCATCCCGCCTAAGGGTGCTTTTCTTTCATCCCGGTCGTCATTCCTAGGCCAGCGAATGCCCATAGTTGACAATAATACGTAGACACATACAAGATGAAGAATATTGAGTATAACTTCCTCAACGTTAATATAATTTTTGGTAGTCGTCTTTAGTATAGGTTGCAGCATCAGTGGTATCAAGCATGCAAAGAAACCTATTAACGAGAAATATACAAGCTAGCATGATGGGTTAGACCTAATATCGAGTATGATGGTTTCACGTACCTGTATAAATTTGGAAAAGCCTTCTGGATGCCGCCTTAGTCTATAAGCATTAACACCAAACCATATGGCTATTCAGGTAGGCTACGATTAATACCATGCATATTTGATTTTACTATGTACTTACAAAATCCACCAAAGATGATGCCATTCATTATTGGTATTGCTAATCCGCTGATGATTAAATAAACACTATCAGTCACATTGTTATCTGCATAGATTCTGTCTGTAACTATTGTATATGCAGTTCTGATAATATTTCCTATAACGTCGATTATCATGAGGGTACGAAGAAATACAATCGATTTTCTCGAAAATAGATTTCTGCCGATGGATGACCTATGAGCGTGTCGGTGTCAATAGTACTAATAATCAGATGATCGCTTACATACCAATGCCATATGATCATATCGAATGAGATCTTTCCCAAGAAATTGTATACGTACGATGTCCTGTTCATTATGATGGGATTGGTCGAGTAGGCAAAGTATACTAGCAATGCTGATAGCCAAGTCAGTAATAGTAAGACAAATAGGCATCAACTTACTTATGCAATAGGCATAGGATACAATGAATGATGCTGACAGCAGGTTAAAGTTGAACTTCCTCATCACAATTAGCGCGATAGTACGTGCCGATGTGTACAATAATGCCACCAGTATCTGTACTCGCACCATTAGCATTTGTATACGAATCATTATTGATACATACCAATGCAAACAGTGTCCATTTATAGGCCAATCTTTTAGTGGTGAAGATGAAATCGTTCCATGGATTGGAATCTAGCAAGATAATGGTCAGTCAATATATAGCTACTACCTATAGTATTTACCGTGTGTTGCAGTGAAGTTGTATATTTCATATTTGCCTATGTAGATTGGCTTGCTTTCATACATATTTCTTTCGATTCCGGCCATTGTGATAGGAGTTGATAATATATATTGCATGAAAGGGCTATCGGCCGGGAATTTTACATAACTCCCTAATGGATTTGGATTGTATGGCGGTGTGTGGAAATCTAGTACAATAAGTTTGATTCGAGGCAGTCCAAGCGTATGCCATTGGTGAATCCAATTGTTCATAGCATTATTGACCTATAATCGGTCAGTATAAGAAATTGTAATGGAGTTTACTTACCCGGCGCTTATTGCAAAGCCTAGCATTGTTGATACTAGCAAATAGTGCAAAATCTGGGTATTCCAATGCTTTCTTGACTACACTTTGCAAATCCGGATCAGAAGCATTAGCTGGTGGTGGCTTACAAAAATTGTCCATTGTAAACGTATTATTTAATGCTATGCCTCTATAGTTATAAGGCTGTTCTGGATGAAATGGAATATCGGTGGAATTGTATACCAATTCCGTACCATTGTTGCCAATGATAGCGAGTCTTGCCTCCGCAACCATCCATTGCTGTAATAGTAGGAGTAATAGAATAAATGCCAACTGATATTGCGAAGAGAACATATTGAAAGTGAACGGAATATAATGAGTTGCTGTTTCATTTAATGGCACACACTTTAACTTTTCAGTGTTGATAACAAGCCTTTTTCATTCACGCCGTGATGGATGCAGCGCCTTTTTCGCGACTTTGCAGTTGGATATTCCTACATTATACAGACAGGAAACCAATAAGGAATGCCAAATGCACCAATCAACGTTTTGAACGCATCAGTCGAGTTATTTTACTACCCATTTCCTAGTAGGACAAGTGTTTACGTGTAACGTATATGGTCATCCACATTCGAGCTATGCGCTGTAGTGATATGCTATAGAAAAGTTTGCTCTAAAAAAGCGTATAAGCGTAAACGCGACAATGACACTATCGTCATACATCCAATTATTACAGAGAATGCAACAGGATCTCCGACATATCAGCACGTGAGTGTATTCAATAGTGAATTAGGGATGAGCGGCGTTAACCGGCTTGAATGAATGGCCTTGTCAAAATGCTATTGTCATCCATGTATCAAGGCAATCATGTTGATTTGTTGCAATTGCCGAATTTTAGTCACGATAACTTTTTACCTACCATCTACGAATGCATCTCCCTTTGTGAGGGGTCTACTATCATCACGATGTTACACTGCATGCCCCACTAGTGAACAGCAGATGCATACTATACTCTACACTTTTTTTAACCATCCGCCAAATCTATGTTATGAATATAAGTTGGCAAATCCAACTAAACGCCGATAGATAGGTTGACATTACCAGTGCCATGTCTATACAATAAATACCATCATGTTCTTATATATGTTTCAGTTTAATGTAGCACAAGAAAGGCGAAATGGAGATGGCTCAAAATAACGGAATGCGTAGTCCAAGTGGAAAACCAGTTATCAATGGACAAAATACCGCAACTCATATTGCGATATATATATATTTCCATGATTGTATGTCGTCAAATTGAACAGCAACTCATTATATTCCGTTCACTTTCAATATGTTCTCTTCGCAATATCAGTTGGCATTTATTCTATTACTCCTACTATTACAGCAATGGATGGTTGCGGAGGCAAGACTCGCTATCATTGGCAACAATGGTACGGAATTGGTATACAATTCCACCGATATTCCATTTCATCCAGAACAGCCTTATAACTATAGAGGCATAGCATTAAATAATACGTTTACAATGGACAATTTTTGTAAGCCACCACCAGCTAATGCTTCTGATCCGGATTTGCAAAGTGTAGTCAAGAAAGCATTGGAATACCCAGATTTTGCACTATTTGCTAGTATCAACAATGCTAGGCTTTGCAATAAGCGCCGGGTAAGTAAACTCCATTACAATTTCTTATACTGACCGATTATAGGTCAATAATGCTATGAACAATTGGATTCACCAATGGCATACGCTTGGACTGCCTCGAATCAAACTTATTGTACTAGATTTCCACACACCGCCATACAATCCAAATCCATTAGGGAGTTATGTAAAATTCCCGGCCGATAGCCCTTTCATGCAATATATATTATCAACTCCTATCACAATGGCCGGAATCGAAAGAAATATGTATGAAAGCAAGCCAATCTACATAGGCAAATATGAAATATACAACTTCACTGCAACACACGGTAAATACTATAGGTAGTAGCTATATATTGACTGACCATTATCTTGCTAGATTCCAATCCATGGAACGATTTCATCTTCACCACTAAAAGATTGGCCTATAAATGGACACTGTTTGCATTGGTATGTATCAATAATGATTCGTATACAAATGCTAATGGTGCGAGTACAGATACTGGTGGCATTATTGTACACATCGGCACGTACTATCGCGCTAATTGTGATGAGGAAGTTCAACTTTAACCTGCTGTCAGCATCATTCATTGTATCCTATGCCTATTGCATAAGTAAGTTGATGCCTATTTGTCTTACTATTACTGACTTGGCTATCAGCATTGCTAGTATACTTTGCCTACTCGACCAATCCCATCATAATGAACAGGACATCGTACGTATACAATTTCTTGGGAAAGATCTCATTCGATATGATCATATGGCATTGGTATGTAAGCGATCATCTGATTATTAGTACTATTGACACCGACACGCTCATAGGTCATCCATCGGCAGAAATCTATTTTCGAGAAAATCGATTGTATTTCTTCGTACCCTCATGATAATCGACGTTATAGGAAATATTATCAGAACTGCATATACAATAGTTACAGACAGAATCTATGCAGATAACAATGTGACTGATAGTGTTTATTTAATCATCAGCGGATTAGCAATACCAATAATGAATGGCATCATCTTTGGTGGATTTTGTAAGTACATAGTAAAATCAAATATGCATGGTATTAATCGTAGCCTACCTGAATAGCCATATGGTTTGGTGTTAATGCTTATAGACTAAGGCGGCATCCAGAAGGCTTTTCCAAATTTATACAGGTACGTGAAACCATCATACTCGATATTAGGTCTAACCCATCATGCTAGCTTGTATATTTCTCGTTAATAGGTTTCTTTGCATGCTTGATACCACTGATGCTGCAACCTATACTAAAGACGACTACCAAAAATTATATTAACGTTGAGGAAGTTATACTCAATATTCTTCATCTTGTATGTGTCTACGTATTATTGTCAACTATGGGCATTCGCTGGCCTAGGAATGACGACCGGGATGAAAGAAAAGCACCCTTAGGCGGGATGACCACCGTCGGTTGGAATACTACAGCACACGAAGCTACAACGTACAACAAGCAATAGCTATTAGTTGGCGTCAAGACTGCTTGCCATTAGTGCTTCTAGAACACCCCTGGAAACGATGCATTTGTGCTTTTCGGCATTGAATAAACTGAGACAGTTATTGCCTATTAATTATGCTTACCACCAACCTAGTCTATATCAGATCATCTACGCAACTTTGTCTCCTTCAACCAAGTGTAGTCGACTGCTTAATTATAGTTACATTTATTATCTTGTAGTAGCAAAGACCAGAATGATTACTCCCATATGCAAACTCAACTGCATTTGTATATTTATATTGCTAATTGGTATCAATTACGCGTAACTAAACATGAAATTATAAGCAATTGTATAGCATCAGTGGATATAGTCTGTTGGCATCACATGTAAACATGGCTTTAACTAATTACCATGAAAATACGCGTAATAAATCGTTGATTTCATCGGGTCACTCGTTAAAAACTTTTCAATCAATTTTCACTTCGTTTACGACTCTCCACTCTTGTAATATGTAAACACGATGTCTACGACTAAACGAGGGAATGACATAAATGATGAGCGACATACATGCAAACATAGAAGGTTGGGAGAATCGCGTGCAGTGCTATCACTTACAAAGTGCTGTCTTATGATTTTACCTCGATTATCGGTGCGTTCTTTATTGAATGCTTTACGGCAATTACCAAACCATTTGGTAAATATTGCAGTAGTGCATATTAGTCATTTGCAACTTTTGGTTTTGACCGACATTCTAAAGTCAAGCGTATACGCAAGTTCCGATGAAAGCGACGCTCATCCGACAGAATACGATATTGAGTTGTGTAGGCAACTGGAGAAAGAAGGAGAAACGCGTATGCTTGTACGTAAGGTGGAACACGCTTGGCTGTCAATACGAAAACAATCAAAGATAGTTGCAGGATTAGGATCGATCAAGGAGGCAGAGCTAGCGAATTTAAGCACAATGTGTTTTGTGCATTCCATTCTGAATCCGCTTTGTGAAGCAAATACATCCAAGTGCGGGTTATACACGGAACATGATACTTCGCTAACTGGTCCGGAAGAGTTATTCAATTTCTGGTATCGATGGAATTGCTGGGATAATGCCCCACTATTTGAAGTGTACTATGGAGATCATAATACACTAGACAATATGACGACATCAGCATCAGCATCACCGTTACTTTGTTTATTCCGATGTATTCTAAGCAATGTACGATTAATGGATCTAAAAGGATCTAATGAGTTTGTAGCACCGGTAGAGCTACTTCCATGGATGACTGGTACGCGACATTTAGCATTAACCGACATGAATCATCACCAGCAAGGATTTAGTCAACTACCACTGGTGTACCAATCGATTCAGGAACATTCCATACAAAAGATAGTATGGCTTCGCTCCGACTTTGCTTTAGATCAATTTATAACATCGACACCGCGAGTAGATCATAAACCTATAGATTTATATTTCCTTAGATGTACATTCTTATTCCTACAATCATCGCCTATTATTCGCGGTAATCGATGGAGGATTCGCACGCTCACCTTAGATGAGGTGGAACTTGACAGAAGCTCGACACAAACGTCGTTGAATACAACACCAGCCTACAATCCATTCCTGTGGCTGATCAGTTCATTTGACACGGAATACCTTGACAAGTTGACACTCGACACGATGATGCTTCACAGTGCTCATAGCACATTCCTACGGGAAAGTCTGAAGTGTGGTTTACGCTCTTTGGAGTTCAAGACTGTATTTTTCGATGAATCCACTTCGTACGATTGGCTGGAAGAGTGTTTTCGAGAAGCGCATCAGTTGGAATCTCTAAAGCTATACGAGATCAAAGAGATGATCACGTCTAATTCTACCAATAAGCATTATAAAGATCTACTCGTGCATTGCAGGTCACTAAAGGACTTGTGTATATCGAAATGCGATTTGCACGGCAGGAACTTGTCCGAAACGCTATCGACCATTTCAACGCTACCCAATCTTACGTCACTTGTTTTCACTTGGCAGCATCTGGGAGAGGATGATGATATACAATCTGTGCTGAAATTACTACACTTGCCCAAATTACGCAGTCTAACCATTAACTTTGCGATTCAGCGTAGTACGCAGGTAATCACGGAGCTGTTCAAGCAGCTGCCATTGGTCGACACACTCGAGCAACTGGATATATCGGAGTCTCTAATTGACGACAGACTTATTGACGCGTTTGTCGAGGTATTAGCTAATCATCAGTTGTCATTGATGCAAGTCGATCTATCGCATAATCATATTACAGAGACTGGTGTACGTAAGATTGCAGATGCTATACGAAAAGGACGGCAATTGGACACATTTCGACTGCTACTAGATTACAATCGAGTATCGCCGCAATTTATTAGTAGTCTTCATTTGCCACAACTAGTAGCTACTAATTGGTACACTTCAGCTTATCGTGACATATTCGATGGATTCGATGAAATGTAGCTCGCTTTGCCCTGTTAAACATCAACAAAGATGATACTAGACAACTAGTTGTACGATTATTGAATCATTTAATCAAATAAATAGACATGTGTATCAATAATGTATATTTTATATTACTTATGAATGTTATAATAGGCAAGCTATATCGTTACTAGTGTTACTCTGGCATATCCTAGTAATTGTCGTTGACAACAATGTGACGACAACATGGCTTGGCCCTTATACTATTGCGTGTGGGTCGTGCAATTACCATACGCACGTGTATACACGTAGGTCGAGTTCTTACCAATTGGTAGTCTTGTGTTCGACATAAAAAAAGGCCAACAAACACGTATCCATTAGCGCTCTTCCATCTCTACTATTTTGCCCTTTTTTATTGTTATTTTTCATTCAAGTACCTTAGCGAATATCGATATGGCTACGCTATCGAACATCATACCTACTCGGTTTATGGAAGATAACATTGCAGTCTCGCTGACCGCCATCCTATCCGTGGTGGTAGCACGCTATCTATGGCTGTCCACGCAACCACCGCCCTCACAGGCCAGTATTCCAAAGGCATCCGTCATCAAACGTTGGCTTTCCATATTACGTAGCGAAGGTCATGAACAGCAATACTTGCAACACTTGAAACCGCTCGTTGATCGTGCCGGTATAGCACAGGTAAATGAGAGTTGCACTCCATGGATAATCATTCATTTGGCCGTATTTAGGTGCGTACCGGTCCCATTTGGATAGTCTATTTGGCTACGGCGGAACGTGCACGTCTCTTCTTTAGTCGACCAGGTAGGCGTACTCTTTTCTCATTGCAAGATTACGTACTTTATCTAATAATCACAATGTTACGTAGATATATTCCAGAAGATTCCTACTTCTGTCTATTTACCTGGATCGTTGATGGACAACTATTTTGGTAATAATATCGTTGTTCTTAATGGTGAAGTAGGTTGTTTTTGCAATGACACTCGATCGTCATTTAACTTCATGAAACAAATACACACATACACATACATACATACATCTAGGAATGGAAACGTGTGCGTCGCATTTGTCAACCGGCATTCCGACGACCATTGCAAATGTCTATATTTGCTTCATGTACACAAGAACTGATTGAAGAATGGAGAAAGGTGGACGATCAACTGATAGACGTGACTAGCTGGGCAAAGCGGTAAGAAGATACGCACAGGTAGATTGCGCTGAATAAGCTTAGATGATTAACATTAGACTCGTCATGGATATTCTCGGTCGTACACTATTTGGTTATAATTTCGAGGCAAGTACTTTGTACTATTGGTTAGTAAACATTATCATTACATGTGTGTGTGCGTATATCTGTTTATAGGCCGTCTCCAATCCCGATGCACCTTATCCAAAATTACAAGAGTACATATTGTCATCCTTGCTATCATTCATACCGGCAACTATGCCATTCCTGGATAGACGCTGGAATCCTATACGTAAACGCGCATGGGAGTCGTTAGACCAGCTAAATAGCCTGTTCTACAAGTTAATCGGAGAGAAACGTCAGAGTGTACAGCAAGCTATCGCACAGAATACAGTGGATGAAAAGAGTATGGATCTGCTTAGTCTAATGATATTGGCATCGGAGAAAGAAGAGAATCCGTTGACTGATCGGGAATTACGAGTAATTATTATTCTATGAATAACCTCATGGAATCATCTATTCACGGCTGTTGCTAATACTCTATTCAGGACAATACTTGTAGTTTCTTCTTTGCTGGTCACGACACGACATCCACTGCCATTACTGCCATATTATACTTTTTATCCAAGTACCCAGTAGGTGTTCCTCCATTAACTATTAATCATTTATTCATGTACGTGTACATGTATATATGTAGGAAATACAAAATAAGGCTCGCGAAGAGGCTATTCGAGTTTTAGGCTCGGATATTTCCGTATTTCCAACTTCCGAGCAACAACGCGAGCTTGTCTATTTGAATGCGGTCATAAAGGAGACGCTTCGCTTAGTTCCACCTGTACCACAAGTGCCAACGCGTATTGTTGCCGAGGATGTCGATGTAGGTGGCGGTATTGTATTGCAGAAAGGTACCTTTTGCACCATCGACATTTATTCGATTCATCATAGTGAGCAGTATTGGCCGAATGCCAAACAATTCGATCCTGAACGCTTTTTAAATGACGATCAAATGCCTCAATCTGGTTCATGGGCACCATTCATTAGTGGTGAACGCGCTTGTAAGTAACACGATAATGATAGAAAGCATCTTTATTGATAGTGTATACATATACATACAATAGGTATTGCAATGAACATGGCACTGGCTGAACAACGAGTGGCACTTTCCATTATTCTACGGGCTTATACGTGGCATCTACCTGAGAACAGTGAGCATCAAGACCAATTACAACTTAGTCCAGGCGAAATTACAATCCCCAAGGCATTATATCTTCGCTTCTCTCCCATATCCGCTTGATGATCTAATCGTAAAGTAGACTAAATCTAGTTATTAAACAGCTCTATTTGATCATTATAAATATTGCCATTATGTTGTTTCGTGACCAACCAAAAGAAAGTGACATCTCTTTAGGCTAGGCAGGCAGACGAGATTGACCGCATCGACCAATCATCATTGACGATTTAACGATCACGCCATTATGAGATTTTATTACATTCAATTAAAATCTCGTGGTTAATAGGCCGTCCTCTCCTACAAAACCTTCACCTTCACCTCCGCCATAACCGTTTCTTTCTCTACTTCTCTACTTCTCTACTTCTCTACTTCTTCTCCGTCACCTTGCAGCTTTTATCTGTTTCCGTTCCACTTCATTCATACGCGTTAAACACTATGGCCGATTCAATAAGTGTAGTAGAATCCGTATCGTCGTTGATTACCGATACCACCAACCATTCCAACGATACCAATACTCATCGTCGTCGCTATCGTCTCGCCACCGAACTAGTAAGCGTCGATAGTTGCGATGAGTTTGGTAACAGTGTCAAGGATCCATATCGTGCCTCTTCCATACCTATTTATCAAACGGCCACGTTTAAACAGACATCAGCCACGCAATGCGGTGAATATGACTACAGTCGGTCGGGCAATCCCACTCGAACTCATCTTGGTAGGCGTTCTTTTCATACGAATCAACATTATCATTAATACCAATCTATCTATTTATCTGTAGAAAATCATATTGCAAAAGTAATGGGTGCCAATCGAGCATTCGCAGTTACAGGTGGTATGACAGCACTTGATGTTATTATGCGACTAGTACGCGCGGGAGAACACGTCATTGCCGGTGACGACTTGTACGGTGGCACCAATCGGTTGCTGGGATTCCTACACAAGCACGCGAATATCACGACACATCACGTTGACACGACGAGTGTTGAGGCAGTGGAGGCACAACTCGAATTGGGTCCTGTTAGCATGGTCCTGTTAGAGACACCCACCAATCCTATGATTAGAATCGCGGATATACAGCGTATTGCAAGTGTAGTACACGAGCGATGTCCAGACGCCATTGTTGTCGTGGATAACACGATGATGTCGCCCTTCCTACAGAGAACTCTTAATCTTGGCGCGGATATCGAGTATCACAGTGCTACTAAGTACCTATCGGGACATCATGACTTGATGGCGGGCGTTATCGGTGTACGTAGTCTAGCCCTAGCGGAACGTATAGGATTTGTCATCAATGCAGCTGGTAGCGGATTAGGTCCATTCGATTGTTGGCTTTTATTGCGTGGTATCAAGACACTGGCAATTCGAATGGAACGACAACAACAGAACGCGGAACGAGTGGCTCAATTCCTGGAGCAACGCGGTTTCCGTGTCCATTATCCTGGACTTCCATCACATCCGCAATACGAGTTACATAGACGTTTGGCCGATGGACCAGGTGCCGTGCTTAGCTTCGAGACAGGCGACACGCTGCTCAGTGAACGTATCGTGGAATCAGCCCGATTATGGGGTATTAGCGTTAGTTTCGGTTGTGTTAACTCATTAATAAGGTAAGCTATTATCCTATCTATACATACCTATATATAATGATAAATTACTAAATACTCACTCATATTATAGTATGCCATGTCGTATGTCACATGCTAGTATACCGGCAGAAATACGTAAGGCACGTCAACTACCCGAGGATGTTATTCGTCTATGTGTAGGCATTGAAGATGGCGATGATTTACTTGAAGATCTAGATCGAGCACTTAGAATTGCAGGCTGTCCATCATCATCGTCACCATCATCACAATCATCACAATCATCAAATGTACAATGAATAATAGTCAAATCGTATGAATAAATGTTTTTTATTTGGATCTAGATGATGTATCATGTCGTTTACGCTGTATATTACGTCGTACACGCCATGCTACTGCGCCTGCACCTTCTGGTGCACCGAACTTCACATAAGGAACGATAGTCCCATTACGATCTACTACATCTGAGAAAGCCGTACGACGAATGCCACCATCTATCGTGCAACATATCGGTAACTCCAATGAACCGCGTACCATTAGTTTCACTTTAACTAGTTGTGCCTGACTATAAGGAGCGAGTACGTAGAATCTACGCTGATCAGGATCAATGGCACGTACAAGCCCCAATCCTAGACAAGTGTACTGATACGGTGATACCATTCCTTGTGCCAATTGATAATGCTAAATTAAACAATCAGTATACGCGTATTATCATATAGAATATTACTAGCGTCACTTTTACTTACAAGTGGATACGATGACTCTGTTGCTTGTGTCGTATCATTACTACTATTGTCCTCATTAGTGTCGTTATTATCAGAGATATGCTCATGACTAGTTGTATCCGTGTTCTCCACTGGTATCATTAATGCCACGAGTGTGCCATTAAGTGCCCATAACACTTCATCCATAGGTACTGGATTATCCGCAGCGAGTAGTCGTATCTCTACCGAGGACCATGGCACACACCACGGTGATCTAACGGTGAGTGAACGATCAAACGCCCATAATGGTTTACGATGCCATAGAGCAGCGTAGAAATGCTGATTAGCCAGTGAGATAGCGTATAAATGGGATACCGTTTGAGTGGTACGCAAGTCAGCCGCATGATACCGTCGTATACGACGAGTATTATAGTGAGGATCTACATTGGCCAGTGCTGTATCAACGGAATCCAAATGAATAACTTGCGTACTCGTATCAGGCGGTAATGGTACGGGGAATCGCATATCCAACGATAAATGACCGACATGAGTGGGCTGTATCATATTAAACTGCTGTATAAGTAGATCCAATCCCAGGCCTAATCACTTGTGTAAATATTATAATTCACGCAATGTAGCCCCAACTAGTTCACCTACTCTTAACCCATCCCTGTGTATTAATCACAAGTGGTACACCATGCTCACGCGCCCAACCATCAGCGCCAATGGCATGCTGGGCAATCTCTTTACGATAAACTTGAATCATACAATGGATGGCCTCTATATAGTCATCGGGATCATCTTTCGGCGACACACGTCCTATAAACGCTGCTCGATAAGGTATACGTAAATGAGTGTAAGATGGACCTATTACAATTGATCAATTGGATGTCATTAACAAGTAGACACGTATAATACTAAAGTGATTACTACCTAGTACAGGTTCAACAAGTCGATGTAATGATATAAATCCTGGTGGCATAAATTCCGATTGTCCTAGATCCGCATCAATATAGGCTACTTCCGGATAACTAGTATCACAATTAGCGTTACATTATAGCAATCAATGAATATACGACTACTCACCTATTAAGGAGTGAATTCACTAGAAATCGACTTAATGTTGATTTGCCCGTATTCTTAGCACCTGTAATCATAATAACTGGTGCAGGTGATAGTAGATCATCTACACGTAGATTACATGATTAGTACATATATATATATATGAATGATATCAATGTTAATAAGCATACCAGATGATGAATTCACCAATGTATTGGCCATTTGTTGCCAACTCCAAGGAATGGTTAATGATACAGCACCTAATCCTTCAATATCTAGAATCTATTCATTCATTCATTCATTAATACATAGAATGTATACAATAATGAATTACTAGACTTGCCTGATAGAATCCATCACATAGTAATCTACGCCATACAGGAGTGCTTGTTGTTGTTGATGCTTTTACCTTATTTACTGGATCTGCATAATGATGACGAATCTTTTTGACTAGACGTTGACTATCCTCCTCTTCCGGCTCTTCTTCCTGATCATCTCCATTGCTTCTACGCTCTTCATTATCCTCTGTTGTCGCTGCTGATGGTGATGCTGATATTCTAGACATTGTATTATTACTCTTTTGTATACGAGATGCCGATGCTTTATAACGACCACGACCTGTGAATATTCCTTGTAGTGCCACTCCAGGCAATTGTTCAATCTGTTCAATGCCCGTCCAACGCATAGATGACAGTAGAATTGCCGTGCCATTCTTTATTGTAGTATGCTCGATTTCCTCTGTCGTACATAATGACTTCCATAGTAACCAACCCTGTGCTAATAATGCTTTAGGCGCCGATAACAATGATTCCGTGCTAATGTCTAACAAGGAAGATTGTAGCGCAATATTACTATGCATAACATTTGTTGAGCTGGTTACTTGTTGTTTTAACTCAAGTAATGCGTGTGTAGTTGCTGAATAACACGGATAGACGCGCAACCATTCTAGCATGCTCTTTTCCTTATCCACACTATTGTCGAGTACATCTTCTCCCGACCAACTAGCATTAATAGTACGTTGCCATTCTGTATTTGGCTGTATATTATATCCAGAACATGATACTGCATTATACCAAGGAATAATAGCTGCTTGTCCATGCACGGTTATCGTCTATTGTTTTATCATATAGAACTGGTCAATACAATATGGCCATTAATATCAAATACCAGCCTAGTTACCTCATCCTTCTCTAGCCATAATAACGTGAGATCAGCGTCATAGACTGGATAGTCTGCTGTAGTAGCTACTGATTCATCTTGCCATCGCTTAATCAACATGATTCCTTATTAAAAGAAAAAGAAATAATAAAAAAATAGGCAATTTTGTGATAGTGGCATGTGTTTGTGTGTTTTCCTTTCATAACTAGTCATTATCATCATCAATGCTCGATGAATAGCCAATTCTACACTATTAGATGTGCTCCTTTTCTACACTTGTTCCACACTTCAATTCAAGTAACTCAACTCATTTAGTTAACTACCTTGGATCATTAGTTTATATCGTATATATCTGTGTGTATGCATAGATATGTCGTATAATTGACTGATACTATTACTGACGTATCTTTACTGATAGTTACACCTTCATATACACATATATACACGCACATATACGCACATACAAACAAGCAAACGTACTATCTTCAGGCTGAATTACAATATCTTACAGTATTACACCTTTTATTATCATCGAGTATTGCGAATCAACCAAGTAGCTATTTGAATTCAATGAGTCTAACAAGTAGTACCACTGCCGACGCAATTGTAAGTGTATGCTATTATAGCGTATTGCCAATACGCACACTAATAACATGAATTAGAAGGTGAAAAGGGAGGAGCACGGTGCATTTAATCACGCGAATAGTACTAGCAATAATGGCGATAGTGCCAATGAAGATGTAACGGCAAATACTGACGATAATGTGGATGATGAGGGCGTCTATGAGGTAGAGGCCATTGTTGGTAGTCGTAAACGCAGAGTAAGCAATATGCATTTAAATGAAATATTCTATCACATATAACTTATAATATTTGGTAAAAGGGAAAGCAGCAATATCTTATTAAATGGAAAGGCTATGCAGAGGAAGAGAATACTTGGGAGGATGTTGAGAATGTGTAAGCTATTGAGTGCATTCATGTTAACATTAGATTACTCATACTAACTAATCGACATGCTAGACACGCAGAGGATCTACTTGAGGAGTACTGGCGTAAACATAATACAGCACAATCTAAGAAGGATAATAAACTAAAGCGGCGACGTAATGACATTAACAATTTGGCAAGACACGATTTGGATGAATGGCATGAACAACAGCGAAAACAGCAAGAGCAGCAGCAGCAGCAACAAGAGCAACAAGCAACGAAAAAGTCAAAGAATGATGATAATAATGACGGCAATAATGATGAGACAGAGAAGGATGGTAAATTGCTATCTGCAGACAATGTTCAAAAGAATGCAGCGAGTGGAATTGATTTCAATGTTGATTGGGAGAAACATGTAAATAAGGTGGAGACCGTTGAACGTACAGACAACAAATGTCTACTCGTCTATCTCAAATGGTAAATGATTGTACACTCTAACTATATGACAAGATGATTATAGAGTAAGACTAATATTCTATACTATAATATACTACTAGGAATAATGGTCAACAAACAGTACATCATGCAAGTCAAGTTAGAGAACGATGTCCATTCAAGGTGAGCAATCTATTGTTATCATTTAAGGAAAGGAAAAGGGACTAATCATCTAGTGTATTCGATTACAATGAATGATAGTTACTTGATTTCTACGAGGCTCACCTTCGCTTTACCAAGATTGATGTTGATGCAGACTAGAGCATTTCATGTTGCAAATGAGTAACGAGAGCGTGTATAAATAGGACATTGGCTGCAATGGATTATAGGTTCAATCTTTCTTTCTTTCTTTCTTTTCTTCTCTTTGAGTTAAATGACTTGAAGAGAAGCTTATTACTGAATACAATTGGATTTTATTTAAAATAAATACGCAATATATACAATATACGATATATGTATTGATATCCTATGACAATAGTTACTCTTACAAGGATGATCATACATCATATGAAATGACCTTAGATTCAAATAAAGAAAGATGTGATACGAATCATATCAGCTTGATTCAAGCTATTTGACTCCTCATTTCATTATTTGATTTATACTTGCGTAGTTGTAATAACAAAATGGAATCTAACGTCCTACAAGAGTTGAACAAGGCTGCTGACGCTGGTCTACCGGTAGTTAGAACGGACCTTCCACTACGAATGTACCTACGGTCTGCGCATGAAATGCACCGCCAAGTAAATATGAATTGAATAAGCAACTGCTAGTGACGTATATAGAACACTTGTCCTGATGTTCTTACTTTTCTATAGGCTCGCTCTTATCTGACTGAAGATGACATTCTACGTGCTTACATTCTATTTCTACGTTATGTCACGTAAGTTATTATTAATACCGTATTCTATTCTGGTAAGCAGTGTATTCATACAAGTGAACTTGCTTAGACTGGTAGTAAGAGAATTACCGCGACATCCGCAATATAAAGACGAAAGTAAAACGAGCGAGTTTTTCAATATCAAGCAGGTATGTTCTATTTTAGAGTAGATAGCTGTATTTATTATTAATAATGCTCTATTCAATATATATATATATATGTATATAGGAATGCAACGAGACTATTGCTCGCTTAGAGTCATTACGTCCTATGGTATTGGCATTAGCGGAGAAATCCTCTACTAGTAGTGGACATGTCAGTCAGACATCTTATCCTTCCTCCACCGCTGAATCACAGAATAGGCCTAGAGCCACATCCGATAGTTTAATACATCCACCGCGTCCTAGTACATCGTCTGCATCAGCGAGTAATAAGCAACATACAACATCATCGACACACTCTAATGAATCACCATTATCGCATGAGGAACGTCAACAGATTCTTGCGGCATTAGGCGATGAAGGTTGGACAGTCGCTCAGGAATTGGCCAGTTTAAACTTGCAACAACGATCGTCGTAAGTGATTGCAGTGTAGCCGTATGTATTACATTCTTATTAATATCTACTAGATCATTACAATCTACACATAATGTACTCGATGATAATAAGGTATATTCGTCTAGTAGTTCTATCATCATCGTATATACATGTAGCAATACTAATCTATTCATTCTACTTCTAGACTACACAGCATCTGTCCTATCCTATACTAACACCACACAATCAAAGTAGTCGGTAATGATTGATGACACACAATGCTATTATATAGCATGCTAACTAGTATTATATATATATAGGGTTTATCCTCCTACAACATCGTCTGTTCATCATACACCATTGCCACCATTATTTGATCATCGTAATGCTGTGAAAGCACCTCCACGTACTTCATCATCACGTTTCCCTGGTACAGTAGCGATGCCTTCACCTGTAACGAATGTATCTCCATTCTTGCCACCTGTTATGCCAGCAGATCAGGGACCACCACCTGTATTTCAACTACCAAGTAATGTGGCATCACCACAAGTACCGCCTCGCTTCCAATTCCCTTCTCCTTCTCCTTCCTCTTCTTCTATTTCTCCTCCTTCTCTATATCCAGGACATATTCCATCATCACTTATGCCTATAGCTTCAGCTATGCGAGTACAGAATACTGCACCCTATCCTAATAATACGAATTTATCGGCAACATCATTAGCAAATCAACAATCATCGTCTACACCTAAACCTAAACCTGTCATACGAGAGGAACCTATAAGAGGTAAATAATAGACAATAGACAATAGATATATATATATATATACTGATTAACTTGTGTGAATGTATATGCACATATATAAATAGCGGTTAATGAAGCAGGCGAACCATTGCGTACCCTTTACTTACCACAAGGTATTATTAAAGGCTTTATGCAAGTAGCACACCTTAATACTATGCATAATGTGGAGACATGCGGTATCCTATGCGGTATTCTTGTAAGCAACATTTATTTATTTATATCAATGCTCACTGATATATACATATAGTCACGTAATGCATTCCGAGTTACTACACTGATTATTCCTAAACAATCGGCTACCAGTGACACTTGTCAGACCGAGGATGAAGGATCGTTATTTGCCGAATTAGACAAGCGTGATCTTATGACCCTAGGATGGATTCATGTAATTAGATTCTATTCAGCAAGGATAGAACATGACAGACAACTAATGCGCATCATTCATTGTCATCACCTCTTATAGACACATCCTACGCAGACTTGTTTCATGTCATCGGTTGATTTACATACACATTTCTCCTATCAAATCATGCTACCTGAAGCAGTAGCTGTCGTTTGTGCACCACGACACAATCCATTGTAAGTGGCTATGAGTGTTGAACTGCTAATGAACAAAATAATTAATAATTAATAATGACGCTAGATATCAAGTATTTCGTTTAACAAAACCGCCCGGTATGGATATCATTCAGAATTGTCGTCAGAAAGGCGCATTCCATCCTCATCCTAAACAACCTTTATACACGGTAAGTAAATCTCGTATTACATCTATTAATTATTTATATTTATATATATATACATGTACATAGGATATTACGCGTGATGGACATGTATTTTTCTATGCAGGAGACTATGAGACCATAGATATTCGTAATAAATAAAGATGAAATATTAGTGTACTATTATCAATTGATTACACGTTTTGAATCTACATTGTCACTTAGTAATAATGATAATACCTCTTTATAACCATATAGAATAATAATAGTAATAGAATATAATTGTTGTACTAGTCATAGAGACTTGCTAATACAGATCCATAGCTTATAGCGGGGAGTAAACAACGTGAAACTGTACAATAAAATATCACTAACTCGGGATTGTCGATTGATCTTCGTCGGATGTCATCTCAGTGTTCTCCATCGTTGCATACTGAGATGCCAATTCTTGTACCGCGGCATAACTGTTATAGCGTCGAATACCACCTCGTCCCTCTGGATCATCATCATTCATGACGCGTTGCTGCATTCGTTGTCTACTTCTACCACTAACACTGGAGAAGGTGACGCGTGGTGCACGAGAGGCCAGCGAATGACGAGTAGCATCAAAACGTCGTAATCGTAATCGATAGATGATTTCATCAATGGTCAATTCAATACGACAATGATTACGTATGATAGCGATTTCTACATTGTGTTAAGGTATAACTCTTCATACTATAACTCTAGAATAGAATAGAATATAATGACTCATAAAGGATACTAGGCCAAGTGG
This sequence comes from Syncephalis plumigaleata, assembly GCA_025201365.1. NCBI lineage: Eukaryota > Fungi > Zoopagomycota > Zoopagomycetes > Zoopagales > Piptocephalidaceae > Syncephalis > Syncephalis plumigaleata. Next base: position 793,879 of record JAIXMF010000001.1, read on the forward strand.
CTCGTTCACCGCGTAGCATTGATTCTGTCATCATGTCATCCGATGGATTGACTAGTAGACGAGGAAATTGAGACCAAGCGATATCAGGTATAATGGTGATGTCACCTTCGTAGCGTTGTGACAAGATCGCCCGTACTTTATTGGTGGCATCAGGCATAATACCTATTTCATCCAACTACATTCATATATATATATATATATTGAATAGTGAATAGTAAATCTATTAGTATACTTGATGTTATAAATACAAGATCGTACCTGTGCTAAACGATGTTGCAATTCTTGCACGGCTAAATTCATCATCCATGCACCAGCTCGATGTAATGGTGTTTCAGCAATTGATTTACGTAGAAATGGAATAACATGCGGGTTAACTATATCCAAATAGCAATAATGAGATATTAGTATATGTCTACTATGATATCAGTAATATGAATGATGACCATACCTTGACATACAATGAAGTGGTTAATATTGAATAGTTCTGATAACTTATTCATAGGCAGATCACTAGTTAGACATGCAAGTTAGTAACTATTTATACGTATGTCTATATAGATACTTGCGTTTCAACTGAGCCATCAATCCAACGATGACCTATACAACATGATATGTTAGATTATTTATTGAGCACACTTACACTACATACCAGCCATATTCCAGGGAACAATCTGACCCGTTTGATCCTTTATCATAAGTGGAGTAGATTGGAATACTAAAGGAACTGCACACGATGCCATTCTATACGTGATATTAATCAGAAACTATTAACACAATTATTAAACAAATAGATGTAGCAATACTTACACGGCAGACCAAATGACGACATTCGGCGTTGTCAAGTAATTCAATAGTTGTGGCATCTCATGCACAGTAGATGAACTGACAGCAATGTTAAGAATACGACGTGTCCTATAGAATGCTTCCTAATAATACATGAACTAGAGTTATACATACTGATATCCATTCATAGTAGAAATAATGTCATAATACCTGGAAAGTAAGATCACCCACTATGTTACGTAGTGACTCCTTCATGGTTGATGTATCATATATATTGCCTAGTCATGATCAATGGATTAATATCAGCTGCAACAATGCAAAATACTTGAATGACCTACCATGTTTAAGAAAACGAGATATCTTGTTGTACAGTCCATCTTCACTAAGGGTATCAAAGAATTTCTACATTATATGTTAAACACGGTTACAAGTATTAGGGTTAGCATTGTAGCACTTACAAGTTCTACCGCACCTGGTTGTAGCAATTGATCCACCTCCTCATCAGTATGCGAACAAATAAGTGCAGCAATAATGGAACCACTTGATGTTCCCGATATGATACGTGGTAATAATCGACATTCCTTCAAACAACGGATTACACCCGTGTGTGTAAGTCCTATAAGTAAGCAAAAGATGAATAATGTATATTATACACAGTCTAGATAGACCTACCAAATGTTGCACCTCCACTCAGTAATAGTGCTGTACGTCCATAGGCTCGACGAACATTAATAAAGAACTCGTATCTAGCATCTTCCGATGTCCATTCGTCGTTGTTGGCATCAGAGAGATAGTTTAGCTGGAGTACTACCTCCTCGATAAACTCTTCAATGAGCTTCTTTGTACCTATACGCGTATGAGCGTAATTCTAATCATACGTATTATTACTATTACTATCAGTGTAAATCAATAGACTACTTACTCGTGGATTGCCCATATCAGCAAAATGACGTGATAACGATGAACGTAGTAGGAATATCATGGCGGATATATCATTGGATTCTCGTGCTGCCCGCAGCTGTTCAACGCGCATCCTCAATATTTCATAGTCGTAATCGGAAGAGACGGGATTCTGTTTCCAGGCCTCTTTACCTAATAGTAATAAATGTATTATTCAGTTAGACCGAGTATTCGTATAGATCATACGCTGTTATTTACCATCTTGTTGATCGAGGATTGAAGCAGCTGATGCCCATTGCTCATAATTGGTAGCAATACTCATCAAATGTTCATAGTAGTCACGTCGATCGTGTGGATTCAGTAAAGCAAAGTATTTCTCCTAGTTTAATTTGTGTTAGTTTCATACTCTTGTTAATAATCATCATCACAATACCTTTAACCACATGGTAGACCATTGACTGAGCTCGTTTCGTTTATCCAACAAATGAGAGAACCAACCTAGAGCGAATGAACGTGCGCTAGATTGTTCTTTGCCATCATCTACAACATCATCTGTAGACGAGGTTTTGGTATGACTCTCCGAATCAGAATCTTCAAGCAGTTCCTCGTCGAACGTCATCCATACTGGACGATCAGTTCTGGCTAATACAGGCGGCGGTGGTGGTGGAAATGGCGGTGTCATAGGGTATCAAGCGTAGTATAGACTTGTATGTATGTATTCACGTACGTATATATATATATATATAGTTTGGTTCTATGTGATTCGAGTCTTAAGAATTGACACAACGAGATATTGAGTAGACTGACAATGAAAACGAATAAAAGTAAATAGAGGAAATAATGACTACTGAATTATTGGATGTGTTGCCAATGTGCTCTTAAAATGTAATCTTCCATAATTGATGAATTTAATTGCCGCTCCTTTCCTGTTCTTTATTTTTGTAAAGTTGGCTGATTGTTGTATTTAGGCACTTTGCTCATTCCATAGAGACAAATAGTATTAAGCGAGAATAACGCACAATATGCATGTACGTTGTATGGCTAATTGGTGCAGTCTCCTGTATGCTCTCCGTATATATCGTCTAATATTCATCTAGATTGCAGTGGAAGGCTGTGGACATGGCGATTTGGACGCCATTTATGCCGAGATTCAACGGCGTGAAGTGACTATCGGTTGTCGTGTCGACCTACTAATAATATGTGGTGACTTTCAAGTTTGTAAAACAAAATAATGCTGATGCATATGCGTGTGTGTGTGCATACCAATCTAATAGTACCTATTTGTACATATAGGCGGTACGCAACTTTGGTGATCTAGCCACTATGGCTTGTCCAGTACGCTATCGAAAACTAGGCGATTTTCATCGTTATTATTCAGGAGAGAAGAAGGCACCTGTTCTAACATTATTCATTGGTGGCAATCATGAAGCCAGTAACCATTTACAAGAATTGTAAGTAGCAATATTAGTAGTGGTATCATTTACTGGTAGAACACTAAAGTGGAATAGATATTATGGTGGTTGGGTCTGTCCCAATATCTACTATTTGGGTGCTGCAGGAGTTGTACGATATGGCGGATTACGCATTAGTGGCATCAGTGGTATTTACAATCAACGAGACTATAAGAAAGGTAAAGAGGAGGGTTAAAGTTGAATTAATTAGAATCTATTAATAATACGTGTAATAATAAAGGACGCTTTGAGCAACCACCCTATAATAGAGATGATGAACGAAGTATCTACCACGTACGTGGCTATGACGTGGAACGATTAGCATTGGTAATTAACTATGTAAACTATACAGTATACGTGTGTCTAATCTACAAGATTAGATACGGGAAGGTGTTCACGTAATGGCATCGCACGATTGGCCATGTAACATTGAAAAGTATGGTAATGTAGAACGACTTATTTCGCAAAAGCGTCACTTTGCCAAAGATGTAAGTGGAGCGTGTTATGTAAGTGAAAGAAAAGAAACATAGCTAACTGAATCATCAAGATATACAATGGATGTTTGGGATCTCCTCCCAATATGTTTCTACTGCAACGTTTACAGCCACTCTACTGGTTCTCTGCTCATATGCACGCCTATTTCACGGCTACATACGTGCATCCAGTAGTCAATGCAGGAACAATCGATGGAACAGATGCTATTGCAATTAGCAATCCAGATGCAATTCCATTAGGTGATCTGGACGATGATAGCGAGAGTAATGACGATGATGTAATTCAGTTCCAAACATCGATACAAGCCATAGAACCAATAGTAACTGAATCGAATCCAGAAGCAATCTCCTTGGCTATGAGCGATGATGATGATGAAGAAGCAGAAGAAACATCATCTTCCTCGACGAATATAAACGAAACTACTACTATTACAGCACCAGTAGTAGCAGTAGTAGAAAAGTTTCCAACAACCACTTTCCTTGCTTTGAGTAAACGTGAATCAAGATACGAGTTTCTAGATGTAAGTATATTTGTAATCACTCATCAATTAGACATTAATAATTAGTCAATAGATTATTGAAATCGATGATAATACAACAGAATCTACACCCATATTGTCCTATGATCCTGAATGGTTAGCTATTCTACGTGCTACCCGATCCTATTTGTCATTAGACTATCATCAACCCAATATACCATCTAATGATGCAATCTATAGGTACAGATATGTGATGAGGAATACTGCAAACTATACATATGTCATGTACACTTACATCCATAATATATATATATAGGAAGATTGATCAAGAACGAGCATGGATAGATGCGAATATAGCCAATCTACAAGTACCACACAATTTCACTATAACTGCACCACCACCAACACCAGATGAAGCAAATGGACCAGTACAAACTCAGGCAGTTACTCCGCGTAAGTTACTCGTAGTGTATTCATTATTTAAAGAAATACTAATCATCTATTACTATCATTACAATAGGATTTACTAGAAATCCACAAACTACACAATTCTGTCAAATGTTGGGCATTGTTGAACCCATTTGGTAGCATATTTACTAATAATAAATGTTACTTGTCAATAATAAGTGAGAATAGTTTCATTTATTCTCTTAATACTAGGGTATATAAGAATGAAAGTAGCAATTGAATGATGATGATGACGTTGTTGCTGTTGTTGTTGCACCATAGGAGTCAAGGGATCAATTAGAAACGATCGCGTGAATAGCTAATAGTATTGGTGGTACATGTAAATGCAAACAAGTAGAGCATAGTATAGACGATTAGTGTTACCATGATTGTGTGATAGGTTACATCTGCATGTGCATCTGCATCTGCATGCCACACAAACACTTACCTCTTGGCGAATTCATGGCTGACCGCGTACATCTTGGTGTTGGTGTCTTGCGAGACGTGGAGCCATGGATATGGGTTATTACGACGATCCCAAACGACTTCGGGACCACGAGCTAGACGGGTGACATACCAGGCAGCACCACCTACGGCCACACCGAGTACACCGAAGATGGGTGCGACTTCAACGCGCCACCAGTTCTTCATGAAGTTTTGACGGAACGACATAGTGACTACTGGATGATAGTAACAGAAGATATATAATAAGTAAACTATAGTATAGAATAAAGAAGAAAGAGAAGTAACTAAGAAGGTTGCACGGTAGATATAGCTAGTAGACACGTCTTTTCTATTCGATGGTTGAGCAGTAAAACGGATGCTATTTATACCGATATAATAGAAGTTGATGTGTAATAGCGGAGACTACCGTGTACACACACACTAGTATATACTCCTCAACTTACCTCAATAAAGTCTCAGGAAAAAAGAGAAAGAGAAAGAGAAAGAGAAAGCGATTTACTCAGACGATAGCGGATAAATTGAAAAGAGAAAAAGGAACAAGTTGCCGGTGAGCTGGAGTAAATCCGATGCTTTTTAATTCACTGAGAATCAATCGAGGCTCGACACGAGAACCAATGACAGGATGTGTGCACATGTTTGTATGTGCAAGTGATTTCCACTAATGAAGACGGAAATAAAAGGTTTTATCCATCGGAATAAATCGGAATTCTATTGGATGGCGTTATTGTCCACGCTAATCTTTCCTTGGTTCTCTATCAAATTGGATGGAAAAACACTGTAGATCGGCATCTACGACTATTTCTCCCTTTGTATTGATTTACTATTTGCTAGATAGTAGAGATACGATGTGAAATGCAATTTGATTAGATATACACTACACTACTGAGCTGTTATCATTTACGTAAAAATAAACTGCAAAATATTTAATAATTAAAATATCGGAATATACTGATTGATTCGATCCTTCTGCTGTTGACTAATACACTCGGCAATCCATACAATGTTACGGATTTCCTGTTCCTTAAGACGAACATAAGCATAAAAGACGCCATAGTGGAATTGCTGTTGAAAGGCGAGTTTGTTCAAGTGCACTTCGTGGAAAAAGAAGTTGTCCTCAAGAGAGCGATGCTGTTGCATATCAAAGAATCCGCGATACTCCTAATAGTAATGATAATCATAGTCAGTTGAATACAAGGAATCGCATCTAATTCATTGCTTACCGAGTATTGTTCACAGATGCCTTTTACCGCCTCGACATCATCAGCACGAGCAAGACGTAAATGGCCAGCAGGGAATAGTTTTCCAAACTTTGGGAATAAACGAGAACGATCGTCCTTTGTCAGTTCAGTGCCAAAACTGTTGGCTGTAATGTTAATAGTGCGACGATCTGCTTCAAACTAGATGGTAATAATAATACAGCATGTTAATCATCATTGAAATAGATATACTATTAGTTTAACAAGTAATCACCTCAAGGATCTCCTGCATAATTTCAGCGGTAGGACCACCTAGTTCCGTACAGAATTGGTAGAAATCTTCCAGATAAGCTTTATACAAGGTGTTTCGTATAATCTCAATGTTTAATTCATCAAGATCATGCGCCGACAAACATCCTTGGAAGTAGGGTGCTGTTAAGCATAGCATTATAGTATATATATATTAGCTAATTAGAAAGAAAGGAAGAAAGAGAGAGAAAGAAAGAACTCACCTAAGGGTGTCTCCACTAGTACTGTATGATAGATATCTGATACACTGGTGGCGGCACAGAGAGCTGGCATAGCATCGAATACGCCCAGTGGATGGCATCGATCAAGTAGCTCGTGCGTATCACGATCATGCAACGTTCCCGTGATTAGTAGAATCACATTGTCGATCATATAACCGTAGCTAAACAAAAACAAGCGGTCAATACACATTGATTACCATAGTAATAGCTGAAACAAACATGCACCATCAATTCGACTACATACGTTATAAAGTCGAGAAATTTGGAGAGTGGTGCCACCGCACTCTGCTTCATGTAACGGAACTCTTCGACAAGTCGCTCTGTGCATTTTTCCGCAATCGTAGACGTAGCTAAAGGAGATGGTTCATTCTGAAGTAGATTGCCATAATCCGTAGCAGATAATTGCAGCTTCAAGTCTACAAACAATCGTCAGCTAGTGGCCAGCGCTAATAGTATAAGCGTATGTCATACACTACACTTACCATCCAGCGATTCACATTGCGTCAAGTTGAGATAGTTGGTCGAAGAGAGTAGCCCGCTACGATAGCCACGCACAATACCCTCCAAGTAGCCGTCGTCCACATTGAACATTAGAGCTTCCATATTGACAAAGAAATACAGATGACGTCAAACAAACGAGAAGAATAGTGGCAATCAAATGAGCTGGCGATAAAAGTGCAGGAACAAGAGAACAAATATTGAGTAGTGGTGGGGTAGGAACAACGATAGGTGGTAAAAAGTGTCGTCATAGCCACAAAGGGACAACTGTTTCCACAGGATCATCACTTAACATTGTTCAATCACAATTGGCTGGGTTGCAATCACATTTGAATCAAGCGAGTGTGGTCAATCATCTGCAAATCAAGCCATCATACAGGGTTTGTCCCATACTATGATGTACTCGTATCCATTCGAAAGAGTTAAAGATCGTTCATCGGCAACGGATTGCTACAAGGAAACAACTGGCAACATGATTTACTGGTGTTATAGCATACCAAATAAACGATGTATCGATTTAGACACATGCCATCCACCGGTCAATCATTACAGCACGTCATTTATGTACTGTCACTCGTGCATTCGTATAATAAAATAGTAATATGCCAAATTATTAGAAACTTATTTATGCAAAATCATGCAGCGTACTAATAGACCATGTTGAGATCTCATAATGCATCTTGTCCTTTTTTTTACTTTACGAGAGAATACCATTTTGTTACCTTGACATACGGGTTTGGATCTGTTACCATGCGGGACATACTGTATTTATGGTAAGAGGGAAAGCATTTTTATCCCTACACGTGTAGTAGATCGTCTTAAAACGCATATAACCCGCATGTTCCTCAAATTCTTTCTGTTAGTACAGTGGATATTTAAGCCTTGATAAAACGAATGATACGGCAGTTTTCCTTCTATCTTCCCTCTTCTTTTAATCAGCTACGCTGTGATTACACGTATTCACTTTTTTTCTAACGAACAAACATCCTCAAACTTATATAGTACATTATTTGCAATCATGCGTGGACTTAATCTTGCTGTCCTTGCTATTGGACTACTGTGCATCAAATCGACCATAGCACCAGCTGACTCTTTGTCATTTTCTTTCTTAAAGGGCAACTGGTTTTCCCGCCAAAGATCAAACACTGTGCTCACCGAGAAACTTGTTGCTAAAGTTAATCATGATCCTAATCTTATTTTGAAAAAAGAAATGAGACCACGTACTTATCCCATAGAAGCTTTTGCCCTCGAAGAAACTAATAATCAGCAACCCAAATGGATGATTGCACCGACTGTCCAAGGAAACAAAGCCGAGTGGGATAAGATCAAGCACTCCTCATATGCTCGAGTAAACTACATATTGCCCAAGGAACCTGAAGGACCTACTTATCTTATTTGTACCAGAGACAAACCAATGGCTAAGAATACGCTAACTAGACTTGCTGTATGTAGTAATCTCCTTATAGTGCGCTGAATACTCGGCTAACATTGCAATCAAACCTAGAATCTCCCACAAGGAGGCTGGTTCAGAGGACCCGCGATTCCTAAGAAAATAAGCTATGGCTATGCCAAAACCAATGTAAGTATTGCTGTTTACTAAAGAAGTACATGCACTGACCATCTGTCGTATATAAAGGATTTTGTTGGTCCGAACAACATTATCACCAAGCTCTTGGGTGCAGGAGGAATGAAACATAACTTTGCTTGCCTGCATGTGGAATATGCCGGTGACGAAATGGCTGAGCATATCTCTAAGTTAAATCAGCTTAGCCAACATGCGAAACAGCGAGCACGCGCTTAATAGGCAATAAATAAACAATAATAATATATATCTATATCTATCCAAGTTGCCTAAACTTTCTCTATAATTTCTAGTTGATTTCTATTATTTATGTATATACATTATTATGTCAAGCTTTTACCTACGCTCTAACTAACAAGGCACCAATAGAGTAAATCTTTTTGTTATGAATGATACTACAATAGAGGGAGGATGATGCAAGCGTAAATGGTGGCTTCATTGTATCATGAAATCCTATAGCAATATCCGATCAGATTAGGCGCATAGGAATAATGTGCTGGATAATGGATGACTATGACATGTCAAAAAGGAATGACACCATTCTAATGAGGGCCATACTTGATGGCAAACGAATGCATCAATCGCGACAACAGTCTTAGCGGCATCAGGCCATGTGTCGTTACAAAACAAGCAACTGCATGGAATGCAAGACCAGTGCTGCTTAGAGCATTGATGTATTGTGCTGGTCACTGCTTTACCGGTCAGAATATGACAGTAGCGATGACGGTATGCGAAACAGGAATGATGTGATTGTTGGCGCTGTACCAATACAGTTTGTCGCTGCACATTCCAATCCACATGGGCTGACAAAACATCATTTCATGGCGTATGTAGTAATAACGATAATGATGCACTCTCCATGTTTATTCAGCACGATATATTGCAACCAAAAATGAAAGCAATGTATCCATCATGGACAATGTGAAATAGACAAAGAAATGTACGAATGGAGGAAATGATGACTGGCATTGACAATTGGCGGCGTATCGTCTCTCAAGCAACGCACACTGTAGAATGGTCACTTCCAGTAGTTGCATCATTGGTCGGTGACATTCGCTATAATCCTATGACAAGTCTACCACTACCACACATGACTAGGTGGTGCCTTGTGTACTATTGAATAATCCAGCGTATATCTGCCACATTGATCGAGTAAGTATGTTCATAAAGGTTACACATGACGATAACCAAATTAATTTGTGACATAACAGTGTGGCAGGTGAACCGGGCAAGTTGTCTAAATAAACTCAAACACCGCTTGACTTGTACCCCAAGTACCCTATGGCAAATCAATTAGCTTACTATTCAGGCACATTATACAAGCAATATTTGCAAATGCAAATGGTCATGCCTGCTACCGCACCGATGCATGTAATCCATAACATGCCTAGTCATTATAAAAGTAAATTTGCGATCATGAACACGGGTACATTGCCAAAATGTTAACTTAACCATAGTCCGCGCAATTCACAATTTCGTAATCCTACAAGGCCGTCGCCTCGAGCAATAAGATCATTGGTGCCAGTCTTGTGTCGCGAATAATTGAAAGCAGGTTATTGTGGATGAAAGAAGAAACCTGTAATTCAACTGTATTGACGTAGCGCGATAGCAAACTTGTTCCTGCAATACAGCATGTTGTGTAACCATGTGCCATCAATTTTGCTTTGTTGTAAAAGGTCCAATGTGGTTTATTATAGTGTGGCTTACATGTATTATATACCACGTTGTCTAATTCGATTCCTATTAACCTCTACTTTCCAGTGTAATACTCCTTCTTCCTCCCCTACTATAGCCACTATATATATATATATATATATCACCCACTTTATTATACATATTTTGAGAAATAGCCCCTATGCTGTGTCCGTTACTTGAATCCATTATCTACTAATACGTATATACATTATATTACTCTACACTTACACTTGTTCCTATTACTACCTACCTTAATTAATCCAATATGGAGAAAAACTCGATCGATGTGTCTGCAAAGCACGAGGAAAACCCTTCGAACTCTACAGAAGAGTTGGCCATGGAGACTGCCTCTGTGAGTGTCAAGGTCGAGTCAGCGGATGAAATGCGAGCGGCACCCAAGAAGATTGAGACGGTGTCAATGACCTCCTACGATAACTATTATTATCGATTGACCACGCCGGGAAAGTACTTTGTCATCTGCTCGTTCATGTGGATCGAAGGCGACGTCACTCCTGAGACTGCGGTGGAGATCACCACCGAACTCAGTATGACCGATGTCAAATTCCGTCGACGTGCCACCCGTGGCTCATTCTGGAAGTATGGCAAATGGGTCGATATGGACACGATTACGGAGACAGTGGTCGACGAAGAGACCGGGGAAACTAAGGAGGTCACACGACCATGGACGGCCAAGGACCAATTAACCATACGAGAATTGGACACTAGTTCATTGGAGGGACTTCCCGAAGAAGAGAAGGAAATGCGCGAGCGTGAAATGATCGAGAATGAGATTACAACCTATATTCGTACTCCACTTCATGACGATTTGCCACTATGGCGAGCTATACTGATACGTGGCTTGACCGGCAATCGATCTATGCTTGGTTTCGGTGCCGATCATTGTTTGACCGATGGCCAAGGCTTTGTTCATACCGTAAGCTCATTGATGAAGCCACTCGATCCAAACGAGAAGTTACCCGAGCCCAATATCAAGATGCCATCGTTCTCATTGGGTACGCGATTCCTCTATTTTATTCTTGGTATGTGGTACACGCTTACCACCATCTTCCACTTGATATTCTACCGTCGCAGCAGTTTCCGCTATGCTGGCCCGCAAGTTCCGGAAATAAGCGCTGTCTGGACGAATCCCATGAGCATGGACGATATAAAAACAGTTCGCGCTGCACATCCAGGTGCCACTCTCAACGATGTGCTTACAGCCTGCTTGGAACGCTCCTACACCGCTTACTTGGACAACATAGAAAAGGACACTACCAAATATCCTGGACGAATCCATAAACGAGACAAGATATTGAACATCCTAATTCCAAAGGGACTTCGTGCCCCCAATGATACTCGTTTCATGAACCATGCTAGTATTGAATTCATGCGACTTCATCTATTGAAATCACCAGATATCACCACGTCAAAGGCAATTTATCGCGCTAAGAAGGCGATGAACCATGTGAAGTTGTCGAGATACGCGTCTTTCATGAAATCAGTAATTGACGCATTCACTTGTATTGCACCAGGCTTCTACCCACTTTACTTGTAAGTAGCCGTTATAATTAGCAATATTAATAGCTAACTATATCAAATGTGTGTATTTTTATTACATTATAGCTTCCAGAATGCTACAAGACAAATCCACGGTGTTATAACCAACATTCCAGGTCCCACCAAGGAACTTTACCTCGGTAATGGCGAGAAAAGACATCGCTGCCTTGGTTTTGTTTCTTTCCCGCCCGTTTTCCCCCCAGGCTGCGCCTCCATGACCATTACGTCCTATAGCGGAAAAGTATGGTTCAACGCGCTTACTGATAATTCGCCAGCCTATCCCGACCAGGCACGCATACTAATGAACGGCGTCACTGCGGCATTCGAGGTGATGCTTTCTGACTCTCGCAAAATACTTGCAGAGAAAGCGAACGAGAAAACCGAGTAATAAACGTCGCTAATTTAGGTATATATTTCGCGAGACTATTTATACAATAAATAAGAGAAATAAAAGGCTGTGGATACCGAGATAACATATGTGTAATGAACAATAAAGAAACATGCATTCAATTGGTATATACAAATACATTGATATTCTATTAATTTTAGTAATAGCTTGTACGAACACAAGATTGTTGTTCGAGCAGAGGAATGGGGAAACAATTCGATTTAGCTGTTCTAATGGAGAAGGAATAAACCATAAGTAACCATAAACTAGGAATTAGGTGAAATGCTCCCTTCTCTAAATAGATAGATAGATAGGTAAATAGGTAGATAGATAGATGTATCGAACACTCGCCTATGGTAAAAGGGGAAAAAAGATCACTTACCATGGGACTGGTTATTCGCTAAAATACAAGTAGGAAAAAAGCGATAGGCTGTGATGTGCTTCTAGAATACAAATGAATGATTATGTACTAAGTTAAAGAAGAAGAAGAAGAAGAGGAAGAGGAAGACATAAGGGAAAAAGGCCCATTAAACCAATGTGGCCTGTAAAGTAGAACTGAACAACCTACATCGAATACATTGGTAGACTAAAGATTAAAAAACAATAGAATAGGCACCGCTACATTCAAAATGACGATTTATTTTCGACTATCTAGAAGGTAGCAAATAGTTGTTGTACATTGATTCATTCCCCTGCTAGTCTTCATACATACACTAGTAGATTGTTTCAGAAACACGTCCTATGCTAGGGAAGTAAAGTGAATACAGGTGACCGGGACCTACTCTCGCCTATGGAATCAGGCCAGCATTCGATTTAGAATTAAGCAAAAGACGCTAAATAACAAAGAACGAGAGAGAGAGAGCGAGAGAGAGAGAGAAAAGGCAGCAAGGCAATGAGGTCGAGAACACGCGCTCTAGTTGAGCTCATGATTATTTCGATGTCTGACCAGCTTAAAAGCAGCTTAATTAACGATCTATAGCCTACTAGTCTCTACCAGCATCGTCATTAAATCTCTTCTATATCTCGTAGTTCCTCTATTTTATTCCTCTTGCCTGGAGCGTTACAGTTAAACTTTTCTATCCCACACAATAGTTGGCTACTTGTCATAGCTCACCCGTATTCACGAACTTTTTTAATAACCCATTGAACTTTGCCATCGCTAGTCGAGACACGATTAAACGATATGATGTTCAAAACAGCTATTGTTGCCGCCGCACTAGCAGCACTGGCCACCATTGTCAGTGCCGGTCCATCGGCTAATTACATTGGTAGCGGTGCTTATCGTCTTGTCAATGCCGACAACGGCTACTGTCTTAACACGCGTGGCGGTACCGATCCCTGGTTCGACCGATGCCACGACAATGATCCATTAGCATTCGAGCTATTATGGTTGCTTGAACGGCAAGCCGGCGGCTACTGGCTAATTAGAAACGTCCAAAATCGTCGCTGTATCGAGGAGGGTGGCAAGGCCGTACGCATGCCCGAATGCAATCCTAACAATCCTAAGCAATTATGGCGTTTCCATAACGAGAATAATAACAGGAAATATCGTAAGGATGAATACAAGATTATCTCGAAGCAGAGCGATCTTCGTAACAACCGCAGCTGGACTTGTTTGGAGTCTGATAGCCATAAATTCTTCGAGACACATACAATTAACATGAAGTGCGACGTGAACAATCGTCGTCAATTCTTTTTGCGACGAATCAACCCCGGTTTACCACGTACGTAAATATGACATACGCGTACACACACTCTCATATATGTCCTGGTGGACATTTATTGTTGCAATTGAAGCAGTTCATTATAATTTTACTAGTAATAAACACGAAACTTAGTAAGCAAACTCACTCTCATACACATAGAAAGGAGAAAAAAGGATTAATTATGAGCAATATGAAAATATGACTACGACCATTCCTGCTAGGTATTACCATTATTGCACCTCACACGTCGGTACGAGATTTTCTTCTTCATCAGGATCTCGTCCACTGACCATTCTAGACATTAGTGAGGCTAGCATACGATGAGTAAAACGTATGTGCGTCAATTGACGCTGATGTGGTCCAGTATTTGCACGGACAACGTAGTCCATATTCTCCATCGGTTCACTAACGCTTCCTATTTTAGCGGTAGGTTTGAATATTTTCACCGTTGAATCAATCCCTATTATTCCATTGTCATGAAATACTCGTTAGTAAGAAATAGTAGTAGCTCATACGTGTGGAATAGCGAATATACATACCAGATACAGCCAGTGTCGGTTCAAATGGATGACCCTGTAATAAATAATAACAAAGATATGATCCATGTGATTTACACGTAAACCATATTAGTAGGTTGATTCATAGTGCAAACATCATCATCATCCTGGATTACTTACCTCTGTCACATTAACTGTATCGTCATCACCCTCGAGTATTTGTAGTAGTTTCCCCGTGGACTTGTCCCAAATAAACAGATTACCATCGTCACTGCCCGAGATTACATACTCGTCGCGAGGGCCATAAAAGTTGACATCTTTCACGGTCTATTATACCATTAAATCAGCTTATCGGATATCTTGAATAACGCCAAAAATACACTCCTTACCGCTACGTTACAATGACCCTTAAAGCTGGCTACCTCATTGTAGCACTGAACGCTAGATGCATAACGTTCGGGACGATATCGAAATCGTCGTAGAACATGCTCATCGAATGAATCGTTCTCCTCGTCGGAATCTGTCGAGCTTCTAACGCTTGTACTCTCTTCGTCACTCGAGTTGCTTCTTTCGATAAGGTTGCCTGTGTCGGAATCATTACTAGATCGCTCTTCATCCGCATCCATCGTGTGGAGTAACGGCAAATGACTAGTCCACATGGAGCCTTCACCTTCATCGTCATCATCATCGTCATCATCGTCATTGGTTGACATATCATTGCTGCTCAGTTCCAGTCCACTTGACTCCTCGTCACTATGATAATTGGTACTATCGTGTGCATGATACGGTCCGCCCAGCTGTATTGCTTCGGGCATTTGAACAAGCGTGGATATGGCATCGATCCAGTCCCGTGACTGATAACTCTGCCCAGCGGTATCGACATCCTGTGTCTCTCCCGTATTATGCGATGTACCTGCTATATTCCATGCATCACCGTTTTCAGAACGACGACGTTTACGTGAAATGTCATCAATCGACTCACTTCGTTCATGGTCATCGGGGCCACGTAGTAGTCTCGCGTCCATTTCCCTAATGAACGCGCTAATATCCTCGGTTATGTCTCCCGAATTAGGACTCAATAGGTTTCGCGCTTTCTCCGCATGCTCGATAGCAGTGGTAAGCATTTGATCGCGACGCGTCTCGTTGACCTCGTTCTGTACAAGCGACCATCGGCAAACAGCGCGAATCCACCAGTTTCTAGGATCCTCATCGTTAAGGCTAGATGCCCGCGTTGCATCTCGTAATGCCAGGTTGAGATATTGTAGTGTATCCGATATATTGGACAGCTCTCGCGACCGGAACAAATAGCCAATGGCGCGGAACTGATAATAGAGTGCACGCTGCCTGTCACGCTGTTTAACAATGGTCCAATTGAATACAATGTCGTTATATGCATTTCGAAGTATTCTACGATTCATACGTCGAATCAAACGAGTAAATATATTGATACATCGTGGATAATCGCCATTTATAAATGCTGCACGTCCTTCAATTACAGCAGGCGACTCTGTTGCTACTTCTGGTCTTGTTGCTTGACCTGTTATTGCTATTGCTGCTGTTGTTGTTGTTGTTGTTGTTGTGGACGGATCAGCCTCGTTATCATTCTGTGTATCCATCTCAATCTCACTTGTCTCCTGTTGGTGTTCTTCATCTTCATCTTCCCTAATCTCTTCCATATAATAGAACATTGGATCTGGAGCATCAGCATGATCATTAGTGTCACTTGCTATTGCGTGGTCATCAGACGATGGCTCGTAGATTAGACTTTGCATCTCATGCGTAGAAGAATCACTGTCGGATGTCGATTCATGCGAAGCAGACAAATCAATGTCGATTCCACCTGTCATCGGTTGTAAGGCACCATCAACCGAGGAACTCGAATAAGTACGTGAATCCAGCTCGTCATCGGCACTTCGCTGGCCACTCACGGATAACGCACTTGTTTCGTATGGTCCATTGTTGAATATATCGAACAGGTAAATGCCATCATCGGACCATGTACCTATGAGCTGTGTAAATCATACATGTCAATTAATCATTTGCTATCTACCTCCCTGTCTATCTATCTATCTATCTATCTATCTATCTATCTATTTGTATTACCTCGTGTCTAGTTGCTGAACCAAATTTCAATCCCGTTACATAGCCATCAGAACCAACTCTAGACCTGGGCCCGAACCGTTGTACGCAATCCTTCATGCCATCGCGTAGCATACGACGATCGTACAGATACATGAATGGGCTAGTTCCACACACGGCTAGATAATGTGGCTGGAAAGAATTGATGGTCAGCCCATAGAGCTCAATGCCATAATCACCAAGATCTAATAGTGCCGATGGACAGCTGTCATTCTTACAATTATGAGGTGAACGCAAGTCAAATTGCCGTACAGTACCTAAGTCGTCGTATCACGTTAGTTAGTCTAATAGGCTACACATTAGAATGTAAGTTAATCTACCATCTTCACTGCATGATAGAAATGACCATGGATTATCCTCTACTACAATGCGTTTTGCACGACCCGAATGACAGGTAAACACATGTCGTCGACGTGCCTTTTCATCGATTGCACGAGATCTGCTGTAGTGGACATCGAACACGCGGATTTCCCTATCGCCAGCACACGAAGTAATGACTGTATCGCCAGTATGCGGCATAAACTTTGCACTAAATATATTGGCACGATGACCTGTCAAATGCAATTAGCTACACTGGCTACAGTATACTCAGACCAAAATAGATAATAGAAAAGCACCTACCAGTGGCAATCTTACAAACTAGTGAGTAATCCCTGGCATCCCAAATGCACAACTTGGTGTCGTCAGAGCCGGATAACAGGCGTTGTCCCGTATCTGACCAACTGTGAAATGTGCATAGAATGTATTAACAAATAAACAGCGATATATGCATGTATATATACGTGTACAGTTTGACTAGTGACCACCACTTACCAAAGCGAGTTAACACAACCAGTATGTCCGACGAGTTCTTTACTCATCTCAAGACGTCGAACCAGACTCTTCGAGGCGTAGATGTCATTGACTAAGGAGCAGTGGTAAGCAAGCGGTACAGCAGGATATCTCGTTGCACATACTAAATTTCAGTGGAGGGCCACCTGGACCATACAACTCCCTCCTATCCAGACGACGAAACATAGCGGGCTATAGTAGGATAATTAAAGCCGCACGCCTAGCGGTAAGAGATAGACAATTGAAAATACTAGAGGAATAACGTGTAAGAATCGAGTGTTTGTGATTATGGAAAAAGCCTGTATGTGCTAAGAAACGAACAAGTATGGAGTGTGAACCGTGAATGAGACAATTCAATCAAATGGATGATGACGATGCATCGCTGTCCTTGCTGCTGACTTTCCAGGCACAACTGTGACGTGTCTTGTTCCTTTAGTCGATCTTTTCATACTAATCGGCTTATCTAACAAGTCAATTGATAAGCATGTATATAGTAGTGTAAATAAACAAATAGACAGTATAGATATCTCTATTATAATAATAGCATTATCGCGTAACTGGTTACCAAGAAAACAAAAGTAAATGGTTGGTGTATTCTAAAACGGATAACAACTATTATAAATAATCGTAGATGTTCAGCCAATATCTCTTGGCTACCATTACCGCCATCACTATTGCACTTTTCGTTTTTTCATTAATATTAATGCAATCAATTGGGACATATGTTGGACTATACGCTTGATTTGATTAAAGAGTTGGCATACGATGAGCGGGAGTATATACCGAAACTCGAACAATTAGAAGAGGTAGGGATGGCCAAATCATCTATTGATTGGAGAATAAAGGTTAAACTGGCAAAAAATAGTGCTTTCATCAATTACACAAAGAAGCAGTATGGGGTCCGCCTTATTCGCTATGCCAACAATTGGAGGTGATGCGACAATGTAGCGCTCAGATAGTACAGGTAATTAAGATACATGCATACACGTGTACGTGTATGGGTGTGTTCAAGTTGAAGAGTAGTTAAACTAGAAATGATACTTGACAGATTACGAAAAGCATTAATGTACGTCGTATTATACAAGTGGCCGGACACATTCTTCATTGGGTATGTCTTGGTTGTCGTTGCGCGGATTCTTTGTTCTTTCTTTCCTTCTTGCTAAAGCTAACGACAACCTTTAGATAATTATATCTGATCTTGCCTACTCAGAGTATATAGCAGGAATGGTCAAGCTACAGTATTGCATTGACCAATATAAAAAGAAGATTGATCACCATCATAGTAATAATACGAATGACACATCTACAAAGTCAAGTGACAATATTAATGCGTTGATTCGGATTCCTGTGCAACGTGCTATCGCTTACAAAAGTTTTTTGGTGGTAAGATATGTCTGCTTATTTATTATGGTCCATCATAATAATCATGTCGTTAACACGTCGACAGGCATTTACGGAAACAAACGTTGCCAAGCATGCTCTATTACGACCACAATTTATGGAGGCCATGTCGCGTTTCGCAAGCGTCACAGCTATTCTTTATAAAATGGATAAACACGTTGAAGAATACAAAAAACTACTTGTAATACAGGAGCAGATTGATCATTCCAATGATAATCATGGTTATAATGTAAGTATACATCATGTGAAAGGGATTATCACAATGAGATTACGAAGGGGGAAAGACGATTAATCATTGAAATAAATCTAGAAATCGCCAGATTATATTGTGGATAGAACGACATTTGAAACGCGTCGATTAATTAGCGAGACAAGCTTCTACGGCCACGAGCTATTAGATGCCGTTGGCCAACGTGAAATGGAACAACAAAACAAAGCGTTAAAACTATTTGTTGTATTCCTATTCAGTGATTCGATTGCCGTTTGCAAAGCATCGGATCATAACGTCAATAGGAGGCTTTGTTTGTTTACACCTTGCGTCTCTGTTACTAGCATAAACATGACACCGCTACCTTGTACAAGTACACCACATGGTAAAGCAAACTGGAAACAACAACAATAATAATAATAATAATAATAATAACTAATGTCTACTCATTCTAGGCACCGTATGGAGAATGAAATTAATCATCAGAAATGTGACCACAATTATGTTACAAACTCGTAGCGAACTAAAGTTGCAGACATGGATCGAAAAGTTCAATGAAATTCAAACGTTAGAAAATAGTAAGTGATCAGTTACCGCCCAAGCTATTTAGCATAACTAATCATGGCGGATGATAGCACTCGTGGCCAATCGATACATTCCTACTGTCCCGATAGTGCAAAAGCACTTGTCGGTATCGCTGCCACCTCCCTGCGAAGGCAGCGAGCTTATGTGCAGTATACGGAATATCAGTCTGACCGTGTTGTCAAACAATTGTCTCGCCGCCCACGTCGAGGGTATTACGTGTTCGCGTGTGGTCGTGGAAATACGACGCATGTCCGACCGGCAGAGGCGCTCGTTGATCGTTGGATTTGCACGCCAGTCACGGTCAGTCGAATCCTCCTCGGGTAATTCGTCTCCTGTACTTGCACCGCTATTTTGGGAATGGTTAAAGCCATCCATAGAGGTTAGAAAGGTGGGTACTCAACTCACCTTATGCGGTCGTTATCGGTTGGATGCCATCAAGCCGAAGTTTGCTCGGATCTTGTACAATATCATCCATAAGGAGCAACTACGTCAACTAGCGCAGAAACAAGTCAACATTGTATCGAATATCGCAACAAATGACGATATAGCATCTCCAGACAACAATACGCTACAGGCTTACTTGTTGGGAGCGGATGGCTGGCAGTCCATCGGTCCGTGCATCTTTACATCGATCAACTGTGCCGACGGTCATGTACAATTCGATATACGACACAGTGGTACACGTTGTCCGGTATTCTCGACCAAGCATATCACACCGAGTGCAGCGGTTGATTTGCTATCGTATAAAACATTGCGTATTACCATGAGCATTAATTCGACCACTTGGATTCTAGCCTTTCGTGGTTCCGATAAAGTCATTTATCTGATGCAGAAGAGCATCGATTCCTATGTCAAGTATACGCAGAAGATCACCGATGCTACGGACGTGCCAGTCAACGATCGAAGCAAAGATGTCAGCGTTGAAAAGGAGACACAACTTGAGGAGATGTTCAAATCATTAATGGGGAGTCACCGCACGCCACTACTTGACCTGGTTCTTTTCAAGGAACCGGCCAAAGTCTACACGACCACCACTGACAACGAGGCGGCGTGGCAATGGATCGGACTAGGTCAGCTATACGTTACCTGGAATAGTACGACACGAGAGAAGCGGCTACTTTGTATTTGGCCCGAATGTCGTCAGTCATTCTTTAATGTGAGGCTCATCCCTCGTTACTTGACGGTTAGCGTGGATGCAACCATTGCTTGCACGGCCATTACGAATCAAATGTATACGCACACGGATCTCGCAATTGAACGACACAACTATGCATCGGCTATGGGTGGTGGCGGTGGTGGCGGTGGTGGTGATGGTTGGCCAGCACCTGTATTTATCGTTCAATTGGCAAGCACGCATTTGGCCGACTCCTTGAAGCAATGCATTCTTCAAGAGAATCCAAGCGTCGATCCAATGGATACTTATCATGCTAGTCAGATAACATTTACGAACAGTGCTGACGCTAGCTTCGAGTTATTCGATACAAGCGTATTCATCGGTACTCCTCCATTAAATTCGCAAGAATCCACCAAAAAAGAATTAGCTCGATATTCATCCTCATCCACGGTTAGTGCCATCACTACAGAGTCATCTACGCCATTAGTCGCATTACCTGTTAAGCAAGAGGCTACGGTGGAAGCTAGTAGGACGACCGTACAATCACCATTATCATACACGGTGTCCACACCATCTAAACAAATAGACCGCCCTATACGCAAATCAATCAAGCGTAAATCATCCATATTAAAATCAACAACATTGTTATCATTATCGTCAACATCAACATCAACATCGTACGGATTAAAAACAAACAGTTACCATAGCAATGGCAATACACGATTAGGAGCAAGTACAACTTGGAAATTATCTCTTCAACGCGCCTCATCACAATTAAAGCCTCGATTTGATTTATCTAGTAGTAATAGTAACGCTATAATAGCAGCAGTAGCAGAAACAGAAGCAGAAGCAGCTTCATCGCCACAACAATTGCACACTGAATCATCCAATATGAACGCGTCATTAAGCAGTATTCGCCATGAACAGTACGAGGATGTCAATCGAAAAACCACAAATGTACAACGTCTAGCTCAGTTATGGTCTACATCATCAACATCAGCAGCAGCAGCAGTAGCATCAAGTGAAAACGATACTATTGCTAGTCAACCGCCTTTATTCATCAGTGATGCGAGAAGGATTCAATCAACCCAGGATGTCGACTATTATTATAGTAAAAAGCGGCCTAGCTATTCTAAAATGTCATCTAATAATATTAGGTCCGTAAATGAACAACAACAACAACAACAGCATAATTTATCAACTGTAAAAACAATGACTCCTACCATCACTACATCGCGTAGTATGCCTGTACTGGATATGGTTGCACGTTTTGAAGGACAATCGAAATCAATGGTAATACCCATGACAAAATCTAAGCCTGCGCTTGTACAGCCTCCCGTAGCTCATCGTGTGCCAGATTGGTGGCCTATTTTACCTAGAACGGTAAAACACCATAATCAATCGAATACAACAGATGCGACATCATCTAGCTTTGCATCCTATACTCGTCGAACTACATCACCAATGGTCAAAGAACGTATTAGTAAACTAAAGCAGCAATAGCTTGCTCTTATTTGATTTATGCATTTTATCAATAAAGACACTATGTATATCACCCTATTATGCGCATTCAAGGATCATGTTATGTTATGTTGTTTCATCTAGCTGCTTGTATATAATGTATATTGGTATTGGTATTTTATTAAATAGTCTTTGTTGATAGATATATATATTCCCTAATAGTAAATCGCGTATTTAATGTTACACACAAGCACTTAATCGCGCAGTGCACTGTCATAGCGTCCCACGAGTTTTACCAGCTCTTTTCCTGTAAATGTCATGGATCGTGCCGCTTGCTCATCGGTTACAGGAAGCAATAACCGAGCGAGATGTGTGGCGAGGAAACGATCTCGCGTAGACCGACCCGGTCGATCAGCCTCGCCTACAGGCGCATTCGAGGGTAGGGTACGATCCCGTTGTTCGCGGATAATTCGCGCTCGTTCCTCGATCATGGTACACCATGCAGACTGCCGATCTCTGGATTCTACGCTAAATGAAAGCTTAACAGCACGACCTTGGCCCACAGTTGCTTCTCGCCATGTGCCCAGATCGAGTCGAGACTTTGTACCTATCGGTATGTCATCCTCATCTTCACCATCGCTTGCCATCTCTCGATGAGGTAGAATCGACGGTATTTGAAGGGGTCCACTCGTATTGGAATGATTTGTGTGATGCGATTTACCACTCGTATCTTTGAGCGTATAATCGTTCACGTCTTGTCCCGATGGATGTCTTGTCATCTGCAATAATGAAGCGGGATGTGCCATGGCTGCCGGTAGATCCTCCAACGAGAAGAGTGTTGACTCGCATCGAATTCTAAAAGCCCAGCGCATAAATGATCGTTCCACCGAGAGTGTCCGCGGTGGAATGGGCGAGTAGCGTGTGGCATTGGCGCCTATAAGCTCGAACGCTACGACGCATCGTCCCACTGATACACCCGTCAGTGTGATGCGTGCCTCACGATTCGCCGTGAAATCGAGGATATCCATCGAGGGCTTGAGTCCATTCTCAGTTACCACGTAGAGTTGCAAGTGCGGGTCAGGCTGTGGCAACTGAATAATAATCTCTGTGCTCGGTACACGCACGGTAACTCGAAGCGGGAACGTCCCTACAGATATCCAGAGTCGACCACTAGGATCCACGTCTTCCCTATCACCAGATGAATTGGTAGTTGCTGCTGCTGTTGGTGTAGTCGATGCTGCTGCTGCTGCTGATGATGATGATGATGATATATTGATTGTTGTATCATTTGGTTCATCTAAACGTATAGGACGAATCCACGTTGATTCAAATGTATGTCGTAATAATAAATCGGGAATCACCAATGGTCGTCCGTCATCCTCGCGATAATTGGAAAAGTGACGAGCGAATAGTTGAGCAAATCCTTCAAATCGTGTAATATCTAAATCACCTATCAATGCTGTCGTTGTTGCCGTATTACGTCGACTTGCCATAAGCACTGTGTACACGAGAGCTACAGCGCTACGTCGACCTAATCGATAGTCTGGATTGGCCATACGCCACCTATCAGCAATCAGGATAATGCAACGTGCTCGTGCCTCGGCATCATCGCTTGCTAGCTCGCACTTCTTGTCATTAGCATTGTCAACTGGACGATGTAACTCCCACGTTCCAGCGAATTCAGCTATATTATCGGTGTTCGTTGCATCAAGTCGTATTGTTGATCCCGATTGCGGTGGCAAGAGCATATGACCACCGAGTAAACGAAGTAGGTCAGGCAACGGAATGCCATGAGCGGGTAGACGCTCTAGAAATGCAGCTAACACCGGCGTGTTCTCTGGTCGTGACAATAGTTTGCCTACATTGCGTCTGTCTAATCCACGCGTACGAAGCAAGAATCCTGCAATACTGGCCGCGTCATGACGTAGCAGATTCCGCTTAACTAGTTGATGTATCGCACGGTAAGGATGCTCGGGGAATTGACGAACCGCTTTACGTACTTCGGGATCTAGTAGTTTCGCTAGATCCGGCGGTGACATTGCCTCTTCACGCATCATTGCCATACTTACATCGCCTAGCGGAATAATGGCGCGACATTGGAATCGACAATCAAGATTGCACGACGCCAGTTGCTGTCCATCGGGTAGGATAGGCTTGACGATGATCAACAAGTCGGGGAATAGGAATAGCATTCTATCCTTGACGGTTCGTGATGTGATCACTTGCAACACAGGACCAAATCGTAGTAGACGACGTTTCTGCATACCACCACCTAGTTCTTCGGTTGCAGGTCGATGCTGCGGTGATAATGGACTACTTAATGGCTCATATATACCATCCTTAACATCACGATTGAACGGTCCAATATTGGTGTTTACCGCACTGGTTTTCACGTGAGATTCCTGTGGTCGTGAGCATCGTATACTATCCTCACTACCACGACGTACACTTGAGTTTTCCGACGATACAACGAAATTCGACGGTCGTGGCCGTTCAAGTGATCGTGATACTCGTTTGCGTGCCATTGTTGTCGTTGTTGCATTGGCAATATGTTGATTGGGTGAACGACCACGCGAGTTTCCTTGTTTCTTTACTAGACGATCAGGTTTTACCTTCACACCTTGCGTGTACTGTTGATTCTCATTAATTTCTATACCTAATACACTGAATTAGTTATTATTACATTTGACTACCTTACTATTTACATACCATGTGTCTTTATAATTTTATGCGGTTTAGATGTAGCTGATGGACCGCTATTATTCGATACCGATTTATGCATCTTCGCACCATGATATAGATCGGTATTATTAACCGGTTGCCGCTGTGCCTGAGTAGAGGATGTACGATCGTCAGGTGTCCTAGAACGAGTAATGGAGTGTGATGCCACTTGAGGCTGTACCGCTGTAAGATTAGGCGCCGATGGATTGCGATTATGATTGGAACCAATGATTGGTAGATTAAGCATGGGATTTGAACGACTTGTAGCAGCCTGTGCATATGTCTTAACATTCTTAGATGACTGATTGACTGAGCTATGATCCTTATGACTATGACTATGACTATGATGATGACTATGATTATGACTATGGTTAGATTGATCAGGAAACAGTTCTTGTCGCGATAAATATACATCCTCCTCTGGACTTGCTGAGAAATTGGAACCAACCACTGGCTGCTGTTGCTGTTGCTGTTGCTGTTGTTGTTGTTGTTTGTTGTTGTTGTTGTTTTGACAAGAAACCTCCTTCATTGAATGGCTGCAAAAGTGAAGAGAACGATGTTCCACTAACATCCAAGGGTGGCAAGTAAACAGGATCTGATAATGATCGATCGGATGATACAATATCCGATGACAAATTGGGAAGGCGCAACAATTCGGGTGGATCGTGTAATTGCGGATAGGAACGTGACTGCGGTGCAGGAATGGGCAGTACTTTATCCTTGCCATTGTCAATTTGTCCAGAATAGCCAGAGGCAATACGTGTAATAGCCCGTATGAAACCAGGATTACTCTTACCACTGGATAGTTCCTGTCGTTTACCGCCATGCTGTTGTGTGTTATGCATTGCTGCAACAGTCTCTTTATTCGCACCAAGGCTTTCGTATCGTGTTGGCAAGGCCGACTGATTAATACATTGTAGCTCAGGCATGGAGGGCGATCTGGCCACAGTATCATCAAGTTGCTCGACGTTGGCACTATAAGCTGGGTCAACGACTGCACGCGGCAATCGTCGATTCGTCTCGCGCGCACGACTAGATGGCGCCGTTGGTGTACGAGTAATGTCGTTTGTACTAGCAACCTCTTTGGTTGGTAGGACCCCGGTGGCTGCAGGACCTGTTACTGATCGTCGCACTGGTGCATTCGCCTGGGTGCGACGTGTCGTCATTGCAGGCGATATTCGGGATGAATTCATGGTTGGCGACTCGGGCGCAACAGCCGCGAGTATACTCGCCCATTTCTCGGGCGATCCGCTTAAGAGTCCTCCTTGACAATCCTCCTCCTCGTCTGTATCTAGCTCGAAACTCTCTACCGCTTCACCGAATCCCCAACCTGTAAATGCTCGCGCATTCGGATTACCGCCCAATGTACCGGCAATCCTCGAGCTCCACATAGAAAGCGGGCTGGCAACCGACCGCATAACATCAACACCTCCACGTGCCGTAATATAATCGACTGCGCTCAATGGCTGTTCAAACGGCGTGCGTGGACTAGTATCACACGCTCCTGCTTCATTAACTGTTATGGGTACTGTCGCGGATTTGTTGTCAATGTTCATGTGTAAAGTCAATGGCTTACGAACATGTGTCGCTGACGTGGCATTGCTGTCGTTGTTTGCGGGAGTTGTCACGTTGACATGTGCTATATCTTTTGGTGCCAAGTGTCCGGTGCTAGTGTTGAATCGCGGTAGAGACAGTGGTGGGCGTGATGATGTGATTGTTTTTGAGTCTATATCTAATGTGGACGACGTGGCTACGGCCAGATGATTGTTATCCGTTGCATTCGCTGTATTAGCGGCAACAGCCGTAGTTGCTGTATTAGCACGAGGCCGAGGTGTTGCCATGTTATTGTTGTTGTTGCTTTAATGATTGTATTTGTATATTATAGATATGAAATGCTTAACGTTCAGTATATCTCACCAATAGCTCGAATTTATGGTGTTGTAAAAGATACTAAAATCTACTATATTGTAAAAATATTAATAACAATGACCAAGTTCATACCCAACAATCAGGCTCAGTAGTTTAGACGTATACCCACCTGACTAACCGCAATATCATAGACACCCTGGATATAAGCCTCGACCACACATAAACCGAACGGAAAAAAAGGCCAATATAGTTCACAACAGGCCGCCGACAAGGATTTCAGGCGAGAAATTCAACCAAGGAGAAGTATTAGTAAACAACAAGTTACCACTGGAATGCTCGAATGCAGTCGTTTTTAAGAGAACACCGTGCTACACACACGCGCGCACACACGGACACATACAGATGTTTAAATAATAGCTAATATAAAAAAGAAACAGCTGCTGCAGAGTCGGCGATTGATGAGATGAAGGAAGGGTGAGAAAGGAAAGAGGGAGAACAAAAGAAAACTCAAAGTCAGGGGAAGTTCTCGTATAGTACAGTGTTTTTCCATCCAATTTGCGCATTTATCCTTTAACTTTTGCAGATTATTAATGGATAGATTTACACAATTGTTAACATCATTATCACTGTAGAAATGCCAATTGACATAGCACGATAATGATAACAATTCAGTATTAGTAATGGATCCTATATTGATAGCGATAACAATTATTTATTCATAAAACAGAAGGCTAACTGCGCAAATTGGATGGAAAAAGCCTGTAAGCGCAATCGCACCACGCATCACAAACACGCATACAAGCATATCCATCACATAGAACATAGAACATACCACTGTGTTGTATAGTTATTTGTGTATTTATTTATTTATGTATATATATATACATATGTGCAAATGTAAACTATAGCTTGTATTGAAAACAATGTAAAAGAATGAAAGAGTATAAGGAGACAGCTTGCATAATACGCTGATTAGGAATATTGCTCGGTTTTTATTGTTGGCCATTATTTTGGCATAAGATTAATAAGGAATAGTCGATATTACACGAGTGTAGAACATGAATGGAATGGAATCAAAGAAGATGTCAACATTAGATGAATATAGATTTGCCTCAAAATAAATACGTATATACGCGTATATATACATTCTGTCCATTTGCTAGAAAGATATGAGCACGTCGATCATGCCAGGGTAAAGAGATCAACAAACATACAAATAGATGCGCGTATATGTGTGTATGTATGTATGCAATATGTTATAATAAATTGTTCAGTTAATGTACTAGCCATAAATAGCTCGTGCTTCGGCGTTGTTGTCCCGTATATTAATAGTTGCAGCGCATCATAATAATAAAAGAGTTGACCATCAACTTATAATTTTACTTGTATGCATCATTCAATCAAGCAAGCAAGGCCTATTTATGTTGATCATTTAGTACTACACCATCGATAGGCGACACTTGGATGATTTTATCAGCTGTTCACATTAAAAGAATGGTTAGGAAAGAAACTGCTAGTAAATGGCTCATTTCTCATTACACTGACGTGATTATCATTAGCCTAAGGCGTTATCAGTCCCAAGTCAAACTAATAACGACACAGAAAGTTAGAATGATCATAAGTATTGTGACTTTATTCTACTGTGGCTGTTCATGCATGTCATTGTTGTTGGCGTTGTTGGTGTTGCTGCAGCAGAAGAAAAGATCATGAAAATATGAGATGGATTAGATTGGATGTCACATTGTAACACAAGCATATGTCTACACACCTCGTCATTATCCGTTTCTTCATCAAGAATAAAGGCCAGTTAACAAGCACGCTCCCATTTGTCGCAGATTGTAGCGTGCGTTATTCGTATCAGGTTTTGTGTTGTTTTCCGGATAATACGTATAACAATGAGAATGTGCTTACATGGCTGCCACCACCTTCCAAGAAGAAGAAGAAGAAGAAGGAGAAGGAGGAAAAACATTCACTATACGGAACATTGCCAAGCTGCCATTCCTGCGTCATTTGAATTGACCCATTTCACTAAATGGAATGTGTAACAGAAATCTCGTGACATTGTACGGCACAAATGATGTAGCTAAGGCCAATAGCGGTAAATTTGAAATGTCATTTCATTATTCAAAGAATGAAATGACGTGCCCAGCATTAAGGAACACCAGCTCCTATTCTATAGAGGAAGCGAAATACAGCCTATGTCATCCATATACAATATGAAAATAGAATAATGACACGTGTTGACCTGCAGGCTAACTGTATGATCAAGGGTCACCTGCTTATGACTAGCAATTTTGCTCGGCCACCAGTAGGTACATAAAGGCCGCGTTTTTATCGCTTCGTAGTGTGTTTGGCAACCAACATCAATTGTTCTATCGCTTCCATTATTCTCATTCCTTCATTCATTCATTGATTCATCCATTGAAAACCAATTCGTATTTTTGCTCACACTCATTATCTTTACGCTCGTCCTTACGCTTAACGTCAACACTTCCATCACGGTTACTGCACCCGATACCCCATACCCGATACCCATATCCGATACGTTGAATAACAACCGCATCAACAACAAACAACAACCAACAACAACAATCCACGTCCTAGTCACCGAATCTTTTTACGTTTCTCCGTTGCTATCCGCTTGTTTTTATTTATTTGCAATTTTCATTCGATTTTGTCACTGTCGTTTTTTACTTTAACATTCCATACTATTTCCAACATGTATTACGGACATGCTATTTTGGCTGTGTGCGCACTATTGGCTGCCACCAGCGTGTACGCCGCACCTGCTAACCCAACACCCGCTAAGAATATACCGGAACTCCCCTTTAAACCAAGCAAGTTCTCGCCCGAAGGCTTCCCAATAAACGAGAAAGGCGATGAATTCCACTTAATTGAACAAGAAACGAACCAAGCCCCAGTATGGATGTCCGAGTCGCAAGTCTGGGATATTAAGAAGCAGAACAAGGACTTTATGGACGTGACCCTCCAGCCTAATCTAGCCGAGAAAGCCGAGGAAGTGCGTCGTGCTCAGGCCATGGCACGCGGCTCTCGATTTGCCCCCGATGCCGCAGGCACACTAACTCACGTTAGCGAGGCCCAGCCAATCGTCGACAGCTGCAACACCACTCTGATGCAATCGGTTCTGAATAAGCTGGTCTCCTTCCACAACCGATACTACCGCTCGAAGACCGGTACCGAGTCGGCCAACTGGCTATTCGGTGCCGTGCAAGACGTGGCCAAGAACGCGAAGGACGGTGTCCGAGTCAATGTGACCCAGTTCAAGCATCAATTCAATCAGCCGTCGATCATTGCTAGAATTGAGGGTGAACAAGGTCAAGACGAGGCCGTGATCATTGGCGCTCATCAGGATTCCATTAATTTGGATGATCGCATGAACGGCAGAGCACCCGGTGCCGATGATGATGGCTCTGGTACCGTCTCCGTTATCGAGGCATTCCGCGCCTTGATTGACGCCGGTTTCAAGCCAAAACGTCCAATCGAATTCCATTGGTATGCCGGCGAAGAGGCCGGTCTATTCGGATCACAGGACATTGCCGCCAGCTACCAGAAGGCAGGTCGCAAGGTAGCCGGTATGCTTCAGCTGGATATGACCGGTACACCAGCTCAGGGCCGTCCAAACGAGATCGGTATCATTTCCGATAATGTCAGCTCCGAGCTTACCCAGACTGTCGAGAAACTTGCTGGTCAATTCGTGCCAGACGTGACGAGCAAGCGATTCAAATGCGGCTACGGTTGCTCCGACCATTCTTCATGGACCAAGGCCGGCTACAAGAGCGCCTTCCCATTCGAGTCTGCCGGTTTGCACGACAACGATAACATCCACACTATTGAAGATACCCTCGATAAAGTTAGCTATGAGCATGCCCTACGCTTCAGTAAGATTGCCGTAGGATTCGCCGTTGAGTTGTCGCTTCAATAAGCGCGCTCGATTGATGACTACATTCCACCGATGCTAACTTATCGAGAGCTTTTATGTCATGATATAATGATGTCAGTAATGCTAATAATGTCAAAAATAATAATAATAAACTATGGTAAAACACTGTAAATCTATCAAGTCTATCATTAACTATGATTAAGTTGAAGTGTACTTATTCATCTATCTACTAATTTATTGTTTGTCTGACTTTTTATCAGAAAACTAAAGGCTTATGCTTTTCAGCTTGAGTGCCATAAGCCTACACTTGTCTCCGATGCATCTACGCAAGGACCTGTTTTTTCTATGTACTCCTTTGAGATAAGCTCTTTAGTACTGCTGGTAAATGAAGGTTGACTACTAGATGAATATGTTCTTTGTAAGCTGGCGTGATTACTAGGGAGTCAGCCTGCGTGTTATATTCAAACTTGTTGACACGCTCATTTCGCACACTAGCTGGGGCTGCGTGTAGCGGTTTCACATTAGCGAGCACTACAATCAGGCAGATAGCAGTTGCGAAAAGAGTAATGAAACGAATCATGATTGCGTAACAAAGTCAGTAATATAATGATAGTATGGTGATGATGCTTCGTTCAACTAGGAAAGCAGCAATCGGTGTGGCGATAATCATGACAACTGTATCTAATGCTTTTATAGCGACAAATAAAAATGATTGCACCTATATACAATCTGTGTCAATGGTTGGCGGTATAGCCATGTGGCTTTCTACTTTTCTTCACCAGCCATACACATGGAATAGCTTCGCTATTTAGATCTCGATGCTCAATAAGGGAATGTACAAACGATTACACGCGATATTGACTAAATTCAACCAGGCCGAATTACCATTATTGTACACACAGCTACAGAGTTGAGCGTAAACACAGCAATACTAAATACAGGATTTAGCCGCCATATTATTGCAATGATATTTTAATGGAAACTAATATGCATCACTTTGCACGTAGCTTCCGAGCGTGTAGTAAGCATGTAAAAATAAAATTGTTATTAGCGTATAGCATACTCCACACAGTGCGCCATTCTCCAACGCTACTTGCGCATCTCTTCATTACGCAATCTACATGCAATTCAGATGTAGCAAAAGCAAAAAGATCAGTGCGTAGTCGGGGAATCGAACCCCGGTCTACCGCGTGGCAGGCGGTAATTATACCACTAAACCAACTACGCATGTTGAAAACTACATTACCCGAGATTCCCGCGTGGTCTCCCACCGCAGTACTAAGGGGGCGCGGCCTGGCTTAACTTCGGAGATCGGACGGGATCCGGTGCTTTTCAGGCGCTATGAACGTAGTTGTTTGTAATCCGCTCCTGTGATATATGAACTTCACAGTAGGATTTCCTCACTTTAACGAATCTCCACCTAGATTTGATCACGTGATGATACACTTGCTCATTACTACGTCAGGATCTATAACGATCACCCACTCGCCTCTTATTCCCTTACACAAACAATCAACAACCACCCGACGATTCAACATAAAGTAGCATTCGCCATGCTACGCTTCCCGCTCATCAACAAGTACTACGCGAACTAGTACATCTTCGACTAACTCGGCAAAGATGCGCTGTAGCAAACTCACATCTACTGCTGGTACCTCTTTACATTCATAGCTGTTCTAGCTATATAAGCGTACTTACATTTATACGAAATAAAGACATTATCTTATCACACACTTACTCATCGAACAATACCCTCTACTCTACAATTCTCTCAACTTATCATAGTGTCTTATCTTAACACGAGCTCTCGAATCTATCGTAACATTATTTCAGGCAGAACAAATTGCCGCGTTACATGTTATTTTTTCAGCTATGTGATTGGTATTATATTCATCGTAAAATGGCCAAAAAACGCCGATATTGCGTTTTTAATGGTTAATTTGTATATTATGATGATCATAGAGTATAGTAAGCAATAAAAGAACGGTATAAACATATAATAAAACGGTAATAAAGATTAAATGAAATAATGTGTATAATTTACGCGTATAATTCGTGTAACACCATAGTAATATCGCATAAATACCGCGCACAACGCCGTTCGAGAAGCGCTATTGCTTACTAGTAATTGATTATTTCATTTGAGCGTTGCATACTAAGTCTCATTATAATAAATATGTTATGGCAGCGTAAAAAGAAATACGAGGTTATAGTTAATGGGAGTGAATAAAGGGCAGTAATCACATTAGTACACTTATTAATACATATTTTTTAATAAATGGTAGTAATGTCATTAATATACTCGTTTGCTTGCTTGCTCTTCCACCTCTACCCGTCATTCCCCGTTAGCCACTCTCCATCTGCTCCTCGCTACGCTAACACTACACGTCTCTTACCTGAATACACTCCCATACCTGTACTCCTCTTCTCATTACTCTTTTGTTGTTCTCGGTCACCTTCACTATTCGTATATTCCTATTCCGTTGTTGTTACTGCTGCTGCTCTATCAATAGGCCAACACCACGTCATATGTTCACGCGTTCTATTCGTTTTCTCTATTGTCTTTACTTCTTTGCAGCTTGTGGTGCTTCTCTACGGACAGCCACTGCAATTACACGTTATACGCACTTTATTCCACTGTGTTTGTCCTCCACTCTATAACACTTGTACACGATAAGGCTACACTGTTTATTTGTATTCTAGTCTGGTGCTTGTACCTGTGCACGATACTGCTGCTACTTGCTGACCCTCTCCCTTGTTTATCAAACTACGATACTGCACTCTCGTCAGATCGGTACCATTTACCCGTATTCTATCACTGTATGCTCCTATGGGATACTCACACTGTTTGTTTACCAGTCCGTATTCGTATTGTTATTAGTTTGTATTGACTACTAAGAGTAGCTTTATATGCATACATGCAGGTTAGTCGACCAGGAATGTACTACTATAGCTTCTCCCGGTAGTATGCCACTTGCTAAAACATATTGTTTGGTTAATACCGCTCACAACGAACACTGCTTCTCAATAGTTTGTTGACAGCACTGCTTGTTGCTTGTACTGATAGCTTGTTCGTTTACTCGTCCACTACTCTATTCATACACTCGTATCTCAAGTGTTTATTTGTAATCTACACGGTAAGTGGTGTATACGCGGTATTCACTTTATTCACTAGCTGCTGCTGCTGCTGCTCTTTCTTGTTGTATCAACTCTGTTTATTTATTTGTTTGTTTGTATTCTATAAGCATATGTGCTCATTCGCTCTATTCACTCCTACTACTATCCATACTACTTGTTCCTCTGCTTCTATTCTCATTCAGCCAATAAACACCGTATCAACTTCATACATATCGCTGTATTCTCTACACTCTATTGAGCATGCTTTGCTTTCAACCAATACAACTAACTACTACTACTACTACTGCTATTCCTATCATTCATATTCAGTTATCAGCAGTATACAATCAACTAGAATATATCACTCATCTACTCACTGATTATGCATTAATATCATGGATGTATATTTACCTGTAGTCATTGTAATGAATTGTATAGCAAACCATCGAACAACACAATAGATACGGATCATCTGACGTGATCGTGCGTGCATTGACATGATACACTGCTACTACCTAATACTTGAATCACGAACTATAACTGAATGACAGCATGGCTTACAAGTAGAAACAATGGTTTAATGGTCATTGCCATCATAGTTGGAGTGTATTCAATGACTTGTCTATTATCTCGAATGCTCTAATGTTAGCTAGTTTCATACTAATGCATATGTAGATTGAGCTATTATTGAAACTAAATCGAATTCCATTCCATTTCAATATCAATCATGCACGTTTCAATTGCAGCTGAATCAATACACTATTATGGATTTCATTCATGTTAGTTGTAACCGAAGCAGGACTATAAACGGCATTTAATATCTATAATTGGTAATCACACATGGCGAAATACCGTATTTTGTTTATTTTATGTTTTTGCTTGACATTCCAATACCATAGTCATTGACTACTCACCTATAAATGAGCAGCTATTTGCCGTGAACAAGTCAATAGCTCACTATCCTCTCCTCATTTACACGCACAATATAACCACATCCACTTTTTTATTCTTAGGCTGTAACAAGCAATATGCGAGTTACTCCACATTCTGCATTGGCTATTAGCACTTGTGCTTTAGCACTGTTATCCCAGCTACCGAGTGTTCACGCATATTTCGGTGTTTTCGAAGAAGGTAAGCTATTTATACGTAGTCTATCCGATGTCTGCTAACTTGTTTATAGGTGACAACACTATCACTACTTTTGCCGAGAAACACGTTGACAGGTATAAAGAAAATCTTGGACTATCGAATATCCGCTGGTCCAAGAGGAATAGGGAAACTCTTAGTCTTGCTCGGGTAACTTGGAATGAGCAAGATGCCTTTATGAAGTGCGCTATGGTGTCAATATCTGGCCCATAAGTAGTGGATTAGGGATAAATATACGTGAAGTAACCACAAAGGAGGTTGATGCATTCAGTGTAAGTGTATGATATATTAGTCAAATAGTTTCACTTATCATATGGCATAAAAATAGGCACTGGTGAAAGCAAAGAATGAGCTGAAAGGCAACTATGCAACAGGTCGACAATATGTCATGGATCCATTGCATCGATTTGACTTTTCTCGAGAAAATCGTATAAGATATTACTGTCATCTTTACAGCTTTATTGATGGCGTACTTCTAAATGATTACATCAAAGGAAAAACCATTTCTCAGGCATTTATCTT
Source organism: Syncephalis plumigaleata (assembly GCA_025201365.1). Classification (NCBI taxonomy): domain Eukaryota; kingdom Fungi; phylum Zoopagomycota; class Zoopagomycetes; order Zoopagales; family Piptocephalidaceae; genus Syncephalis; species Syncephalis plumigaleata. Next base: position 829,562 of record JAIXMF010000001.1, read on the forward strand.
TGCTTCCGAAGTATTACACGAAGTCATTAAAGGTAGGCATTATGATTGTTCATATATACATAATTACTAATTGCTTGTAGCTCAATCTATCTTTACAATGCCGGCATTATTCATCATGATTTGCTTCCGAAAAGTAAGTAAACATTACATAATAAACTACGCTAACAATGGATATAGATATTATGCTAGAGAAAGGCCCAAGTGGTAAAATAGTTGGTGTAAAGATTATTGATCTGGATGCAACAAAAGTATTTAGAAAGGAGCAAACCTGGCAACCTATAATTCTGAATAACAACGAGTACTTATCGTTGAATCCAACTCAAAGATATGAGAGTTGTGATGAACTTAAGGATGCGATATCTGAATTCTTAGAGGTGTTCGTTTATGCCGACAGAGGAGAAAAGCTATTTGATCTTAACTACAAAATACCAGCAAAGGATGTATCACATTATTTAGCACGCATTAAGACGTCTATGCCTTATATGGACATGCAAGAAGGTAATGTAGATTCAGCCATTCCTGCAATGTTTTATCTTCTTAAAGCGCATCACACAATACAATGGATCCATTTACCTGTTCCTCTCCTATACGCGTATTAAGAGGACTAAGGCCACGCACTCTCTAATTATAATTGAAACACTATTAGTATACGGTAAGTATCGAGTAGTAGCTGATTCATTATGCCAAAATGCTAATCTGTCATTGAATCAATTAGTAATCATATAGACAATGAGAATGTGATGACACTCGCACAGCATGACCATACAACTACCGATATCGCTGTATGATCTAATGATTTCATCATCAATAAACGTATTCACTATTCGATACAATAGGATTCTAGCTTTTAAATGTACTGCTGCAATATGATGTGCTCGTCATTAGGAGTATAGCCAGCAATGGACTTGGCTAAGTGTATACAACTAGATATACAATGACTATATAGAATGACTAATGTTAACTGATAATGCGCATAGCTTGTAGAGGTATTTATTAGTGCTACGCCATTACGGCAAACTTGGTTATAATCAATGTTAATGCAGGTATAGTTGGCTTATTTATTGATCAATTTTAACAGATGATAGGTGGCATGGTTTAGGAAACAAATTGAAAGAGAAAAAAGAAAAGAATTAGCTAAGCCCGCAGATACTTAGTTCACGCATCTCTTGCATAATCTGTGCTAGTTCACCGTCATTCTGGCGTAGATTTGTGCCATCCGATGATGCACCGGGAATTTGCAACGATTGCAGACGATCGTGTGATTCGCTCGAGAAGCGATGCTGCAGCTTAACTAGTGCTTCAAAGGAAGGATCCAAGTAGGGAACACGTAGATCGACTAGCTTCGGCAGTTCCGTGATCAATTGGGAGTTTAACGCATCATAGATCTCTTGCGATTGACGCATATTTGCTTCGGCCTAGATATTACATTACGCACAATTGCGGATATGGATATGTGAATAAATATACTAGATATACGCACGACTGCTCTATTCGATACTACTTACACGAGGCAGTTTAGATGGGTCATCACTGGGTTTCTCCGTTAATTTGCGCACTTTACTACGTGCCGCATCATAATCGAGCAGTTTGTTATGACGCTTGCGTACCGCATCGTTCACTTCAGGGAATAGTGCGCAATACCGTCCGATGGGATTGAGAACAGTCTCGCGACATTGTTCATCCTAATTATATAGGATAACATATTAATGACGTAGTAATAGCAGTAATAGATCAGTGAATGATAACTCACCACGTCACCGCGTAGCGATTGATCGATTTCACTCATGACACTCTTGTAACGAGCGGCTGAAGCGCCCAGTTCACTGTCCTGGCTACTCTCCAGGAATTGTGCCACGGTATTGGCGATATGCATTTGCGAGTTGCTTAATGCTATAGGTAAATAATATTAGAACCAATATAAACAATTAATGCATACTTACACCGTAATGAATCAAGATAACCTTTAGCATCCTTATGTAGCTTATTCATCTTTGTTTCCATACTAATAATCATTAGAATATTACCATTATCAGCTATCTATCCTCGTAGTCAATAGTCGAGTGGATTCGGTCACTTACGCTCGATAACGATCCTCGATATCAGAGAATTCACGGTCCACCGTCTTATCGACATGGCCACCGCGTTGCATAAGCTGTGGCAATATATGAGTATTTCATGATAGTCAGTCGTCGTCGTCGTCGTCATCTACTCGTACTATCGTCAACTTACCGAGGTGCCTGCTCGATTAACTGATTTAACAAAACCCGCCCTACATTATATCGAGAACATACCGTAAGTACTCATATCTAGCTAGTAGTAATAGTCATAAGCTATACTCACCAACTCATGATGACTATATTGGTTGTAATGAGAAATGAAATGCAAATATAGAGAGAGATAGAAAAGTGAAAGTGAACGAATGAACCAGTATTTCTTGGCATTTGTCAAACGAAACTTGTGACAGTTTTATGCGATCACTGAAACATGCTCAGGGCGTATGTTCTGCATTGGTATACGATGATCATCATAGCAGTGCCAAATCATGAAACGATATACGGACACTGACTTTATTATTATAATTATTATCGTCATTATTGATTTGTCGAATAACTCAATAGCTCTACGGTCGCTAGATGCCATTACATCTCAGTGAATCGTATTTTGTATTACTTCACCATCTTCTATTAATAATGTTATTGGTATAGGATCATTATCGCGTATCTGCTCCGTTCCGTATAGTGTTATGCATAGATACAATAGATCTATTTATAAATAAAAGAAATTGCCATGCTCTCCCTCTCCCTCTCCTCTATGTATTATCCTATTATTTATTGGCCGTGGACCTGCAATGGTAATTGGCCAGCCTACTATCCATAGATACAATGACAGTAAACCTGCAATGGCAGTCATCTTCTAAATAAATTCCTATCCGAATTATTTAGTCAATATTCATTTTCTATACTCCTTTTCCCTTTGGGGACTGTCAGCTGACAATGGCTATATGATTTATATGTATATTGCTATTCATCATTCAACTAGAAGCTATTGACTATTTTGACATCATTGATTGATGGCTCGGCATCGACCATAGTAGTCGGAGTTGCCATCGATAACATGACAATGTCACCAACAACGACAGCAACATATACTCTCCGTGAATGATGTCCACGTTTGACTAACATCGCTGTTGTTGTTGTTGCCGCTGTCGCGTGTAGATTGCAATCTACATACGATATCGTATGAACACCTGGCATCCACGTTTCTCCATGTTATTTGCTTTCTTCATCCTTTACGCCATGGCAAAGATGAATAACATGTTCATCGTAGGGATGTGCCTACGACATGCTATAAAACTTGTATCTCACCATTCGACATAAAGACTGAAACAAGTACCATCTGTAAGGAAGATGAGGAAAGGGGAGTCGAGCTGCACGTCGCAGTCATGTGTTACGCGGGTGTGCACGCTGCAATAGTACGAATGTGTAGTGTGTGTGCGTGTGTGCATGTCCATTCATTCCATATCAATAGCATAACCCAGTCACTTGTTACTTCAAATAGAAGCACGTTGACATTCTCGACTATTTTTTTCGTATTTTCATATTTTTTGTCGACTATTCTGTACTGTTGCTGTTGTTGTTGTTGTTGTTGTTGTTGTTGCAATTTCTATCTATTCATTATCATTATCGTTACAAGCTATAGATTGATGTGGTAGTGATATCTTCTTAATCGACAATTAATAAATCAATCGACTGACTGACTGACTGACCGACCAGTTGATCAATCAATCTACACTATCATTATTCATATTTACTATTACTATCAACTGACCAACAATGCTGCTGGCATCGCGTAAACCACGACATCATTCGAGCGGATATCCTCACACATCCACAGCTGGTAGCATCAATTCTACCAGTATGACATCTTCGTCTCGTACTTGTGGTGAATTCCCACTACTGATGCAAAGTCATACTATATCGTATAAACCTACAGCGAAACGTGCAACAGCAACTACACTGCGTAAAATCACTCGCAGTCTGTCAAATATCTTTCCTTCTCGTAAATCATCTACAACGAGTCGTACCCTATCATCGTACAATGGAGTCAAGAGTACGGATGACCTTCATCATCACGTAACGACGACAATGACCACATTGACACCATCTGACAGGTCGGCTGGTGTCCTGCCACCATCATCGTCGTCATCAACATCATCATCATGTGGCCATGATAGTCATACGCTCTCATCACATAGACCTACCGCAAGTATTAAAATGGCCACCGCAATATTCGACGGACCTCGTATGGCATCGGCATCCACACCAAATATGATTGAGCGAAACGGACGACATGATACGCCAGAACGACAATCATCATCATCTGCTACTACTACTACTACTACTACTACTACTACTACGGGTAAACATCTGGTACCAGTAGCCAGTAGACTATCGGGCGACCTGAGTATCGGACTCGATTGTCTACAAAAAGCCGTTAAATTGCCTACTGGCGAACAAGTATCGGAATGGATGATCGTTCATGGTAAGTATATACACACACACATTGATAGGATAATACGGATATTTACACGACATTCCTCTAACCCATTGTCATCTATACTTCTGCTTAGCCATCGACTTTTTTAACCAAGTCAACCTGCTCTATCGTACTATTGTCGAATTCTGTACCCCGCGTAATTGTCCCGTTATGTCGGCCGGTGATCGCTATCAATATCGATGGGTAGAGGAGAAGGCATTGCATCGACATAGCGTTTGCTTGTCGAGTAAGAGTACCACTACTATTACTTCAGCATCCATAGGCACGGGAAGCGATTGCGGTGCCACTACTATTTGTGCGTCAACTCGCACTACACGGCATAGAAAAGGAGTGTCGTCGTCGTCGTCATCATCGTCATCGCGCGCCATTCTAATACCCGCCCCTGATTATATCGATAATGTGATGCAGTGGGGATTGCGTATTATCGATGATCCTCAGCTGCTTTCTGGCAAGCCTGACAAACTATTCGCGCGAATGCTTCCCACTATTATTCGTACGCTATTCAAGCGATTGTTCCGCATATTCGCTCATATTTATCATGCACACTTGAATGCCATTCAAACATTAGAGCAAGAAGCCCATTTAAACACTTCGTTCACTCATTTCATTCTATTCGCACAGGAATTCAACCTTATTGACGAACGGGAATTACACCCAATGGCCGAAGTTATCGCCTTACTCACCCGTAGATCCATGCCTTCCAAATGGTTATTAGCCTAGATTTTCTTTCTTTTTAGTTATTGATTTCTTGTGTATTCACTCGTGTATTTTTGTGCTGCGAATTATCATTACCATTCATTCATTGATTCACCTTTCGCGTCAGTAGTTTTTGTTAACGCTTTGTCGTAATAAATTTAGCTTAGTTTATTATCAATATTGGTTGCATCAGCTTGTATTATGTAGCAGTAAATGATAGTGTATACGTACATTAATGTGTTAAAAGGATGGTCTATTATAAAAAGGAATCTGGTCATTATTCCTTTTTCTATTTTTTTATTAACATAAAATAATAACTCTACAAGAACTGAAAGGCCAGTGTTGCTAAATGATAAAGAACAAAAGATGAAGGGAAATGATAATAAAATAGATAATGACTGACATGACAGCAGTAGCGATAATAAGAATAAAATAAAATAATAATAAAAGATAAAAGATGAAATAGAAATGAAAGCGAGTGAGTACAGGCTATGTCCATCCTGTATATGTTTGTATATTTCTGTAATAAGTGTCTATAGTCATCCGTTCAAACCTTGACTCCCCATAATTGATCACCGCTCACCGAGGATGCTTGCGTCGGTGGTTGATCATGCGACATATCACGTCGATGTTTAGCGGTAGTCGCTCTATGTTGTTCCGCCGCTTTCGAGTGTAGATGATCGCGTATACCACCGCTACTACCGCTACGTTGATATAGCCAGGTTCGTTTGCCGGTTTCCGCGGTGGGCGAGTGTAACTGCGCATCATCATTATCGGGTGCATCCACACGACATATAGGCACTACCATATGATGATTTGTATCAATGTAGCAGCAGCAGCAGCAGCAGCAGCACATTCACCGGTAACCTCACCTGCTATATCATGTTTATATGGCGTGCCATCACTATGGTCACTCATATGACCCATAGGAACGGCATTCCCGTCTAGACTGCCCTCGCTGCCAGCTTGACTATCATCGCCTCCATCTCGTGACGGCGATGTCCATGCTTGTTACGACGGAATACGTGTCCCACTTTACGTGCCATATCCTTAAGACGATGCTTCGACGGACGATTAGGCGCTTTGCTAGAACTAGCCGGTAGCATAGCATCGGCATTATCTGCCATCGTGTCATGATGGGCTAGTTCTGCTTCCTCATCCGCTTCTTTATCCTCATCTCCATGGTTTCGTTGACGTGATCGACTTCTTTCTCGGAATAATGACGTCAACGGGTGAAGACGACGTCGTTCCGAGGAATTCTCGGTAGATGAACTGCTTGAACTGCTTGAACTACTACTGCTAGAACTACCGCTAGAACTACTAATAGCATCTTCGTCACACATTGATCCAAATGAGAATGAGGACTGCGAGAGATGTGGTCCACCTTTTCTTTCGCCACCACCGCCACCACCGCCATGTGTAACTGGTGACGCTCCATCTACTCTAGGCAATGGTGACCGCATACGAGATATAGACGACCCGCTATCCATATGCGAACTATGCGGCACGTCGCCAAACACGGCCAATGTCGTACGCGGTGATAGTAGATTCGACATGATATCGTCTTCAGCGTCGTTCAAGTTGCTTACCGAGCCACGTATCATGCTTAGTGAATTGTCTAACAAAGGACGTGATGTTGACCCGCGTTCCTTGTCAGAGTTGACACCGATAGACAAACGACGAATCGGTCTATTAGAGGAGGAGGCGACAGCGTGACCAGTCTGAACGTCATGATCCTTCTCCGATTTCTTCTTATTGTCATTAGATTGTTGTCGACGTCGCATATTCCTAAATCCATCACCGCTCATACCGCCAATGTGCGCGGCATCCTTTAGCTCATCTTTGAGTTCCTGCCAGAATGAACTCCATTGACGGAATGCCGATTGCGACCATGATGCGTGAGACCATGATGCACTAGGCATCACCGTATGACGTCGGTTTAAACCAGGTCGAGGTAGTTCAGCCGGTGATTTTGGCGGTGTTACGGGAATGGCTGCGTCATCGGCGTTTTTAACATCGGCAGATTGTAATGGCTCCACTGTCACTGGATTTCCATGTTCATTAAGTGATTGTGGCGATACTTCTGGAGGAGATGCTGGCAGTGGAATATCCGTTGGGATGAGTAAAAGCGATAACGACTTTCCCTTATGCTTGTACTTTTTACTCTTCTTACTCTTCTTACTCTTCTTCTTATCTTTCTTTTCCTTACGAGCACTTGATTTCCATTGACGAAGTTTCTTTTGCAATTCTTTAGATTTACTTTTGCTGCCACCAGGTGCATTTGGATCTTCATCACTATGATGACGACGATGACGACGATTGCCTGATCTATGGAACATGATAGATGCGCCATGCGAGGCACTAATGTCAACGGGAGATCCACGACCATGCTTCTGCGTTGCTTGATGTACATTACGAACGTAGCGGAGACATCGTTCAAAAGTAGTCTCCGGATTGACAGGCGGTAGCTAGACGCGTCAACGTAAGTATAATGATGATATATATTACTATTATTGCCATTATTTTGGCTTGTGTCTTAGTTTTTACATATATATATATACATACCAGACTTGTGTGCAGTATCAAGTTCTCTCGGGTCAAGTCAGCACGTTCACCGACACCTGGTGTATCTTTGGAGGTCACGGTAGAACCGTCTTCCTTGCGACCTGTTAGTGTAGCGGTTAATCCAGCCATAGCGGCAAATGCACTGCGTTCCTTTAGCGACGGTTCCGATGTCTGTCGTCTGAGGCGAAAGCGCGGTCTAGGCAGTGGAGTACCGCCTAGACGCAGATGAAGTGGGTTTAGTTTGGCATGTGCCATAAGGAAATGAAACTAGTAACTATTGTACGTTTTCTCTTGTACGAATAAACAACAGCAACAACAGTAACAAATAACAACAACAAATAACAACGTTAGCGTAGAAACAACTAGTAGTAATACGAGATGTCAGTAGAATATAAATAAATAGTATAGGTTAATGATTGATGGTATGCGTGTGCGCGTCTAAATAATGGTAATCTGCTTAATAGCTAATGAGGCGAATGTGATAAACGGGAAAAAACAACTAAAGAGTGGTGATTGCAAAACAACAAGTGAACATGATACACTGTTCAGCGTCTAGACCACTGAAGTAGGATGGTAGTTAGTTAGTTAGTTAGTAGTTAGTTGTAGTTGCTATTGTAGTAATGTAGAAGAAAGAGGTGAATACGGAGTAGCATATGTCTATTGCGGAGCATGAGACAATAAAAACATGTCGCTTCTCGCATCCAAGTCACGCGGCTGCATTGGCAAGCATCCTTCTTCATACATATATATTTGCCCCACATGCTTGTTTTGCTGCCATACACTCGCTCGCTCGCTCACTCACTCACTCACACGTACATGTGTACGTATGTATGTACGTACACTCATACGCACCCTCATACTCACTTGCTTGCCTGCCTACCAACACTTACCTATTTGATGGTCGAGCATGCGACAAGTGCATAAGCAAATGATTGAATTTACACACACACGCGTGCATACGCTCATATATTCAAGTCACTATTACAACTACTGTTGTTGATAGATTGAACAATGTGTAGATGTACCATTCAGTATATGGATGGCACCCTTGGCGCTCATCAAACCGCTGAGATAGGTGAGTGTTACTTTCTTTTTTTGGGGCAACTACTCCAGTGGAAATAACAACAATGTTACTAACAATATTACAACAAGGATGTATAGGTATTGGCAGTAGCAGCAATAAACAATTGAATTGTATCTGCCACGTATGCTATTAGGGAGAGGGAGATATGTTTCCATCCAGTTTCTACTAATCCCTGTTTAATATACATACGTGTTTTCCATCCAATTAGCGCATTTATCCTTTAACTTTAGCTGTTTATTAATAAATGGATTAACACAATAGTTAACATCCATTATTACATTGCTATTATTATTGAGTAGTTGTCATGGCCCTAGCAGTTGAGGATTATCGTTACTCACATCTAAATACGTAAGCGTTAACTATCATTTATTCGTAAAAACAAAAGGCTAACTGCGCAAATTGGATGGAAAAAGCCTGTAACCGGAAATAAAGAGTACCTCTTACCGATCAGTATCATCTTTCGCATCTATTGTACTATTGATACTAAACAATGGATTGAGTAGTTCGACATTGATGCTATTCTATTATATAGAAGAAATAGAGCTCATGTCCTGACATTTGACATGCAACATAGTATAATCTATGATTTGTATTGCTGCTACTACTGCATCATCATCATCATCATCATGGCAGATAATAATGGTATAGAAAAGGCCTGAGTAGAGGCCGTTGCTCTTTGGCATCAATTTCCACTTCTTTTTTCTTTCTTGCATTCCATCTGCATTTTCATATTGCATTGCTAGCATTTCATATTGCATACGTTGGCGACAACCATGTTGTTTATAGTACTAGTTGTTTTGTGTTTATTCCATGTTCATGTAAGCTACTATTGTTATTACTATTACTATTACTGTTGCTTACGTATGTTATCCTACGCAGATATCATCTCAGGCGTCGTTTAGATCTACTATTACGGTACCTCCCGGGAAAATAAGCATTCTATCGACGGTATATCCATGCAGTTGACGGAGCTACACATGACGCTTGCATCGGAAATGTTATTTGGGCCTACCAAATGCCTTGTAACATGGTCGATTCAGATGGCAACAACACGAATAGAGCTTATTACGAGATACCCGGCAATGCCACGCAATACCTAATGTATAACGGCACGCAGCGTGTGTCGGTGGGGCAGGTGCTCGTATCTACAAGTGTCACTGGAACTTAACGTCTGTGCCGATGATCAAACGGCATCCTGTCTAATGCTCGACAATTACGACTCAACCAAGGATGCTAAGGTATCCGTTAACTATACCTATTACAACGCTTCTGACTCTGGTGTAGCGCGTGCTCAATCGTTAACGGGCAACACCGCGTCAAGCACGTACACTTCCATATCCTACGTGTATACCATTGTGGTATGCGTATTACTGCTAGGAACATCTTTAAACTTCTGATTGTCCTCTAATATCATTTGCATTAAACCGTACAATTTCCATTACATGTGCCATTGATCGTTCACTTTACAATTATTACTGCACTTTGTTAATCACTCTAAATGAAGAGCGAGAACGGGAGATAAAGACTAATATACACCAAAGGGCAGTGCCATTATTTTAGCAATGGTTTAACGGATTGCCATGCCATTTCTCTTCCTCGTTCCTCTTCTTTTTCTATCCATTCCTTACTGCATTCAGCATTTATCTCTCGCACTTTCTCTCTCGCATTTAGCATTGCAACATTAGTTGTTGTCAAACATGTATTTATATCAAGTCTTTTTGTGTATGCTGTGTGTTCTCTTTATAGTGGAGGTAAGTCGAGCACCAAGCTTATACACGATAAAACATATAATCCATTCTGTTTATTGACGTTTTCCTTATGTACATGAACATGATAGGCAGCTCCTGATAATAAAGTGAAACTGGCACCTGGATATAGTTGGGGTCAATGCGCGGATCAAGCTTACGGATTTACGCGACCTCATTTTATGGCGGAGGGTGCGCGTATCTCGGTGTTCTTAGTGCCGCAACAGATATACAGACAGTACCATGATAAACCGTTCAATAAGACGGATCAACAGTATCTTGCAAAGTATAACTTCACCGACTGCCAGTTTATTAGTTACGGAAACAAAACGAGATGCTGGAAGAATGCCTCGGAAATGGTTCGCACGAATATGACGGCGATTCCGTGTTTCCTCCTCCTTAATACCGCGTCAAACACCACCACCATTGACTATCAAGTGGACTATATCAAGTCGAGCGAGGATGACGCGGACGACCCCAACTATCCCAATACTATTGTTGATCACGACACTCGTATGGCGGGCATGGCAAGCAGCGGGGATCGCATTGCCTCTTCCTTTGGCATTATTCTTTGTTCTTACACAGTCATGATTGCCAGTATTTAAGCTGCAGTTTGCTTTTATAAATTAACATCACCAATAAAATTATAAGATATGCACAATTAATACATATGTAGATGTGGATTTGTATGCAATCTTATTGATTTAATTTATTCATATTAAATAATTAAATGGCGCAAACCACTGATTTGCCTGACTTTTTGCATTTAGTTGATGTGGGACAGCCTATTGTAACCCATACGTTGTTGCTACATACTTTGGCCACGTTATCGATACAATCCCAGGCACCATGCTCACAAGCATTACCACTGGATGGAGGAGACACTACACCAGACTTGGGCTCGCTTACAGTCGATTTACTTGTATCGATTTTTGGCGACTCATCAGCATCAGCAGCAGTCGATTTGTTTGCATCAGAAGTAGTCGACTCATCAGCATCAGCGGTAGTCGATTTGTTCGCATCAGCGTTTGCTGGTTCATCTCCATTTTTAGGAGTCTCAGCTGTGGAAGGTATAGTAACAGTTGAAGCTGGATCTGTGCCTTGTTCAGTCTTCTTTGGGTCCGTGGGCTTTTTGATGGTGTAGTAGTCGAGTTGTTCGATGGATTTGTCTTGAAAATGTCGATAATCTCGTTGGTCAAATCCTTATCATTGCATTTACACATAAGATCTGCCTCATTGTAGTTGTAACAACGATTGAATTGGATGTTGGCCCTGACTTTACACATTCATCGTGGCATGTGACTTTCCAGTCTTGATAAAGACAAGGTACTACTTCTTCATCAGCGGTGGTCGTGGCTGTCAAAGCAAATACGGCAAGAGTGGCGATGGTAATTGCTTTCATCATGGTGGTAATGGGGCGATGAGCTTATAGTTGTTTTAGCTGTGTAGGATACTGTCCGGCAGAATCTTGTCACAAGCAGTTATTGCGCAATAATTGTGTTGAAGTAATAAGTGAGTGTGATGGAGAATAATGAGGATAGTCACGCTGTAGGAGTGCATTTTTATATCAGATACAACCGACTCAACTCGGACATAAGGAGTAGGAATCATGACTTGGCAATTGCCAATCAGTTCGGGAAACTCGTTTATCTGAATTTATCGTTAAGAACCACATCAATATATTGTAACATGTTGTGTTACATGCCGTACAAGGAGTTCAGCTCTATGTACGTGGGTATATCCTCCGTAGCATAGGCGTTTTAAATATAGGGCTACAAGTAAGGGAGAGTAAGTTGGACCGGGTACATGAATATGCCTATAGTAAACTATGCGGTACGCCAACAATGGTTTCATTGTTGCTTTGGGGATTCAAAACTGTCCTAGGGAATGTCACCTATCCAAATGGACGTAAGCGTAAATTTGATACATTGTTATTACTATGGAAAACATAGTTTCGCATTGCACAGGCGCTCTCGCAACAGCTGTAATGATAACGGAGGGAGACAAGGCCTAATGAGCCTTAGTTTGTTTGGTGTCATTTGGATAACTGACTAGTAGTGCCATGCTCATTCATTTCATACTTTGCATGAAAATGGAGTCTAATAATAAGAATAATGGAAATGATGTCAATCGAAATGCTCATGATGAATCGGGTGAGCGAGAAGTCGTTGAAACAACACGGTTGATGATCTTCACTCTTTACCACGCGACATAATGAGTTTATTATGAGGCTATTAAGTAATTGTATGCCAATTATTCGTACTACATGCAAGGTGTTGTTGCATTGGGGACAGTCGATTTATGCCAAATAAACATTGAATAAACAATATCCTGCTTGCTATTATGTTAAATGTCAACTATTGTATGGAATGGTGACATCCTTACTAAACATGCAAAGCCGTGTCATTAGTATACTAGGGACCATCTGAAACCATCATGCTACCATCTCATGTTCTATTAATAAATGTTAGAACAACCATATAGTCATGTAATCGACAATGGAGTGACAATGTAATTGATAAGCATATGCGATATACTGATTAAAAGTGTACCGCTCGATGTATACTGACAATGCTACTATAGCAATCACGTATAATGAAATAAACAATAATACTAATCCTCACTAAGCTTTATTTCTTTCAAATGTATTCGTATCATTGACGTGACAGCGTGTCTCATGTTCTAACTTTGCAAACATGTTGTCTGGTCAATTCCTTTATTTTCTTCACCGTGTACTAAATGGATCTACGATGTGTTGCAAGTCCTTCTGTATTCATTGAAACGTTGCTACTACTGTCCTCATGCAAATTGCACGCTCTAGAAGTGCACCCAACACTCGAGCAAAGTGTTGAACACGTTTCTTTTACTTACATCAGTTACTGTACAAAGTAGTTAGTTGTCGTTGCCTATATAAATCGTGAGATATTCCATAAGGATGGTTATTATCTCATTATCCCAACTACATTACAATATATCGTTTTATCAATTACACGGATACACTTACTTACTTCAACACAATTATTGCGCAATAACTGCTTGTGACAAGATTCTGCCGGACAGTATCCTACACAGCTAAAACAACTATAAGCTCATCGCCCCATTACCACCATGATGAAAGCAATTACCATCGCCACTCTTGCCGTATTTGCTTTGACAGCCACGACCACCGCGATGAAGAAGTAGTACCTTGTCTTTATCAAGACTGGAAAGTCACATGCCACGATGAATGTGTAAAGTCAGGGCCGAACATCCAATTCAATCGTTGTTACAACTACAATGAGGCAGATCTTATGTGTAAATGCAATGATAAGGATTTGACCAACGAGATTATCGACATTTTCAAGGCAGAAGGACCAATTACAAAAGAGGAACCAGAATCCGACACGACTGCAATTGAGAAGCAAGATACACCGCCAGAAGAGAACAAACCGAAACCATCACGTAAATCAAAGCAGAGTAAACGCCGTGTAACATACGAGGAATAAAAACTATGATTAGCAATTGTTAAAGTATACACCATAGTAGCATTTAGTAATCTACAATTTACAAATATCACATAGACTTAACGTTGATGACAGTCATTCAGTAAGCATACTAACATTAATTTATTACATAACTACTTGCATAGTATAGTACGTGTGTATGTTGATAGCTATTCAACGCGTTAATTGATAACAACAATAACAATAGCAATAGCAATAACAATAACAATAATAAATAGAACACACACGCCTGTCAATTCATTCTATGCTAGGCAATTGTAGTGATTGCTTGGATGGGTGCCGCTACGGCGGCTTCATCCGTATTCACTATGGGTCCCGTGGCCAGTACAGTCTCGGTGGCAGTGAGTATAGAAGGGTCGACAAAGTTGATGGCTTCCATCTTTGCTACTAAATCATCCGGTAGTATAGGGGCTTGATTCGATAACTTTACATCACTCGAACTAGTTGAAATGGCACTTTGACTGCTGTGCAACGATGAATACAACGAGGCAGGCAATGGGCTACTCTTACGCGGGCCTGGTCCACCTCCCTGACCATCGGATCCCATCTCATTGACCACCATGCGTGCTATCATGGCAGCTAAACGATCGAGGCCACGCGCACTACGCGATCCAATTAGATCCAATAGCATTTGATAGGTGTGTGACATATCGGGATCTGCATCGCGTAACACTTGAATGCCGGCGTTCTCTGCACGGGAACAGAATTCACGGATTTGTTGCGCGAACAATTCCTTACCACCCCATTGCACTACCATAGGTGGCATACCAGTGAAATCCATGTTAACCGGCGACACTATAGGATCGGCCGGATCGATTCGAGACTCGCCCAGGTAGGCTAGCACGACAGGACGTGACGAACGCACGGATAGAATGTCCGTTTGTAGTTGCGGACGTGTGATAACTCCCTGTGGAATCGAGAGAAGCATCTCCACCCAGGGTGACATTAACACGCACAAGCTGGGCATGGGCAGTTGCTCGTCGCGTATACGCTGAAGTAGCGCAAGGGAAAGATTGCCACCGGCCGAGTCACCACCCACGATGATCTTACTCGAGGGCGTCTTGTGTACATTGATAAGCCAGCGATACGCGCTAAACGCGATATTCACCTGGGATGGATAGTAGTGCTCGGGGGCAAGCGGATATTTCACAGCTAGCAAACGAACATTACGTATGTTGTTCTTCACACGTAGCGATCGTAGCAAATGTTTGAACGCGCTAACATGCATCATTGGATCACCGGCAATGTAGCCGCCACCTACAGAGGCCATGATGAGTTAGTCCT
Organism: Syncephalis plumigaleata; assembly: GCA_025201365.1. Lineage (NCBI taxonomy): Eukaryota > Fungi > Zoopagomycota > Zoopagomycetes > Zoopagales > Piptocephalidaceae > Syncephalis > Syncephalis plumigaleata. The sequence continues at coordinate 844,996 of JAIXMF010000001.1, forward strand.
AGTCAATAGTAGCACTAATAATTGTTTACTTACCGTGAAAGTATAGCCATACAATGTCCTTCTGTTCAATGGGTAACCCTTCCGGTTCATCAAACCAGTATCCGCTAATGTCGGGTTCTTCGACCTTTTGTGCAAATTTACTACCAGCACGCACTCTACCGAACACCTTGCCCATCCACATTAATTTACGCCACTGATTAAAATCACTTGTGCCTAATGAAAAGTGCAACCAGGTTGTCACTGCCTCATCACGGAACGACCATCCAGGATTGCGTGATCGATTTGTTAGACGACGTGCTGCCACTACCGCAGGAATCGTAGCTAATTCATTCATTCATCTATTAGTACATATACGTACATCTACTGGTGTTTACTTACCCATATGCATAAATGTCGTGGCTAGATTACGTCTGGATATTTCAAGCAAGCGTTAATCATCATCATCATCATCAAGATTACATACACAACGATATCATTACTTACGGTACATGACGACGTTTCTCGTCATCTTCCACGCGCCACACCACCTTCTCTCCTTCGAGTTCTTCCAAGGTCTGAATACGTGTTGGCGCGGCCACCGTAGAACAAAACGAGATATCCTCGGGATCATGACGACTCGTGTAATGCTCCATAGTGGCGGCTCTCCTCATGGCGGCACTATTGGCACGTGCTCGTTTATAGCCAAACGAATGGCTCTTATGATATGTACTACCGGTGGTTGAGGATGATGTACGGAATGCAGGTGTCTTTAACGAGCGACTACTCTTGGTACTATTGACATTAATACTGTTACTACTACTACCGATATCCGTAGTAGTAGTCGTATGTTCCTGCTGCTGTTTAGACGATGCAGCAGACACTGACTGCTCGATATTATCGAGTGTAGAATTGGTCATGAATAACAACAGTAACAACGATAACAGCGAGTACTAATACTGAACCTAAAGTAATGAGTAACAACACTTGACGTAGTAGTGCTAATAGTCGTAGTTCTTCTTATGGGGAATTCGTTAACAAATAGTCTGGATATTTATGGGATAAAACGGAATTTCGGTCAAGTTAATATACCGACTGAGCTACAAACTCGTAGATATTGGTATTTATAGCGAAGTGGGGAATGGAAAATTAGTAAGGAAAAAAGGAATGGAGCGGAGCGTGTGTTAGGCCTACAGGAAGAATAGGAGAGGAGAACAAGAATGGTGTTACAACAGCACGCAATTCTCTCCAATATAGATGACTGAATGGTGTTCGCCTATTCACGTGCGGTTGTTACTTGTAAGAGGAGTGTACAATTCGCGTATTGGATCTAGCAGGTGTCAGGCCACTAGTGACTATCACGTGTGGTATATACAAGACAAGTATATGGAGTAGATATATACAATTATAGTAGTTACTTTGGTCACTTTCTATTCAAGCATGTGATAGAGTAAATGACACTAAGATCAAAATACACAACAATGAAGCAGAAGAGTATTCAAGGAGCCGTCACGAGAACAATGATTCGGATTAGCTCTGTATCCGTTCATGAATGGTTATTATAGCAAATGCAGTAGTAGTAGTAGGTTGACGTCATACGGTAGTAACTGCGCATAATTGTACTATTATTAGGTTAAAATATGGAACACACTTATCTAATACATGTAGAATACGTAATTGATTATCAATTGATGATAGCATTCATTTAACTTTATTATTGCTATCATGATGAAATTATCTAGGATTTGGTCGCTAATTCTACGGCAATCCTACTGATACCTTAGCATAACGAAGAGCATGCTCAAAACTAATGGTGCGAATAACATCACCGGTAGTGTGGACATTCTTGTTGGCCCGAGATTATCCGCTAAATAATAAACAGTTATTACTCTATATCATATGTACATACACACACATATTAATACGTAGACATCTACTTACTTTCAAAGTGGAATGCTGATCTAAAACCGTACTTGTTCCATGATGCGTGATCGGAACAAGCGTAGCCACATTTCATCTCACTCCATCGGATACCCGAGTATTCCTCGATCAATTGTTTAAGGAATCCGGTTAGTTCTCCATCTACGAAATCGGTAACAATACCGATCACTTCAGGATCTGGTAGGAATCCGGTCATATCATTCTGCAGCATAGCTACTACTTTACGACCTTGCTGATTATAGGCAGCCGCCACATCTTGCGAGCCAAGTAGGCCTGCCTCTTCGGCCGAGTACCAGTGGAATTCCACGGATCGTTCAGGCTCGAAACCACCCTCGACCAATGCACGGAATGCTTCTAGAATAGTGACGGTGCCGGAACCATCATCATCTGCTCCGGGTGCTCTACCAAATGAAGGCAACCATAGATTGACAGAGTCTTGATGCGCGCCAATAACTACCACTTCATCGGGATACTTGCTTCCTTCGAATTTGGCAATAATTGAGCTTTGAGGCCATTTATGCTCAAATAGCTCGATGGCTACTTTGGATGAACGACCCTGGTCGGTATCACGGTCGGCATCACGAACAATCTTCTTAATGGTTCTATGAAGGAATTTCTGCGAGTCCTTGCCCGTCTTACTCTTGTAATAACGAGTGTGGAAGGATGTCAACCTCTCGAGGGTAGCTTTCATTAGCTTTGTATTCATGGTGTCCAAGTATTGTTGCACCTTCTTTTGGTTGAAGGCGATGCAGGCAGTGCTGTACGGAATGGAGGTACAAGTTGTTTGCCATCCTTATAGGTCTCCGTGATATCCATGAAGCGAACACGATGACGCATCAATAGTTCAACTTGTCGTTCCGACATCCATTCCGGTTCACCATGTTCCGAGGTTTGGATAAGGCGACGAGAACTCGGTTCAGATGACGACGCTCTCAAGGTGATTTGGTCAAAACCGTTGACTTCAGGTGATAGAACGGTGGTGGCCAGGCATACAGCCGCGCCAATAGAGTAGTTGAAAGGTGCATAGTGAAAGGAAAGGAGATTGGACTAGTTTAACAAGTAGATGGGTATACTGACAAAAACTGCTCGTATATAGATGAGATGAGATATGAGATAATAGTTAAGAGAGCAGTATTGCTGTTTAATATAAGTTATCGAGTCGAATAAACAAGAGTAAGCGATGAAGGTAAGAGGTAAGAGGTAAGAGGTTGGATGAACAGGCAAGTAAAGAAAGGTGGTATAACAGTAAAGTGTGAGTGATAAGAATGAGAAGGAATGACGAATATCAGAAATAAAAGTGATCATATGACTTTTGTGTGTGTGTGACTAGAGTTCATTTCTCAATTTGGTTACCAAGTGACTTGCTTGGCCACTTTTATTAAACTAGAGTTTTATGAATTGCTTTATTGAACACAATATATACATATGAATGTGTATGCTACGAGTATATATGAATGAATAATTAGTCACATATAGTAATGAATAATAGCGCACTAATAATACTTACTATTATACGGAAATACAGCGACATCGACAATCGGATACGGGACATTGTTCGTGGTCTTCAAACCATTCTAATAAATGAGCAGCGTGTCCACCATGTCTACATGACTGACACCAGGTAAACCATAGTCGAATCCAACTGGATGGCCTAATAGAATAGTAAGTATATAGTCGCGTAACAACATCAATGATGGCTAACCTTGTCCCGCGGAACGATGTAAGGCAGCCGCTTGTCGAACCTCGTCAACGGGTGTACCAAGTCGCATAAGACATAGTGAGCATCGAGGTAGCATATTACGGCAATTAGGGCACAGTATGTCTAATATATGCCATACTATATATTAATATTCAGAAATATTCCATTAAGAAATATACTTACTCGTAATCGTGAGACAGGCGATTCTTGCCCAACAATACCGGGTGATGCCGCCACGCGTCGACCATCTTTATCCGGCATGAGTAGACTATGCGCGACACTTTGATTGCAAAAACCGCAGCGTACGTACACCTGAGGTGCAGGAATGCCGGATGTATCGCCTTGTATACGCTGTCGTCTACCACGATCAATATCGAATCGAGCACGTACATGATAGCACTGCCAACGATCGAGTAAAGATCGATAGCTAATTCGTGTGTGTGTGTGTGATCAGTAATGCATAGTATAAACGCAACTGATGATTGCCTACCTGCTAACCCAGTCATCTACGCGTGGATCCTTGAATTTACGTAATGGCACTTGACTAACAATAAGACTGGCGGTTTGCACATCGCCTGTACGATCTACAAATCGTGATATTAAACCGACACCTACACTGGTTAGACCAGTCAGTATGAGGCCTTCAATATCGCCACGAGAAGTGGCTCGTGTAGCGTATTCCTCGATATACACAAGTAACTAGCAATAATAATAATAATTTATATATTAGTTAATGAACATATATACATGGATATCTATTTATAAAATGATTACCTCATCATCATCGAGAAATCGTAATGCTACACCAAGTCGATCGCGAAATGGTAAATCCGTAATGGACAATACCGAGGACCATTCACCTGATGCAATATAGGCAAATATCGCTCGTAAATATGGTCCTTTTAGATCGACGCTAAGTGCTTTACACAGTTCACGCCATGTATTAGTCGTGGAGGCATCACGATGATAACCGGCCAGTACTGTCGAGATGAGTCGATGCTTTTCATCTAGTCAATTAATCAATCAATCAAGCAGGTAATGGTTATTTTATTCGTCAATATACGATGTTGATCAATACTAATACTAGTTACCTTTACTAGAACTAAGAGCTGCCACGGCACGCCCCACTTTGCCATGGAATAATGCCCATGCCGCGGCTCGTTCATAATCGCCTGATGCTTGTAAACTAGATGTATATGTACCAAATAGATCTATTTAGATGATTGCCCTCTTTCTTCTACACAATGAATGATTACTACTACTACTACTACTACTTACGTCTCCATCGTTGACTCGATACGACCGCTGAATCCTAGTGCTTGTAGAGCAATTGTGCGTAATTCCGGTTTCAATGTAGGTGCCATGGGTGCTTCCTCCCCTTTTGACTCAATGGTAGGTGCTGTAATACTACTATCTGGCGTCTCTGTACGGGTTAGTAGCATGGGCGAACTAGTCTGCGGGGTGGACGTACTACGCTTGGGAGCTAGCATTGTCGTGTCACGATTATAGCAATTACTCTACTATTGAAATAACGCTGTAACTACTTACCGCGTACACCTTGTACAATGTGTAATACGCCTTGATAGCTGAAATCAACACCTTGCGACACTAGTCGACCCATATTCGATAAATGTTCCTCGGCTATCACGCAAGACATTAATCGATCTACTAATAGGTAGACAAAGTATTACGCTTCTCTTTTACTTACTCGTTAACCAAGCCCAAACTTGAACCAGTTGTCGATCATCTCTAATTAGTGTTTTATTCTTCTCCGCCTAATAGATATGAATATAACCTTTAGTAACTCGTCGATCATTCCTAGTATTCGCTTCTATTACTTACATTCATCGAATAGCCATGGATGGCTCGTTCCCTCATAACCACCGAGATATCCTTTCGTAGTTCCTCCATGGCTTTCGCTTTAATGGCTTGTCGGTTATTACGTAATTCGGTGGTGCTTAATTTCTGTGAATTGTTATTTGCTACCTCGTTTGACATTGTAATTCGCATTAGTTCAGCGTCGCGTGAATTACGACGAGAACTTTGCACACTTTGTTGAGCACTTAGGACGCCGTAATTATGCGATAATGGCGTAATGCGTCGTGGTTCCTCGGGTGGAATGATCGCTGGCACCGCGGATGTTGCCGTTGTTTGCACGCTCAGTAGATGCCCTTGATGTGGCGGTGCCGGGAAGCTCGATGTAGGAAACACAAGATATCCTGATCACCCGCGACTAATAATCCACCCGATGGATCCCATGCAGTACGCCTGGCTTCCTGCAGTTCCACACATTCAATGACGCCATCTTTGTTGACGGACATTAGACTGGAGGTGGCACGACCAAGATTCGTAGGAATCCAAGCAAATGAAGCGAGTGGACGCAATGCAGGCTTAGCTATTATTATTATTGTTATTATTATTGTCAGTATCACTAGTTATTATGTATATGTATCACATCAGTATCGGCTTACTTTGACGAGATCGCCATAATACAGGAATATCGATAGGTTCATTGGGCGGTGGATTAGGCGAGGATATCCGTTCCGAATTAGTTGATGCCACACCAAAGAATCCGGCTAGACTACTAGTGGCGCCTAATGTATTCGCACTATTGCTCGTATGTCGATTATCATGACTGTTCGTTTGAGCAGTAGTGGCAGTAGTGGTATTGGTAGTAGCGGGACCAAATCCAAATACACGCTGTGGTCCACTCTGCCCTCCTGCTCCGCTATTACTGTTAAAGCTACCAGTGGCTGTTGCATTATTAGCGGATGCATTCGCGTTCGTCTGCGGAATGATCGTGGTGCTCGTGTAGTTACGCGTGGTGCCCTCTTGCAAGTCCCATAGTCGAATATACGGTGAATCCTTACCATGCGTAGCAAGTAGACCGGATCGACGAGGCGAGTAGATTAGCGTTTCCAAACAGGCAGATCGTGTGGCCGCTTGAATACTTAACACTGACTCGGCGGGTTTACGAACATCCCATATGCGTACGATACCATCCTCCGTGAATGATGCCATTCGTTTGTCATGGAATGGATCAACTTGTACGCCATAGACCGCTTTTGTCGAGATGGTTATGCTAGCCGGCTCACTTGAACTCGCTATAATCGGTTATTCCCTGATGTCGTCGGATTCATTCATTGCTACTTACCTCTCGTGTCATAGATACGTAGCCATTTATACGCCATGCCCGCTACTAATTGAGTGGGATTCTGAGGAAACCACGAACATGATAGGACAGCCTCGGACATGCCATACTGTTGGATGGGTTTCGGCGCGGTATTCGATTGATTAGTCGTGGGTTGACTATCACGTTCATAGGATAATTAGTATTCTACATCGATCCTCGTCTATTCATACACGAATTACCTTGATGTAGCATATCTAAATAGGGATGATGCATCTAACATTTCATGTTACAACAAGTGTATCTAGTAGTTACTCGTCCCTATAAACTTACCTGCCATTACACCGCCTGTACTGCTTGTTCTTAACAGATTGGTAGCTTCAATGGCCGTATCTCCTTTACTCGACCCCATTGTAGATGAATTGGTCGACTGGTTCGAGGGTAGATTAGCATCGGCGATATTACGCGCTTGTTCCACATCCCAAATCGCTAGACAATGATCGTTGCGCACTTTATCCAAACCAGTGGCTAGCAAACGCGGTTCAGCCTCCGAGAAAGCGACCACATTACAGGGACGCGAGTAGCGAACACTAAGTGCGGGATAGTTTGACGCTTGCGACGCGTTAGACATGCTCGCTGCCACTTGATTACTCGTCATGCCAGAATGTCCACCGATATAACTTGATCGTATCGAGTAGCCACCTCCTATACCAGATGGATGTAAATTGCCCGCGATAGGATGCAATCGAACGAGTAGGGTTCGTCCATTGGTTAGACCTACAGCCACTAAATCACGACATGTTGGATCGGGTGACCAAGCAAAGCACTATTACATGTACGCATATATGCATGTAGTATTAATCTATCTATGAACTACCGATACATGGTTGGTTTATTATTACCTTCATGAGTTGTACGTCAGAATTAACTGCCACCATAGCAATAGATGAATGAGCGTCCTTTTTCTATAACATAGATATCTACATTAGTTTATAATGCTTTCCCTACTAATAGATAGAACTCACTTCAGGTGTCCACTCATAAAGACGTAAATCATTACTGCCTACGAGAATTGTTGTTCATCACGGTGAGGTGACCATACAATACGCGGTGTACGCGTACTGCCACCACTACTGGTACCACTCATATTATAGCTTGCCTATATTAGTGGAATATATATATAAACTTGTCGTCGTCGTCGTCGTCGTCGTCGTGGTATAGTCACCACGCTATGATTGCTCGAATAGTAATATATATATATATAGCAAGCAAAAAAAGGTAAGGTAGATTGGGATAGGCAGTGTTCAATTTGCTTACGCTTATCGGTGTAAAACGAAATACGCACTTTACTCTCCTTTTTCCTCTCTTTCCTCTCGTCTTGCCTCTTTATTTGATTCAATTATTTCGATTACTAGCGTGTGTTTGTTTCCATTTCACGCCAGTTACTACTACTTTATTACATTGTCTACAGCTGATATACGATGGGTGGACACGGAACATATACTTCGGGTGCTTATGGATCATTTCGTGTTCCACCAGTGGGTCGTGCTCACTACTGGACCGCAAAACTACTAGGTGCCAGTATGTGGTTTTTCATGATGTATCGCGCTAAGCAGGACGGACCTGCATTGCTGGTAAGAATACTTTTGGCTCTACTTGTACTCGTTTATTGTTTATTATTACTCTATATCTTTGTACTAATCTCCTACTTAGGGTTGGGAACATCCTTGGGAGCATGGACATCATCACGATAGTGAAGACCACAAGGATAAATAAACAGCCATAACCATTAGGATAGGTTGCTTATTTCAAAGAAGAATACCGCTAGATATGATGCGTTATTGTTCGTGTTTCACAATAATATATACAATTTATATATTCATATATTCATATATATTGAATAGGATAGGATATGATAATAATGACGTGCACTGTTATTAGTTGTTTCTTTGCTGCTTATTATTATCAGTGCTATTGTCATTGTTGTTGTTACTATTAGGTTGATCAGTGTTGGCATCATTCCTGGATGTTTCTTGTGCTAACTCGGCATGAATACGATCGAATGCGCGTAAATAACGCGTTAACCATACATAAGCCACGAGAATAAGAGAAGCCACGAGAATATCGTTTGTTGACGTGGAAAACGAAATAATATTGCCCATATTGCTAGAAATCAAATAGTGTATAGAATGTAATTTGTTGCAACAGTAACAGCAACAACGATGATGATATTCTGTTATACCTGCAACCTTGTTTATTGTTTATTTGAATTGAAGCATTACACACTAGTTAATTACAATTAGAATCATTAATAAAGTAGTCCTTGGTTACTTGTAAATAAATAAATAAAATAGCTAATAACAAGGATATTAATAGCTTGTATGAATCTTTTACTTGATCATGAAATGATTTAGATTCAACGATCATTCATGTCATCATCATCATCATCATCATCATCGCTAATAAGCATAGTACTAACTAGCCTAGTGACTATATATGTATAGAAGATTAATCTGGACTGAATGACCTAGTAACAATGATTAATACTAACTGATTGTCATCATCAGCCGTTAATCTACGCGTAGGCGTACGAGCATGAATAGGAAGCGAGTGTTCAAACAGGTGCACGTAACCATGCCTACAGCGTGTTTACACTAGTGCATCTACATAAAGTCACTGCATCGACGGGTTGGCTACTAAGAAACCACCTATTTGGAGTCATACATTCGAACCAAGTAACCAATCTATGCGACTCCTGGTGCACAATCAAATCTGCCGTATAACAAGATGGACTGTTATGACGCCCGCTTAAGAAGCATTCTGTTGGACGACAACTTGCTTCTACTGCATCGCTTACCATTTACTACGGTCGTCAAAACCCTTCTCCTAATACCTTTCTCGTTCCATTTATATATCCATTCATTCATTCATTCATCTATCTATCCTAACGTCGACATATTAGTTGTTTCGTAGACATTTCTCTCCTATATTACATTATAAAAAAGACAGGATGGTTCGTCCCACCCTATTTTCAAATGCCGGCGCCCTAACCGCTTGTCTATTGCTGATCAATGCCGTTGCCGCCGATATCGTAAGGTAATACCGACATTATGTGCCATTTATTTCTATTTATTTCTTGTTGTGCTTTCTTTTAAAAAAGGGTCACCCTACAACGAACCATGCTTGACGCTGCTCATAATGCCACGGAAATGCATCCCGGTCGTCCCGGTCGTATGATTCGACAGTCGGTGGCGAGGGAACGACTCGAGGCCTACATGAAAGATATCGCGGTAAGAGGCGTATCCGCTAATCTGCAACATAGACTCATTAGTGTTGTAATAGTATTTCGGTACAGTGCAAGTGGGCAATCCTCCACGTAGTTTCCGAGTTGATTTCGACACGGGTAGCGCCAACACCTGGATATCCTCCACGCTTTGTAGCTCCGTTGCCTGTATGAATCATCGTCGTTTCGACCCGAACGAATCGACCTCCTTCCATAACGATGGCAGACGCTTCCTCGTGCAGTATGGCGATGGTTCCTCCGTCAACGGTCAATTGGGACATGACGACATGAATATTGGCGGGGTCACCCTACGCAATCAACCCTTTGGACTCGCCCAGTACGAGAGTGACGACATGGACGATAGCACCATCGATGGCATAATGGGTCTGGCATTCCCCGCTCTAAGCGCTGTGGCCGGTGTACCCACCGTGTTGGACACGATGGTGAATCAGCATCTACTGGATGCGCCGGTGTTCTCGTTCCATTTGTCGCGAGGTGGCGAGGACGGTCAAAGTACCGGCGAGATCATCTTTGGCGGCATCGACTCGTCACGCTTCCATAAACCGATGCGATTCGCATCTGTAACACGTCCACTCTACTGGCAATTCCATGTGGATAACGTTTACCTCGGCGATAACTCGCTTCATCTTAGTTCGGATGCCGTGGTCGATACGGGCACCTCGCTGATTGTGGTGCCTAATAATATCGCGCGTCAAATACACAGTCACATTCCCGGTTCTATCTTCTCGCGTACCAGTGGCTGGCTCGTTCCTTGCAATCTCTCGGGCACCGGTCCTGATCTCGTATTCGAAATGGCTGGCGGTCGATCTAGCGTGCCCAGTATAGATTATGTGGGACCGGCACTTACCCTCACACCCGACATGTGCTTTAGTAACATTATGAACAGTGACATTGAAGTAAGTGCTAATATTGATAATAGGAACAATTGACAATTGATAATAATATGTTTATATGTAGCATTGGATATTGGGCGATACATTCTTAAAGAACAACTACGTAATGTTCGATTATGGTAATAAACGTATTGGTTTTGCACATCGTACGGAGGATGTACGCGTACGTCGAGCAAAAACAACCGTCAGCTCCACCGGTAAAAACCGAATCCGTGGCCAACAAAAGCTAATTAATACTGATGAGGTGGAATCGATATTGGAGCATATCGACTCGTCGCATCATGCCACGAATAATACTGAAGCTAACTCGCCACAACACCATGACGAAATAGTAGTAGCTGACTCGAAAGAGACTAATCATCCCGTAACGCTTCCTGTTGATCAAATATCAAATGACATCGAGTAATACATTTAAAATGGACTATATTCCCTTTCTTCTACATGTGTGTGTGTGTGTATATGTTTATTCTTTAACCGTGTCATACTTTTATGCTGCATTCGTTGCAGTGATTAATGATCAACGGTATTGCCATTAAAAATTGCAACCATTAACAAACCATAGTTAAAAGCAAGTTTAAACATGAATACAATCAATAGAATATTATGCATACATGTATATATCTACGCTAATTAGAAGCGAAACGTAATGGCTAATGGTGATGTTTATTTCTCTTCAAAGCGTGAATATGAATGTATGATTATCCTCTTATTGCTTTGCTTTCTTTTCAGTTTTTAACCTTCTACGAATATAAATGAAATAGTCAGTGTAATGCTGTTTTGTATCTCCCGTAAGAGGAGCTCCCTTATCATCAATAAGCTGATTAACATTGACCTTATGCTCTCTTAGATCGACCAGTGTGGCAACAAGCTTATCCGATGTCACCGAGCTAACAAGTTGATTTTTCGCGAATCGTTTAATGATGAGATCTATGTGAACACGAAACTGATCCATCAGATTCTTAACGTCAGTTCCATCGTCATTCTGTCGACGTGTAACAGCGATGATTTCATCTGTACGTGAATTGCTAGATTTATAGTCTATTACTTTTGTTGTTGAACCACTTAATGACGAAGGGTCTATATTATGATGATGAAGCGGTACTGCCTCTACTCTATCCATAACAAATAGATCTAGTGATAATGATAATAATGATAATAATGATAATGGTAATAATGGTATTAGACGCATGGTTATCTAACAAAGGTGTGAAATTAATGAATGGATAAGTATATGAAAGGGAATCAACCTACAAATGAAATGGAGGAAAAGACGACAATGAACGGACTATTCGAGTGGTAGTGGTAGTAATGTCTTTTTTCTACTTGCTTACTCGCCATTTATATAGATACACCGCGAGATTGGCCGTAAATAGTCGTCTAGGGATGCATGCGCATGTCGAAATGATTGTTTACACCAATGGAAGGGAGATAATGCAGAAGGAAGGACAAGCAGGCTAATTTGTACTTGCGGATGTGCATGCGCGCGCGTTACCTTGTCCACAGAACTGGCATGCAGCAAAAGATGGATTCCCCTGTAGTACTATTATCGTCGACATTTACGTTAACTGGTTTAGTAGACCATATGGATACTGATACTGATAAGAATAGAATGTATTTGATATCGCGTGCTAACAATGATAACAGACGAGTAGTAGTAGTAATAGTGTATCACATCACATTACTAGACTTGTATTCAAATAAGAGTGACTTAAACTAGTGAGTATACTATGCTAGATATCTTTCATTTGATCTACAACATGCTCAGTTCATGTAATATTTATTCGATATTGATTGATTGATTACAATCATACGGTTACAACATTATTGTTTTTTATGATGAAATTGTGATGATTTGGAATTATCAGATGTCACATATTGATCATCCAATTTATCACGTATCCTTTTAATGTCCGATACTAGTAAACCGGTAGCTGATAAAAAGTTTGGCAAGTCTGGTTGATACACGCCAGTGCTAGCATATTTATCAAGTGCACGACAGAAATACTGATAGCCACGCTTGGGTTGTTGCATACGAGCACAGCATAGCATTAATAAATTCATATTGGCAGGTGTAGGTGCCAAATAGCGATGAGCATCATCATCATTAGTAGTAGCTGTTGTTGTTGTTGTGGCATTCTCATTATCACTAGATAAAGATTGCTGCTGCTGCTGCTGCTCATCACCAAGACCTAGATAATGATCAGCAATAAAGAATGCTCGATGTTGCGCGTCTTTTATGGTTACTCTACTGCATGCCAGTAAAATTGAACCTATTAGTACGCTATCCACGGGAATACCACCTATGCGCACGTCATTCTTCCAAATATCCCAAGCACGATCGAACTCGTCCATCCGAGCGAATGCCGCGATAAGTGTACTGGCCGCCACACTATCCATACGTTGTCGCTCTCGTAATACACGAACAATCTGGTCAAGTCGATTCGTATGGGCTGCTTTGGCGTATACTTTAATCGCCACATTCAAATGAATCTGACTTAATCTACCGTAGACATCTTCAATGCTACTCGCTGCTGATGTGGCATCTGTGATCGAGCGTAATACCGTATCAGTTAATGCGATATTGACATTTTGCGATCGTGCAAATGCATTCAGTAGATTCGTGAAAGTTTGACCGGTAGGCTTAAATCCACGTTTCTTCATCTAAATACGAGAGGAGGAGTCAGTTTATTACGCTATTTGCCTATGTCGTTTAACTCGTTGCACTTGCCTGATTATAAGCATGCCATGCATTCTTTCCTTGTCCAGCTCGTCCGTAGGCTTGTATTAATTCATTCCAAACCACAGGCGATTGTGCTTTTATCGGTGTCTCCTTTAGCAGCTCCAGTGCTTCCTCTAGCTTCCCTGCCTTGTATAGCCTATTCAACTTATCTGTAAGTAGGTAAGGATCCTTGAAATAGTTTGGTTGTTGCTTCTTTGTTCGGCTAAATGGAATGGCAATGTCTTTATGCTTATTGCTATCGTTTTTCTTTGGTGTACGTATATGCTTTTGTTCACGCATTGTAGTGGATAACGAACGATTTACCGATGCTACATCATTTTTACGCTTATTGCTATCGTTTTTCTTTGGTGGTGTACGCATATGCTTTTGTTCACGCATAGTAGTGGATAACGAACGATTTATCGATGCTACATCATTTTTACGCTTATAGATATCGCTTTTCTTTGATGGCGTACGCGGCTGGTCTCGCGAGTATATTATGCTAGACGTGCTTAGGCAGCAACAATTTATCGGCCATTGTCGATATGATAGCGGTGCTACGGACGAGATCCGCGTGTTAACTAGGAGACATGACGATAATCGAAACGAATTCATTAGAAATAGAAATAAAGTAGAAAGGCTTTTTTTATAATAAATTTTCGTTATTTTCGTTATTCATTCTACTGATCATTTGTGTGCTATGAATTTGTCGTCACAATCAACACACACCCAATCCATTAATCCATCAACCAGCCATCCTCTACTTACATTTCTTTTCTTTAGTCAATTAACTATGGTTACGCGGCAACCAACAACAACAACAACAACAGCAAGTGCACGGTAGACACGGCACTCATCATAGTCATTCGCAAACTGCTGCTGCTGCTGCTGCTGCCGCGTCGAATCCAATTGATGTTCTACTAGCAACCGCTGGTTATGATCATACTATTCGTTTCTGGGAAGCACTAAGCGGTGCTTGCTATCGTACTATTCAACATCCTGACTCGGTAAGTCAAATGCTAGGTTAAATAAGCGAGTCATCCATTACTCTCGACTTATATATTGCTAATAGCAAGTCAACCGACTTGTAATATCACCTGACCGTCGTTTTTTGGCTGCAGCAGGTAAGTTTTCATATTGACAGTACACATAGTATTAACAAAGAGCGCCATCACTATTACTATTAGGCAATCCTAGAGTTCGTTTATATGATGTCAATAGCGGCAATACTAATCCAGTAAGTAGTGAATGATGGATATCGACATGACTTGCTAACATCAATATCCGAGTAGATAGTGACACTTGAAGGACATACAGCAAATGTAACTGGTATAGCTTTCAGTGCTAGTAGTACCTGGGTAGCCACTAGCAGTGAGGATGGTACGGTTAAGGTGTGGGATATTCGGTAAGTAGATGATCGTAAATGGTTAGCTTATTATTCATGCTATGAAACTATAGTACAGGCACGGTACAGCGTGACTATGATCATAGAGCACCGGTGAATGACGTATGCGCTCATCCTAACCAGGCTGAGATCATTAGTTGTAATCAGGCTGGTAGTATGATTATATGGGATCTTACGGAGAATGCTTGTACACATGAACTCGTACGTACTGATATCATTGACTATTGCATGTATTAATTTACTATGAAATGAATACACATATATACATACATGCATATGTAGGTACCAGAAGAAGATGTACCTATTCACTCGGTGGCAGTATCTAGTGATTGTACCACATTAGTTGCTGGTAATAATCGAGTAAGTAATGAATGATATCCTACTCTTATGGTTCTACCCATTTACTTATAACAACCACTAGGGCAATGTTTATGTATGGCGCATGCCACGCAAGGATGATTTTAGCGATTTACGCCCTGTTCATAAATTCCAAGCACATACGAACTATTTAACTCGATGCTCATTAAGCTACGATCAAATGACCCAGTCAATGTAAATACTATACTAACAATGGCACATACATACATACATGTATATATCATTCTAACTTGTATTTATTACAACCTCTAGTCTTTTAGCAACATGTTCTGCCGATGCCACCGTAAAGATATGGAATCTATCCGATTCTGAATTCTCACTACGTCGTACATTAATTGGGCATCAACGATGGGTATGGGATTGTGCATTCTCGGCAGATTCAGCATTTATGGTGACAGGTAAGCAATACAAAGGGGTGCTTGCTATTATTGCTATTGCTAACCATATCTGTTACTATATATATATATATCTCACCCTTACTAGCATCATCCGATAATAGTGCACGTCTATGGGATCTCAGTAGTGGTGAAACTATTCGACAATATAATGGAC
This sequence comes from Syncephalis plumigaleata, assembly GCA_025201365.1. Lineage (NCBI taxonomy): Eukaryota > Fungi > Zoopagomycota > Zoopagomycetes > Zoopagales > Piptocephalidaceae > Syncephalis > Syncephalis plumigaleata. The sequence goes on from JAIXMF010000001.1 coordinate 860,993, forward strand.
ACAATAAAGCGACTGTATGTGTGGCATTGAATGATGCTACCGTTTAATAGTTACCATCGATTATAACACTGTATTCTATATATCTATGTATCATTTGATAATGATACATGTGTTTGTGTGGCATGCCATTCTTCTAATATAACAGGATACACTTTTATATAGCATGTGTCAGCTGATTGGTTCGTACTGCACATGGGCCAAGTCCATTATACCTTTTGCATTCACACACATGCAAACAGAGAGAGAGAGAAAGTGAGAACCATGCATTCACACTTGACATCCCCTTAATTTTAATTCATCTCTTCACACTCACGCTCACACTGCACAACTTATTCTCGTTCGATTTCACTTTTACTACTACTACTCTCACTAGTGTCTTTACACTATATTCTGATTGTCACTCCTGCACCTCTTCTACCTGAATAGTTTGCAGGCTTTGATCAACTCCACGGCCACTGCGTGTATACACTTTTTTAGACGCTAATCTGCGCTCTCATCTATCCACGTATCATCTACTGGATCTATCATCATCATCACTACCACTACCACTACTACTGATTTCGGTGCGTTCTTTCTTCTTTATTTATTATCATTTTGCATACATACTACATACATACAATTTATGGGGGATAGAGCATAGAGGGATGTTATAGCAGCGAGATAGATACTTGTTAGTGTGTGCTCGTCATCATAGTATATATATATATTTGTACATTATTATTATTATTATTATTGCTGTTGTTGTTGTTTATGAGTGGTAGATAACGACCACAAGCATGGCATTGTCTTTCCCAATTTATTAGCTAGTTGCTATTTACCTAGCTAGTGCCATATAGATAGAGCGATAAGAGGGAAAAAGAAAGCATATCACAATGTTTACACATTTTACTTACCTTTCACTTTGTTCTTCTTCTGTTACTTTTACATGCATAACCATTTTCACGTCCATCTGTTTATTTGCTGCCGTCTATTCAACTTTCCGTACTGGTTTTACCTCGACAACTAACGCATCTACTCCAATCATATCATATCATCATCATCATCGTCATCATCATTTCCATTCTTCCTGTCACTACACTACCATTACCATCGCTACTACTACCTTTATTGTACTACTACTACTACTACTAATATTGCCATTTGCAATTGTAACATTATGCTACGACGATCGATTAAAACACGATCATCATGACTTTTTTACTGGTAACAATAATACAGCTCTTGTACTATTCAAGTAGCGTATTGGATATTCATCATTTGATTGTTTAGCTTACTAGTAAAAAAAACAAAAGCCATCATGACCGAAACCAACGATTTCGACAATAAGAAGCGTTCTCGCTCGCCAGACTTTAACGATAACGACGACGAGTTCGATTTGCTCGCGCCTTCCAATGCCGACGATGCTTCTGCCTCGGCCGACACCAAAGCCACCTCGGGTGGCGATACGCAGGAAAAGACGAAGCGTTCCCGTATCGATGAAGGTCGTCCCATCACCTCCACCTATGACGATGGAGAGAATATGGATACCGAGGAATCATCAACGCGTAGCAACAACCGAAGCAACAGCAATGGTAACAATAGTGGCGACTCGGCCAAATCAGTTATGATGCGCTCCCTACTGACCAAGAAGGAAGCCGGCGTGATTATCGGTCGTAACGGTGCCAATGTGCACACGATTCGTTCCAAGACTAATGCACGCATTAATCTCACGGATAACTTCCCTGGTTGTACGGAACGAGTTGCTACCGTGGTTGGTCCAATTGATACTGTGGCCAGTGTAAGTATAAGCAATCATCTTGTGTTGCTGTCAAGTGGGCATATATACTAATGATATCATCCATCCTATTAGGCATTCGAACTAATGGCACTTATGCTGGCTGGCGTTGAAGGCAACAACATCACACAGAGTGAACCATCCTCGGTGACCATGCGTCTATTGATCCCTAACAGTCAGATGGGTTCAATTATCGGTAAGGGTGGCTCCAAGATCAAGGAGATCCAAAATGCATCAAGTATTCGTTTGAATGCCAGGAACATCCATTGCCTGGTTCAACGGAACGTCAAGTCAATGCGGTCGGTCTACCTGATGGCATCAAGATTGCAGTTACCGAAGTTTGTAACATCATCATGAACTACTCGGAACGTAATCAAGGCACTATGTTCTACCGACCATCACCGGTATCTCGGCCACTTTAGGATCGATTAGCGCTGCAACAGGAGCACAAGCAGCAGCCGTACTTGCTAACCCGGCAGCAGCCTCCTCGCTTAACCCGTATGGCTACAATCCAGCAGCGATGATGGCCGCTAATCCAGCTGCCGCTCAACTCGGTCGTCCTGGTGGTTTGGCACCGGTTAACCCGCTCGCGTCATCCACACCACAGGCACAACAGATCTTTATCCCTAACGATCTAGTGGGTGCGATCATTGGCAAGGGCGGTTCAAAGATCAACGAGATTCGTCAATTAAGCGGTGCCTCCATCAAGATTAGCGAACCGGACGGTAATGTTCGCGAGCGTCTCGTTACCATTACTGGCACGCAAGAAGCCAATCAGATGGCTCTTTACCTGCTCTACAATCGTTTGGAAGTCGAGAAACAACGTATCTACGGTGCAAATGGTGGCAATGCGCAACCTCAAGTGGCAGCTGGCCGTTTCTAATTGTGTGTTGCTGACGGACGACGTGAGTTCCACCATCACGGGATGATGATGATGATGATGGACGCTTATTTTGTTGAAAAATGAGGGTTGTGCGAGTCTTTGTGTTGTTGCGTGTTCTTTGTTTTACATACACTATTATCTCCTACCATTTATTGCAATGACGATACCATATTGCCAATGCTTTACACCGATTGTTGTTGTTCCATTCATTCTAATTTCATTTCTCCTATCAAAAAACATACTCATATGCGTTACTACTACATGTCCATTATTGATTGCTATACATAATACTTTTGCTGGTTGCCATACACACATACGCGATGCTTATCAAACTTTAGACGTTAAAATACGAACAGTATTTAATAGCTAATTGATTATAATGTCTTGACATTGATTGTAAAGTAAAGCAAATGAACATGTAACTTTTATCCATTCACAAATACAAATAGATTAATAAAGAGATCATTCTTACGATAACTACATCATCATCATCATCATCATCATGATTACAAACTAAGCAAGTATCGCGTAGAATATCGGATAACTGATCTTATCATTATGCAAGTAAATGCTTCGGGTTTATGCTGAAACCATTGATATCATTCGGGTTACGTAGTTTGACGTCATTCATTCATGCGTCGTGTTCCACATCTGGATAAATTAGTGCTTGCTTGAAAGAGTATTTCTAGCGTGTATCATGCCACATTCGTAGTTTTTTGCTCGCCTACTTTCTCTCTCTCTTTCTTGTTTTACTGCTTCGTAGCATAACTTGTCGTATAACATGCCTAGCAAAGCTAAAATCGCGATTATCGGTTCAGGTGCTGTGGGTGCTGCATGTGCCTATGCCTGCATGCTACGTCGATTACCCGCCGAGATCATCATGGTTGATGTGGATAAAACGACGCTAGAAGGCCAAGTACTCGATCTATCGGATGCCAACTTCCTTACACCTGTCCCAGTGAGAATGGGCAACCATAAGGAGGCCGGCCAGTGTAATATTATCATTATTGCAGCCGGTGCTAAACAACGTCATGGTGAACCTCGTGATGCAGTAAGTTAACAAGTATACTAGAAGGAGAAGAAGAGGAATTAACATTATTATAATGTAGTTGATTGAACGTAATTATAAAGTACTGAACAGTATTATCGGTGATATGAAACCACTTCGTGAAGATGCTATTATCATGCTAGTTAGCAATCCGGTCGATGTACTCGCCTTTCTAGCACATAAAATATCCGGTCTACCTCATAGTCAAGTATTGGGATCGGGCACATTCCTCGATACGATGCGTCTACGCGGTGTACTCGCCAATGAATTAAGCGTCAATGAGAATGCGCTGCATTGCTACGTAATGGGCGAGCATGGTGATCGACAATTCGTCGGCTGGTCCAGTGCCTCCATAGGCTGTGTTCCCCTATTGAAGCATCCGGCAATGGCCAATGTATCCACTAGCGATATCGAACATAGTGTCATGCGTAAAGCTTACGACATTATTGAACGTAAGGGTGCCACATGTTTCGGTATCGGTGCGTGTGTCGCATCACTCTGTGGTTCCATACTGAACGACCGACGTGATGTACGACCCGTCAGTTGTTGGAGCGAGGAATATAACTGCTATGTCAGTAGACCGGCAGTAGTAGGAATTAACGGTGTCAATTCAGTACTTGATCTAGCATTGAATGAAGAAGAGCGGAAACGAATGGACAAGGCTGTTCATAGTATTCAAACGGCATGTAAAGATTATGAATAAAGTGACAATGATGATGTTCATTTTGTGACAATGATGCGGAGATTACTACAGGCACATTATTACTTTCATCACACTGCTAAATGTTTGTCTCGAATTTTATTTCTTTATTTTTCTTTTTGCAACATTTTGTTGAATCTATTCTATACTCATGGATGAATCCGTTAGTAATGACGTATTAGCTCATGTTCTATCTACTATGAACGAGCCCGAGGACCACACGATGAGTGATGCGATGGCACCCTCAACGCTGTCCGACACGCTCTCGGCCAGTTTCGAGGAGATCCAGACGCAGTTAAAACAAGTGCTGGACCGTGTTGAACAGGGAGCTGTACTTAAAGCGTTCGAATTACTATCGGGTATCACAGATGCAGTGGTGACGAACTGCGAAGCACTCGGGTTGACCTCGGACGACCCACCTTACACGATGATAGATCGTGACGGATTCTGGCAAGGACTGAATCAGTGCTGGCTCTTTGCCCTTTCCCATTGTAGTCTGGCCAAATCGGAGGAGGAGCGACTAAAGGATCAACACATGTATCATCTACGCGATTCAGTCGTATCGTGGTGTGATATACTAGAACATTACGGGCTTGTCGATTATGAAATGGGATTTTGGGAGCAGGATATTCTAGAAGCCATTGAGGCAGGTATTTCCGCATTACGTCTTATGGATGCCGCCACGCCTAGTGAGATGATACAATAGCCACAACAACTGTCACTTCTACTAGTGCTAGTACTGCTACTGCTACTGCTACTATTACTACTACTACAGTCAATGATGCAATACTTGCCTATTCAACAAACGGTCATACAGGTCTTGTTGATGCACCCATTACACCATTAACAGTGACTGCCACACCTTCACCATTAACAACAGATGAATTACCGGCATCTCATGATACAACACCAAGTGCAGCAATTGTTAATCAACGCAAACTATCTGCATCTGTAAAGGAACGGAAAGTATAACAAATTATTACTCCTCTAATAGTGGCAACATATGTTTATTTTTCTTTCATTGCTATTCCTTATCCAATCTGTATTTTAAAAGAAAGTGCGTTTTATTATTTTGTGCACCTAACGAGAAATAAAACAAATGATTGCTGCTACTATATTACTACTACTACTATATTACTACATATAGGTGGCATTGTTGATTAACAGCAACCACCACCACCGCCTCTTCTTCTTGCTGATGATCGAGATTGACGTGTACGATTCGTACCTGCTACTACATCACCATGAGCTAGTCGGAATGTCCATGCATCCGCGTAAACGGCATCATCATCTGTGTCGCTCATTATGGCCATGGGCCAACTAGCTCTCATGGTGTGATCCGTACCAGTGCCATTGGTCATGTCGAGTTCTATTGTGGCATACGAACAATTCGAACAATCTCGTTAAATACCTGGTCGACATTCGTGCCTTCCTTGGCACTTGCTTCAATACACGGTACGGGAAATCGATCAATATCCGAGGTGCATTGAGCGGCAAAATCGCATGCTTGACGTCGAGATACCACTCGTTCCATGAGATCGATCTTATTGCCCACCACGATAAAGGGAAAAGTGTCGGGATCGGGTGGCGCTGCTTTATCGAGGAATTCACGTCGCCACTTTTCCAAATGTTCAAAGGTCAAATAATTGCTGACGTCATATACTAATAGACATGCATCAGCACCTCGATAATAGGCGGCACCTAACGCGGCAAATCGTTCTTGTCCTAGTAATGGTAATAACCATCTAGTTAGCTAATAGAGAATACACAATGAGGTTAGCTACGCCATCTACGCATTACTTGCCTGCTGTATCCCATATTTGTAGGGTTACACTCTGTCCATCAGGATGAGTGATCTCTTTAGTGATGAAATCGGCTCCAATCGTTGCTTTATAGGAGCTAACAAACATTTTATGAATAAACTACCAACGGCTATCGATTAGACTGGAGAGAGAGAGAGAAGTATACACGCTATCAACATAAATAGCTTACTTGATGTCGCAAACTAGTCTAATGACAATAGTAATTAGTTGATATATAGAAATAGTCTATGATAATACAAGCACATAGGGTTATCACATTCCTCTAGTTACTTACCTTTCCTACTCCACCGTCACCAATAACAACAATCTTTAACGTTTCTTTGCGTAGCATGTTGTTAGTGGCATGAGCATCAACTATACTAATGACTAATAGCAGTAGCAGTAGCAGTACTAGTAAGAATAGTTCCCTATGGAAATGATAGTGTTTGTAGTAGAGTTATCGGAATTGCCGCTTTCTTTATCGTAATCACCGCTAATAGCTGTACTAGAACAATAGCCACTAACAAGGACAGGATAATAACCCGTGTTCACGTACACGTACACGTACACATACACACACACTCATGCAAAGACAAAATATACGCAGAATAAAGAAAAGAAAGCTAGTTGACGAGTAATGCAAAAACAGACCGATAGACAAATAGATAGACAAGTAGATAGGTGGAGAACAAAAGCCTGTAGTTTGGCTATCCTCAATCATCATCAAATCACCTTTCCTTTTTTTCTACATTTATAACGAGATAGTATTTCTATATCGTGGAATCCTTTATTTATTCATTCATTTGTTTATTCTTTGATCGGTAGTCTACTTACTAGTACACTAGTTACAGTATGGTGAGTTATCGCTATTATAGATTGTTTGTTCTCTTTCTTTATACTAATGACTCGCGACTAGTCTTACTTTCTACCGCATTTAACCAATGGTACGTGTTAGAATCACTCGTTGAAAGCTTCATCTAGTTATTATATGAATCCTATTGACAATATGTGTGCATAGGCTGGCAAGTAGATCAGGCTATTCTATCCGAGGAAGATCGTGTAGTTATAATAAGATTCGGACATGATTGGGTAGGTTACTTGATAATAGTGTCTATATTATAAATGAATAATCACAGCATATTAACATTCATACTATTACAATGAAAGGATCCTATATGTATGCGTATGGATGAGACACTCTATGGTGTAGCAGAACGTGTAAAGAACTTTGCTGTCGTCTATCTAGTAGATATTACCGAAGTACCTGATTTCAATAAGGTATTTACTACTACTACTAGTACCACTAATAATAATACTACTGATGACCATGATGAATACATAGATGTACGAGTTGTACGATCCATGTACAGTGATGTTCTTTTATCGTAATAAGCATATTATGGTGGATTTAGGCACGGGTAATAACAACAAGATTAACTGGGCACTCGAGGATAAACAAGAGTTGATTGATATTATTGAAACGGTATTTCGTGGGGCTAGAAAAGGTAATTACTAGCAATAGCAATAGCAGTAGCAGTAGTAGCAGTATTAATGATGATGTCTATTACTCACAATATAGGTCGTGGTCTTGTTGTATCACCAAAGGATTATTCTACAAAATACAAGTATTAATAAATGACGATTTAAATCCATTTATAACATTGACTACAACGTGTATGATCATTGTATTTGTTTGCAAACTGCCATAATAATGTGTTGCCTCTGTTTGTTCTACCATATATGACACGTATATGGCACGAGATTTACTAGCCACATCAAATCACATGCTACTGAAACAGATAAGGTTGTGATTTACGGAAGAACCGTTTAGCGACTAGGAAGAGTCGAGTCTTGTTTGCTATCCGTCCACTTCTAATGCCTATGATGGTATACAGTCATTGTTACTAGCATGACTACGCTTGCCCCATGTATACATTGTCATGTTCATTAAGAGTGTCACAGTAGGACAGTGACTATCATAGACTGGATGTCCTTGTAAGATACTACATGTCTCTATTACATGGTTACAGAAATAGTAGTAGAGCAGTATATTTTTGTTATATTTTTTCTCATTTGTTCGGTTTTGACTGGATTGATTTTCATTCACTTTTTTTTCTCCGTACAAACACCAGCCTTTTGCTTTCTAGCTTAGCGAGTCGCGCGCTGTTACACACCTATCGATTTGGCTTAATAGGCCCTTCATATTTCGTATTAATATCATTATTAATAATCATAGTATTGGCATACTGCGATAACGACAAAAATTCACTAACAACGGGTAACGAATCAACCAATTCCACCTCTTTCCTCTACTTGTTCGTGTAGTAGTTGCTTCTTCTTTTTCTTCTTCTTGAAGCTTGTAGACCTGCCGCTCCCTACGCTCACTCACTCTCACTCTCACTCTCACTCACTTATTCGTTCACACACACACACCGATTGAGGTTTCTAGGTAACAACGAAAAGCGTAGGGGTGTGGCGGTACGCTTGCATGCTTAACAACAATAGCAATATGAACTCGCGCCATGAGCAGCGTACTTTTATCGATGCAGCATCTGAGGAAACGACACATAGGCGTCAACAACAAGACGAAACCACTATGAATCCCGCTAATGATATCGTTACTAGTAATAATAACGGCAGCAGCAACAGCATCTATGATCAAGTAGCTACACACAGGCAAGTATCAATGATATTGGTTATATTCCATTCTCTCTCTTTGTCCTGTACATGTATGCATATAGTCTAACCTTGCAGCTCTAGTAACAGTAATGGGGAAAATGGGGAGAGTGAGCGGCATTTCCTATTAGCCACAGGGAGGTCGTCGTCATCATCAAACCATTCACGTTCGTCATCCTTTGATGGTCTTACAACGACGACTGCTAACACTGCCCTTCTTGGTCGTGATACGAATACTACGCATGATGCTAATGGTACCCTGTCAGGCCTACTGTTGCAGGCACTACACGTTCACGCGCGGTGACGTTTGGCTCTTTTGGTGCTGCAACAGAACCGGTTCATGCTACTGCCACTATGAATAATAATAACATGAATAGTAACAGCAATAGTATATATTCATCACGAGCGACAAGCCAAGCCGCTTTACTCAACACGACATCCACGCCCACATCCACACGTTCCTCCGCCTTCCTTTTCGTTTGCTCCCGAGTTCCAGAATACGTTTAACACGCGTACCTCGCAATCGTCTACATCTTCCTCGTCTTCATCTACAGACGCGTATTCCGTTACACATCGACAGCGATATTCGAAAAACGGTAGTCGATCCTATACTATCGGTAGTACATCTATTCATCGTCCAACGGATATTGATGTATTGTACGAGGTGGCTCGCCTGATTCAGAGACTACATCGGAAAACGAGACGGACGCTCAAGTACGTCGCCACTTATGGCATCTGCAGCTGATTCGTCATTTACATCACGACGTGCATCTGGTGTAAGTAGTAATGCTGCTGCACTGCCACTGCCACTGCCATTGCTACCACGGCTGCTACCACGGCTGTTACTTCGGATATAGCATCAAAATCAAAGCGTGCCATTGACAAGCATGTAGACACGTTTGATGCCATTGTAGTTGATTTCGAAGACAATGACATTGCACGATCTGATCCTAATGGTAGCAAGACGGCAGCCCGTATAGTCAATGCCACGTCTATTGATCCATCACGGCAACAACATATAATCCTATTAGAGGATGATCTTGAGGTAAGCTATTGCCATTACTTATCTCATTGAAATGACATCTAATAATATGATATGATATGACAATATAATAGTTAATTCTATCAGCTTATAAATACGATCGTCGTTGGTTGTTCCTTTATCGATTGTTGTGCTGCTTTACAATCGGTATCTTCTATCTCATTGTACGTTGGATACCTCGATTCTGGATCTCTCTCGTGGGACGACCATGCTTACTAGGTGAAGCAGAATGGGTGGTGATTGAGGTGAGTTGAATATGTATAGACAAGCTATCATTGTCAATGAACATCATGCTAATGGATTATATGTCATATATTATCTGTATAGAATCAATGGAAGCAACTATCTATTGAACACATTTGTCGAATCAACTATAATGGCAAAATGTCTAATGTATTTTATAGTCAAAAAGATGAAGCAAAGTAAGGCTACAATACTAAAAGGAAAGGAAAGATTCAATTAACTAATTATTACATATATACATATACATACATATATTGTAGACAGATGGTAATCGCTTACTTCCAATTATTAGCTATTTCAATCATCGGTATATGCGATTTATTTATCATCCTAAGCGACAATTGTTCATTCAAACAAAGTAAGTAGCATGCTTATGATGATTAGTATGCAATTAGACGCGTGTCACTTATTAATGTCATTGTATAGTGCATGGATGGACGCCAACTGGATGGATCCTGCCGTGTGTCGACGTGGTATTTCTCGTGCTGTACACGATGAACGTATGGTTGTATTCGGACCTAATCTTGTAGATATTGAAAGTAAATCCATTCCTCAATTACTTGTTGACGAGGTAAGTATACTTACTTGGTATAATTACTAGCATTGTTTACTGATGATGAATAATGCTCTACTAGGTGCTACATCCATTTTACATCTTTCAAGTATTCAGTGTTATTCTATGGGGATTCGACGAGTATTACTATTATGCGGCGTGCATTGTTATTATATCGGCATTCTCCATTGGGCAGACCTTGATTGAAACACGACGTAATGTTGATCGTATGCGTAAAATGGCACGCTTCGTATGCGAGGTTCGTGTATTCCGTGATGGACGCTGGTTGCAATTGACATCAGAGGATCTCGTGGCGGGTGATCTCATTGATATTGGCAATCTACAAACCTATCCCTGCGATCTACTACTACTATCGGGCGATTGCATTGTCAATGAAAGTATGCTAACCGGCGAGAGTGTACCTGTGTCGAAAACACCCTGTGAGCCGAATGCTCTAGCAAACTATGATCCAGTGGCATCTAACGCATCGCCTGAACTTGCACGACACTTTCTATTTGGTGGCACAAAAGCGGTACGTGTTAGACCCGGTAGTGGATGGAATAATCAGCCGGTAGCCGTTGCTATGGTATTACGCACCGGATTCAACTCGACTAAGGGCGCGCTCGTTCGATCCGTGCTCTATCCGCGACCAAATCGATTTAAATTCTATCGCGATTCATTCCGATTCATCGGTGTGCTATCGGCCATTGCAGCTGTCGGGTTTGCCGCTAGTGTAGCGAATTTCGTTAGACTTGGTCTTACCTTCCACAGGATCATTCTACGTGCGTTGGATCTGATTACAGTGGTGGTGCCACCCGCTCTTCCCGCCACACTATCTATCGGTACGAATTTTGCCATTCATCGTATGCGTAAGGCCAATATCTTTTGTATTAGTCCGCCTCGGGTCAATGTTGCAGGCAAGATTAACGTCATGTGCTTTGACAAGACGGGCACACTCACCGAGGATGGTCTCGACGTGTTGGGTGCACGTTCCATTGATCGATCGACCGATAGTTTCGATCAATTGGTCGATCAAGCCAAGAAGCTCTACTGCCCGCCTAGTCAAGAGGATGCTGCCACTGACGCGCATCTCAACTTGTTCCATGCCTTGGCCACTTGTCACTCGTTGAAGCTGGTCGACAATGAACTTATTGGCGATCCACTCGATCTGAAGATGTTCGACTTTACAGGCTGGACACTCGAGGAGAGTGGCATGGCCTCGGCCGGTGTTCCTCGTGCCATGGCCAACAACGAGGCACCCGCTCTATTTGGCGGTGTCGTACCCACTGTGGTACGTCCACCCGACACACACGCCATGAATCTGTCGGATCTCATCGTCATACGGATAGTACCACGGGTGAAGTAATCAACGACACGATGATCGAGTTGGGTATACTACGATGCTTCGAGTTCTCGCCGGCACTTCGACGTATGAGCGTGCTCGTTAAACAACTCGGTCAGCAATGCACCGCGGCTTATGTCAAGGGAGCACCCGAAGTGATGAAGGAGATCTGTCGACCGGACACCTTACCCGATGACTTTGACAAGCTACTGGCCACCTACACGCATCGCGGCTATCGAGTCATCGCTTGTGCGGGAAAGAGTATGGATCAATTGAGCTGGGTCAAGTCTCAACGAATCAAGCGGGATCAAGTGGAAAGCGAGCTTATCTTCCTAGGATTTATTATCTTCGAGAATAAGTTGAAGGCGCCCACAGCCGGAGTGATTGAAACGCTACACGGTGCCAATATCCGTCAAATCATGTGCACGGGCGATAACGTATTGACGGCAATTAGCGTTTCACGAGAGTGTGGCTTAATACGACCGGAATTGCAGATTTACGTGCCACGCTTGAATACGAATAAGCAAGCAATGCTCAAGAACAACACGACCACGTCAAATGACGAGGGACGCGAAAGTGAGTCAACCCTATCCGCGATTATATGGGAGAATGTCGACTCGCCCGAGTATCGACTAGATCCGTACACGCTCAAAGTACTCGATCATCCCGTGTCATCGACGACGACAACAGCAGCAATGACGAGCAATGAATTGCAGTAGTTGATCGACCACGCTTTACACCAGATCGAGATTACGAATTAGCCATTACGGGTGAAGTATTCCGTTGGATGGTGGATAATGCACCACGCCAAGTACTACATCGTATGTTGGTCAAGAGTTCCATATTCGCACGTATGTCACCGGATGAAAAGCAGGAACTAGTCGAGAAACTACAGGAACTAGGCTACTGCGTTGGATTCTGCGGTGATGGTGCCAACGATTGCGGTGCCTTACGCGCAGCCGATGTGGGCGTGTCACTCTCGGAGGAAGAAGCCTCAGTGGCGCACCATTCACTAGTGCCATCACTGACATTCGATGTGTTATCAAGGTGATCCGCGAGGGTCGAGCAGCACTAGTCACCAGTTTCAGTTGTTTCAAGTTTATGGCACTCTATAGTATGATTCAATTGTTACTGTGGGCCTACTTTACAGTTTCGCCTATCAACTAGCCGATCTACAATACTTGTTTATTGATCTGTTCATCATCATGCCAGTTGCCATATCCATGGGACGTACCGGTGCTTATCCTCGATTGTCAACACGTCGACCTACCGCTAGTCTTGTCTCTCACAAAGTGCTAGCCTCGATTGGAGGACAGATTGTGGTGCAATCGGTATTCCAGCTGGTCGTCTACTATCTTACAATGAGTCAGCCATGGTATGAAGCACCACCTGCTCCACATCCCGATGATCCAAATGTACTATGCTACATCAACTCGACACTATTCAGCTTCTCTTGTTTCCAGTACATCTTTGTGGCTGCCGTGTTTAGTGTGGGTGCACCATTCCGTCGATCAATGTTCAGCAATGCATGGTTCGTCCTCTCGATGGTGCTCCTATTCGGCATATCCGTTTATTTAACGGCATTCCCCTCGGCAACCATACGCAATTGGATGGAGATGATGCCTATACCATTATCGTTTGCACGCGTGCTACTCGGTCTTATGGTGGGCATGCTAACTGTTACCTATCTAGTCGAAGTGTTCATGGCACCTCGATTTGCTCGATTATCAAAGCGACTAAGAATGACCCTACGACGATGGCGTGGTCTACCCGCCAAACAAACGATTAAGCCCTACAAGGTGGCACTTCAATCATTCCATTAATGTCTATAGAGATTTATCGCGAAAAGTTAAACCAATATAGTTGAGCAAGTCTATTTTCTTACATACAAACTACATTGCGTAGTTTTATATAAATATTTAATTAGTCAATAAAGTAAACGCATATATTATTATGATCTACATTACTAATCGTGATGATTTTTTACTTTTATTTTGTAAGTTTTCCCGATGTTATGATTCCGCTTTCCGGTTACACTTCTCTCTTTCTTTCTTTACGCGTTTATCGTAGACCATAAGAGAAGTTGACTACTGTTAGTGTTATTGCAGTTGTAGATCCTTTTTGTTAATCATGACCAACTCGTCTAATGACACTTCTTCATTGTCGTCAACCTCGACCACTTCAGTCACGAATAACGAAACAGCAACAACAGCAACAACAAAACCTGACACGGATACTGGTGCAGCTTACAATGAAGAGACAGGCGAGATCAACTGGGATTGTCCTTGTCTAGGTGGTATGGCTGAGGGTCCGTGTGGCGAGGAATTCAAAACGGCATTTAGTTGTTTCGTCTACTCGGAAGCAGAACCTAAAGGTATCGATTGTGTGGACGCCTTTAAGTTAATGCAGGATTGTTCCGTAAACATCCAGAGATATATGCCGATGAACTAGCGGATGACGATGATGTAGCTAGTAAGGAACTAGAAGGGCTAGAAGGACTAGAAGAAGAGTTCTGGGCTAGAGACGAAACATCTCGTCTAGATGAAGAGGCACGTCAATTATTGTTGGAAGAGACTGCACCGCGATAATCTCATCCTTGAGTGTGTAGATCCACTAACAAACAAACATACATACAAACAAACAGGTAGTTTCCATTATTTAATGAAAATACCGTGTTATCATTATTATAATTACTGCTATTATTGCTGTTATTGCTACTATTAATAAATAGCTATTGAAAGTGTATATTTATCTATAAATGATGATGAATAAATAGGTGTGTATGTACAGTCTACATCTACTGTTACGTAGCCTTTGTTGTCAACTTTATCCTCATCTCACTCGTATTTCTCTTGTTCATTAACAGTATGGATGTTACTACGTCACTCAAGGAACTAAGTCAGCAGGGTCATCCTGTTGCCGGATATAAACAACTGCTAGTTCGTCTGTTTGAAGAGCCTGCTCGTTTATCTCCACCGTCTGCGGCATTACGTCCTATCCTTGACGCTATTGTACGCGAGGAAGTCAATCTACTGGTGTCTCGTCAAGTGTTGGATGAACTATGTAATAGTGTTAGCACGTTGCCGTCTGATGCAGCACAGACGGTGTTGATTGAAGGTACAGCTGCAATGACTACACGAGCGGTATCGTTTGAAGAACAAGTAAGTAGTATTGCGTTGTATATATCGAGATAGATATAGATATATAGAATAGCACGGCTTACTTTCTAGTATTAGATTACTCGGTTTCAAGAAAAGCTAGCTGCACTCTACGAGGAGGAAGAAGACTGGCATAATGCAGCTCGTGCCCTACAGCGTATTCCCCTAGAGTCGGGACATCGGTGAGTAATATTAGACATGAATGTTGCTTTCAATATGCTTTGTATATTTATTGATTATCTATCACGAACATAACATTTAGTGTGATTGCTCCGACTAAACAATTAAAAACGTATATTCACATTGTACGTCTACTCTTGGCCGATGATGATGCAAACGAGGCGGAACTAGTGTTAAATCGAGCGGCCTTGTTGATTCATGATGCGGGCGATCAAGAGGATCAAATCCACTTTAAATTGTCGCAAGCTCGTATTATGGATGCAAAGCGTCGATTCCTCGAGGCGAGTATGAAATACTATCAGCTTAGTTTCGAGACATGTGTGGAAGAAGGGGAACGTCGTGAATGCTTGTAAGTAATAGTATCACTAGTAAATAACAATAAGAGGGAAACGAGGCAAGTCATGGCTAGTTGCTCATTAGCACATATATATACATATATATATATATATACATATAATCTAGAAAGCAAGCAGTTATTTGTGCCGTATTATCACCCGCTGGTCCACAACGATCACGTATTCTTGCCATGCTTTATAAGAGTGATAGAACGCGTGAACTCGTTGGCCTATACTCAATACTTACCAAGGTGTACCTCGATCGTGTACTATCCCCAGAGGATGTAGCGCTATTTAACGAGCATCTCTCGGATCATCATCATGCCACCCTTGCCGATGGTAGTACTGTACTCGATCAAGCGGTATTGCAACACAATGTACTTAGTGTTTCACGCCTATACGACTACATTAAAGTGAGTGAACTGGCACGTCTGCTCGATGTGTCCGAGAGTAAAGCGGAAGCCATTGCCGCTCGTATGATAGGCGAGAGTCGAATACACGGATCGATCGATCAGGTGGCGCGTTTAATCGCTTTCGAACGAGCACCCGTCGTGGAACCGACACGCGAGACGACCGATGCCACCACAGGAGCGAATGCCGGTCGTGGTGGTAATACCGCGTTGGAACCATCATCGGCTCGCGTGTTAACACGTTGGGATGAACGATTACAAACGCTATGTGCCCATGTAGAACAAGTGGTAGAGGAGATTGTAGAGAAACACCCCAAATGGACCAAGCAGCGAGCCAGTCAATGCGTTTAATTGTCAATGTATATCGACAACAAATGATATATTGAGGTACGGGTTGGTTGACTCGTGTCATGGGGAGTGGAGTCTCTCCGGTCCTGGATGTATTATTCTGGGTAGTGCTCGACATAGCTTCGCTCACGTATAGTATCTCGCTGTTGAACTCTCAACAACCTCTTGCACTCGCAATAACACTAGACAATAAAACGATATGATAACTCGAACGATGATTCTTTTATTCATAATAATGTGTACTGGTATTTATACCAAAGCTTAAGTAGCGGAGCGCCACTAGCTTATCAGCTTTTACCCAGGTATTTATCTGTATTCCAACGGCGACCGGGTTATAGTCCCACAACCACCGGGGCCCACTTGAAGTCTCTAGATCTACTTCAACTAGTAGCCGATCTTTATCGGCGCATTATACCTTTTCAGCCGGTTGCCGGATACCGAAGTCTTTAACCTGGTCCCATCTAGTTCCGCAAGACCGTATACTCCTTTGTTCGGTCGTTCCACTACTACATACGGTCCGACCCATCTATCCTTTAGTTTCCGGTCTAACTTCTTCATGGGCCTAGTATCCAACATCAAGACCATGTCTCCTTCTTCGAGCGGTTCCTTCCTTAAAGTCTTCTTACTGTCATAATACCGCTTATTATATTCTCTCGACCTATCGAGCTTTACTCCCGATATCTCCCTCACCCATCCATTCCTCAATAGTTGCGTTGCCCGAGCAGCTATCAATTCTGATGTCGTCATCTCCTTCTTCCACTCTATTCCCATCCACGTCTCTTCTTCTAAATCAAAAGGCAGCGCGCACTCCTGTCCATATACTAGTCGGTACGGACTTTGCTGAGTTGTCCTTTTCGTTGTGATCCGATCAGCCCATAATACCGCATGTAGGTATTTCGGCCAGTTGTCCTTGTCGTCACCAACTACTTTCGCTAAACCTTGAATAATCTCCTGATGTCCTCTCTCTACCATCCCGTTCGCTTGCGGATGATAAGCTGTCGTCAAATTAAGCTGAATTCCATTCGCCATCGCTAGCTCCTTCATCTTCTTCACGTTCAACTCGCCTCGATCTGCCACCACCTGTCCAGGTATGCCGAATCGACATATGACGTCCTCGTACAGGAATCTGTAAGCCTCCCCGGATGTCTTGTCGGTAAGCGCTCTCGCCTCTACCCAGCCACTAAAGTCGTCTCTAGCCACGGCAAGATACTTCTCACCCGTGGTAGCTGTAGGAAATTGTACTAAGTCAAATCCTATCCTCTTGAATAGTGTCGAACCTATAAATGGCCGTAATTCCTCCACTTGCTGATGTTGACTCCTTCTTTGACACGCATCACACGCACTAACCACTTCCTTACAAGTCTCGTACATCCCTTTCCAATGAAACCGATCACTACACAACCTGTACGTCGCTTCCACTCCTCGGTGTGCAAACGGACTCTTCTGATGCACAGTGTTCGCTATTCTTGTTTGCTCTTCTTCCTTAATGATGGCCCTCTTCGGCATCCCACTCTTCGTTCGTCGGAATAATAGCCCGTTGTGCAGGAAGTACTTCCTCGCCTGCGCTATGACACGTCTACGTTCCTTCGGCTCCATCCCTTTGTGTAACTCCCCCTTCTCAAGATAATGAAGCAGGTAATAAAAAGGGTGATCACTGTAAGTTGTCCCCACACTACCTTGCTCAACTCTTTCTTCCATCATTCCGTCTTCGCCTCCCACTTCTTGTATAGAATATACCCATAGTGACTCGTCCTCTCCGTCGTCGGCATCACTCAGCTCTTCTTGCTCCGAGTACGTTCGGCTCAACGCGTCAGCCACTACGTTCTTCTTCCCCGGCACATGACGTATTCCGAAATCGAATAACGTAAGGTAAGCCACCCACCTGCTGGCCGCGTCATTCGGTAGGTCGGGCTTCTGAAGCATCCCGATCACCGGTCGTGCGTCGGTTTCTATCACAAATCGTACTCCATTCACATATTTACGCATCTTCTTCACCATTTGGTATAGGCCAAACAGCTCTCTCTTGATTTGCGCATACCTTCTCTGCGTTGCGTTAAAGAGGCAACTCTCGTATCGCACGGCGTAACGCTTGCCCTCCTCGTCTTCTTGCCCTAGTACCGCTCCTGCTCCCACCGGACTCGCGTCCACGGTGAGAATGAGTGGCCTGTCCTCGTTCCCGTACACTGGAGGTCTAATGACAGGTTGACTGCTAAGACTATCCTTCAACTTATCAAATGCAAGTTGTTGACCTTCGCCCCAATGAAAACACACGCTCTTCTTCTGTAAGTGATACAACGGCTCCGCGATGATCGAGAAGTTAGGCACGAACACACGATAAAACGCGCAGCATGCTACAAATGACCTAACATCTTTCTTCGTCCTGGGCACTGGCCACTTACGAATCCGCTCTACCTTGTCAGGCGTAGTAGTTCGCCCTTCCCGCGTACACTGAAAACCCAATACCTCGACCTCAGACATGCCGAAATAACACTTCTTCCCACTGACTGTCAGTCCGGCCTCCTTCAGCGTGCTGAGTACATTCACTACATCCTCGACGTGTTCGTGTACGAACTTTCGAACACCCTTCGTCACCTCGGTGGAGTCCGCCACGGTAGGTCCCTTGATTACCCCGTCGTCGACGAATATGGCCACCTTCTCTGGAATGTATCGTTGTAACACATGATTCACTATCCTCTGGAATACTCCTACGCTGTTGCACCATCCCATAGGTAGTCTAGTCATGCGGACTAAACCTATTGGCGTACTCAGCGAGAATATATCGCGATCCCTGCGGTCAACTGGTATCTGATCGTATCCTGAATATAAATCGAACGTCGTAATGATAGATCTTCCCGACACGTCCTCGGTCAACTCCTCACTCAACGGCGGCGCATTCGCGTTCTTCACGGTAACGGAATTCACTTGCTGCAGGTCTTGTATGAATCGCAACTTCGACCTGTCCTTCTTGGCGATAACAAACCAACGATTGCTGTACGCGCCAGTACTCGGCTCGATAATCCCGTTGTCCATCTTGTCCCTCAGTAACTTCACTACCTGGTCAAACATAGCTCGCGGAAGTGGAATGGACTGTTGTTGCCACGGCGTATGCGCGACCGTAGGTATTCTAACGGGCGCCTGAAACTCCGGCTTGACCATGCCCATCTCACTGTCGTCGAACGCGAAGGCTCGATCTACCTCCTTCAACCGATCCTTGAAATGCTGTATCTCCTCCAGGGATAGATTCCCGTCACCTATCTTCAATTCGTCGATCCTTTCCTCGGTCAATCGTATGTTGTCCTTCGTTACATTGATCGGACTTCGCTCCTCGGTTTCGGCACTCGGCACCGGTACAGACACTGGCAACTTCTTCTTACCCACTGGCTTGTACTTTGCCGCATTCACCTGTCTCAACGTCACCGCTCCCATGACTTCTTCACTATTGTCCACAGCAAGGTTCACCATGCCCAGCTTGTTCACCATGCCTGACAAATTGACTCTAGCATTTGTCGTCCGTATCCTCGCCGTTGGCGCCGCCACAAACTTCACAACCTGACCACCATCGCGAAGATATACCCATGAACGATCTTGTTCACGTCTCACTTCCCATTCCGCCAACTCCAACCACGGTATACCCACTAGCGCGTCGAATGGTATGTCGTCGATGACCAAAGCGTTGGCATTATGAGTTACGCTGCCAACCGTGATAGGTACACCTCGGCACAATCCTCTTGCCTTCTTGGTGTCTCCTGTAGCACTGGACATACCCCATTCTCCTGTACTCTCCAACGGCCGATTCACCACCCTGTCGTAGAGCCTCCCGGAGATAATCGACATTTCTGCTCCAGGGTCAACAAGGATTTCCACCGTCGCGTGCTCGATCTTTCCCGACACTTTCGGTGTAGGCCTTGCCACTATGTCCTCACTATTCACAGAAGTTCCATCCTCACGCATAACCACCCGATTCACCATAGGGTCTATGGGCATCTTTTTTCGGCTCACGATCTGGTTGACTCGCTTCCTCGCCGTCTCCGACATTCCCATAAATTCTTTCATCGTTAGTTCGACACGAGTCTCCGACAGAACCTTCTCGATTACTTGATCTTGATCGACCTCTTCTTGTATGGGAGCACGGTACCTGAAAGTAGGGGGCTGTCGTTCCTTCTTCTCAGTCATCGTACCGGCATTCTTCTTCTCCGCGATTACTACAGTGTCGTCTGCCGATTCTTCCGTGATAACTCCTCGCGATTCCGCTCGAGTGCCCACACGAGCTCTCTTCTGATTCACCTCACCATAAATTATAGGTTGAAAATCCGCGGTGAGTTCTATCGGTTCCTCGGCTGGCTGAGCTTCAGTGTCTTCCCATACGACCTCGTACTCAGGCTGCGGTGCTTCCCCTCGAAATGTAATCAGATTTACTTGATTCCTCGTGGGAGCTATCTCCTCCACCAACTTCTTCATTCCGCCGTTTCCCGTGTTCAACGGCACCAACTGTCCGTTCGGATATGTTACCTTCCCAGCGGCGGTCTTGACCAGCCCTTTCCCGATATCTTCGGTAAGTCGATCACATCTAGCCTTCATATGGTCGGTAGAATCGCAATACAAACATCTTGCAACCCTGGCTGTCGTTCGCACGCGTTCGTCGGTCCGGTTCTCCACTAACGAAGCCAATCGTGTGATCATAGAGTACAGATCTTGATACCCCGTTGGACCTTCTTCCTTAGACACAGTTGGGGCTTTCTTCACTTCGACGTTCCCATCTTCCACCAATTCGGACAATGACGTTCCGACTTTCTTCTCTCGATACCAAATCTTCTCTAGCTCGTCTATCAGAGGTAGTAGCGATAGATTGTTGCTATCCAAAGCCACAAGCACCTGGCGTTTCAGATTCGTGCTCAGCATTCCAAATAACCTTTCCGCCTTCATGGTCGTTGTCATAGCTCCTACACAGCTGGCCATGATCTGGAATTTCTCAAGGTAAGCTGGCAAATTCTTGTAGTCGATTCCCTTGCTGAGGAAATCCTCGAACATGCCTTCAGGCGTTGTTGTGCTGGCGTTTGTCTTGTATACTCTTGTAAGTGCTTCCTTGACATCGGTCCACCTCCCATCCTGTGCAGCAGGGTAGTGTATAATAAAGTTTTGAATTTCCTCGTCCACGTAACTGTTTAGGCAGCGAATCCTCATGCTAGCGTCCCATCCTAGTTTGTCGGCGTAGCTGTCGTACTGCGAT
The DNA here is from genome assembly GCA_025201365.1 of Syncephalis plumigaleata. NCBI lineage: Eukaryota > Fungi > Zoopagomycota > Zoopagomycetes > Zoopagales > Piptocephalidaceae > Syncephalis > Syncephalis plumigaleata. The sequence goes on from JAIXMF010000001.1 coordinate 882,714, forward strand.
AAAAACTCGTGTATGTTTCCTCCTTCAAACCTCTTGGGTTGAGTATACGCTCCAGAACCGTATGAGCCACTCCCCGCATTGGGCTCCATTTGAGGTACGGGTTGGTTGACTCGTGTCATGGGGAGTGGAGTCTCTCCGGTCCTGGATGTATTATTCTGGGTAGTGCTCGACATAGCTTCGCTCACGTATAGTATCTCGCTGTTGAACTCTCAACAACCTCTTGCACTCGCAATAACACTAGACAATAAAACGATATGATAACTCGAACGATGATTCTTTTATTCATAATAATGTGTACTGGTATTTATACCAAAGCTTAAGTAGCGGAGCGCCACTAGCTTATCAGCTTTTACCCAGGTATTTATCTGTATTCCAACGGCGACCGGGTTATAGTCCCACAATATATATATATAGATCATTCTATAAACAATAAATTGATGTTATAAAAGAATACACTACTAATGACAAACTACTATACCGAATGAAATTAATTAAGTAATTAGCTAGTTTATTAGATAGAAAAAGAAAAGAAGTAATTGTAACCAAAACATCGATTAATGATAGATTTAGCATTATGATTAAGGTAGAAAGAATAAAGAAAAATAGTTTAATACAAAATCTTAAAGCATGTCCATGAAATCCCAGAGAACCAGCTGTGCATTACGCTGATAGACATCGACTAGACATGGACCGGCCGTCATCACGTTAACACGCGTGTCTACGGCAGGTGCCCATGTTTCTGGCGTGTCGAGTGGTCGTTTATCAGGACGAATTAGACCGACACGTCCACCGCCCGTTTTAACGTCCATTAACCAAATGGGCGAGCCACCCACACCATGATCGGCCCGACAGAATAGCGAACCGATGATATGCGTGGCGATAGAACTCTCCGGCCAGTAGATGGTGTTTCCTGATGTTTCCTTATTAGAAGCATTGCGTTTAGTTGCAGTAGATGTAGATGTAGATGTAGTAGATGTACTAGTGCGTGATGCTTTTATACTGCGAGTTTTTATCGCAGTACCATTATTGCTATTGCTATTAGTGCTATTGCTGTTTGCTTTCTTGGCCTCTTTCTTTGTTGGTTTCATTGGTACCGATGAGGGGATAATATGACAACTAGGTGCTGATAGCACGGTATCTAGCTTTGGTTTAGGCTTAACGGGTTTGATCGGAGGTAATGGCATATCGGATACATCGGGTAGACCATTGTGCTTATTGCTATTATTGAAACTAGATGAAGCACCCGCTTTCAATCCATTTGTAAGACGTACTACAACAGCGCGTGCTTGTCGTGCCGACATTAGCATAAGTCGTTTAGATGATGAATACAATGCCACATTAGCTAATGGCTCGCCAAACGACTCCCACAAGAATGAGTTGGCACGTAAATGATGGACGGCAAGCCAGCCACGTTCGCTCCAGATGAGAACGCGGCTTGTATCAATAAAGCTACTGTGTAGATTTATCGCACGTTTACCTATTTCATGCTTAGCTGATGATGTGATACACAGTACACTTTGTCCAATAAGCTGTGGACTATTGGTGTCATGATGTACTATAGCGCTGAACTGCCATAATCGCCATAGTAGTAATTCATTAGCAATTGGCTTGCTTTTAGTCGAATCGTTCGCGCTTGTGGATACATTTGACGGGATGTCCCGTAGTGTACACTGATAAACGAAGGCACGCTCTTCGCCTACCGCGTGCAGATGAACCGAATCATCCGGATTAAGCGGTACCTCTCCCGGGCAGAGCAGGCCAGACTCCAAATCGATAACACGTAGTGCTTGACAACTAGTACGACTGTTCACGGTATTCGGTAGGATAATGGAAAGCCAACGACCAAGTAATTGTTCAAATACCGCGTCGCGTGGCACTAGTACCGCGTAGCATGGTTCTACGCGAGAAGACTCGTCTTCAATGCCGGCGTCATTGTAATAGGTGGCATCGTTTGTGAATCGATTTAAACGCCATACATGAATGACACGCATTGGTTCTGGACGTAATGTTTCCGTACCAGTATTGTTGCTGTCATTATTATTATTATTATTGGACGTGCACAACATACGAACCATGTAGCGATCATTGAGCAATACTTGTACCACGCCATTACCCGTCCAACCATATTGATCGGTGGCACCGACATCTAATGCCAATGGATGCCAAATATATTGGACACTATCATCCTCGAATTCCTCGATGAGTGTCGCTTCTTCGCAGTCGAACGAACGATTATTCATCGAGTGACTCGTCTTCAACAATGGTGTGGCCAATGCGCGTGGCTGCGATAACGGCTGACCAAACGATAAACGTGTCCAATGCTTGAGCCACGCTTCTCGACGCTCAGTGGCCGATCCTTGCGATGAGGCAGTATCCGACATGATATGCGAGTCATCATCTACGGTAGATACAGTGATATTGGTGATATCCCCTGCAGGTGGTGCTCGTTCCTTTTGTTCAGAATCAATCGCGTAAGGTCGAACGATTCTTGCCACGGCACTTGTATCGCTATGATTGGGCAAGCGATAGATGGAGTTATCCTGATAATTGGTGCTCATCTCCGTAGCAATAAAGAAACTGTCCTCGCTGTATCGATGCGGATCGTTGCTTTTAAGCAATTCACTAATGAACGCACTACGAGAGGCGATCGATCGTTTCCTACGTATCTCCAATAGGTAGGCACGTGTACCCACGTCGACGGCTATCCATCTGCCAAAGCTTGCTCGTAGGAATATTGGGCCTTGTGCATCATTGGGCGGTTGAACTAGTCTACGATTGCATTTGCCGTAACGTAGATTTGCCTCCATACGTGCACGCATTTGTCCCGCGGCTAACCAGTCCATCGGTGCGGCAACCGATGCTTTCGGGTCCTTCGAGTGTGCACTACTGCAACTACTAATGGATGATGGCGATAATGGACTTGCTTTTGGCGAGTCAATATCGTGCATGACGTTGGATTTCATCAGCGAGCATGCGTTCGCCACTAGTGTGGCAGCCGAAAGTGATTTGGCACGAGGGCGACGTCGTCTAGCCTCGCGATCCACTTGAAGGTTAACAGCTTCATACTCGCTGTCCTCTAGTATGGTCGATTCCTCCTCGTTGAAACACATCGTATTGTTGTAATGTTCATAGTCGTTGTTGTCGCTCATGTTATCCATGTCCTCATAGTGTTCCCCTTCGTTGGAAAAAGCGAACTCAGCGGTCACACTAAATGAGTTGACCGACGGACTAGTGTCGCACGATTCAATGTCACTAAGATCCGACAATGACGATGGCCAAAATGAAGACTTTTCGGATACTTGAAGCGAACTCTCATTAATATAATCATCTAATAAACACGCATGAGTAATAGTTGTTATTGAAATATATATAATCTTACTTTGTATTTGTACTTCTTCTTCTTGATTCTTTCTCGTCGTTGTATTATGGGCAATCATCTGTTGAACAGCATGTATGTCGAACATGGTAGATGCACGTGTGCCCAATGGTCGTGCTTGATTACGTTTACGACGAAGTCGTATGGATGGCAACGAATGCTCAACGAGGGTGGCATTTGGATCGTAATCCATATGGTCGTACGGTCCCGAATGTTCAGGTCGTGGAGTCTCGGCGAATATCGATAGACATCCGGGCTCATCGTCTATTGATGCGGTGCTACCCGAATGGTCCAAGGAATGGTTAGGATCGGAAAGGAAATGAAAGTCATCGGGTAGTACGGAAGGCTCGGCCATCAGGTCAGCCGCCATAAAGGCATCGAGAAAGCCACGCTCTTGTCCATGTTGCTCGCTACTTCCAGAGAAGCGATATTCGTATACTTTCTGCCAGAAATTGGGATCATCCTCAACAATGTATTGCCAGGCACGACGACTGATACGCGCTAGTCGCAGGGCATCCAATGGAGTGATGAATCTAGAGATATTACAAAGTATACGTCGGGAAGGGAATGCAAATTGCTGATATCGAGCTGATTGTGAGGCACTAATGGTGTTTTCGGTGGATGGCGAGGAATGGTACGCCAGGATATCTTTGCTTTGCAATGTATGTGGTATGATAGAATGCTCGGTTGGAAAGAGTGACATGATAGATAGGGAATAATAGTAGTTGTAAAAGTAGTAGTATATAATAATTTGATTATAGAATTGAAATAAATGAAGGGTAAAAGGGCTTGTCAAGCATCAAGCTTCAGACAAACAACTAGGAATTGGTGTATATTTATGTTAATAGGATGGTCAGAATAGTGATTAGGCTATTGATGCAAATAATGCGCAAAGTTGTACTACAAATAAACGAGGCAATCGGATGAATGGCAATCGATCGTTAATGAACATCGATATAATGTGCAATGACCATGTCAATATCACTTACCTTTTTGCTCCAGAGAATTGGTCGAGATAAAATGCTAGAATACTAGTAGCAACGGTGGAATATAGAGAAGGAAAAGGTTAAGATGCGTTTAGCAGCTTGAATGTGGGCAGATAAGTTGATAGTGACAATATAAGAAGAGGACGATGGGAATTGTCGCGGAGAAACAAAGTGCGACAGGATAGTAGTCCTGAATAACTTGGAACGGAGCTGAATACGACAGAAAATAGCAAGTAGATGTCTAAATAAAGAGACGAATAGAAGGCCATCCTACTAGGCGGATAGACTTCCGATCATAAAAATAGCAATAATTAATTGGTCGCTTGTATGTTCTATTAGTAGTAATAGCAGTAGTAGCTTCATGGGAACTTGCTCGTATATTGAATTAACTAGAATGGCAGTGTTGGATATAAAAAGTATTCTACTGAATATTCGAGAAATCTGGGTATTGATTTCACGAATAGGCCTAGAATAATTCGTAATAATTGCTTTGTGATGCACCTAAGCAACAAGACACTAGTAATGAAATATGAAAGGACTGTCTCCTCCTACTGTAATTCACATTTATTGTTCCTTGTAACAGGACTCTTTGTTAGTAAAGATCATTGTACAAAGTCTTTCTACAAAAAGAGGTATGATGGACATACGCAAACTGTACAACCAAGCGATAAATTCCCCTGATGTCTTTGTTACTATCATCATCATCATCATCATCATTACCACTGTTGTCGTCATCAAATGGAATAAAAATTTGAACAATACATCAAACAAGTATCATGTATCCTATGACGTGACTCAATTAAATGGTTACAACGGGCAAGGAAAAAAAGGTTTTGACTATTTTTCTTTCTTATTTTTCTTGTTAGTTTGACAATTATGAATGACACGGATCTCATAGCAGAGGCACTTAGCTGTGCACGCTATAACGAAGCAGACGAGCTAGCACAACTATTAGACGCCAATCCCAAGCTATCGCTAAGCTCGCTTAAAGATGTCAACGGCAATACACCCTTACATATGGCTTGTGCCAATGCTCATCTTGGTAAGAAGCTCTGTGCTATGCTATGCTATTCTACATTATTAATATCTCGTGAAACAGAGATTGTTGACTTGCTTTGTCGTCGATTCCCCTTACCGGAAGATATTAACTCGCAAAACAGCGAGGGTAACACGGCGCTACATTGGGCCGCGTTAAACGGTCATGCTGAGGTAGTATCCCGATTACTCGAGGCAAACGCGGATGTCAAGGTATATATATGCGCAAAATCTTTAATTTAGCTTTGACTAATTCCTCATCATGGAATAGCTTAAAAATGTGAATGGACTGAGCGCCATGACAGAGGCTCAAGGACGAGGCTACGATGCTATCGTTACAGAACTACTTGCTCGCTTCGACGATGACGATGCCGATGACGATGGTGATGCAGAAGCAGGTGATGCAGAGGGTTCCGGTGCAGCTATATAAGTGATGGCGGCATGATTGAGTAACATAATAGATGACATTTGCACTTGACAATTAAAGATTGTAAAAAGAATTGAATAACTATTACACTATAAGGATTCTATTGATTCAACGTACACTTGTTACTATCATTGTATTGAAACTGTCGAGGATTGTAATGGTCAGAATACGACATATTTATTCAATAAATGATTGAATGATCTTGTAGATATATTTCTTGTACCAAGGAATAATGACTTGAATAGCATGGACACTAAATGAGGGCCTTGTAGTACCAATCCATTCTTGACTTGAATACCTATATATCTACTTGATGATGTCCTTGTATTACTCACAAAATACCATTAATGATATTGGCAGCATGAAAGGCGCTACTGCTATGGGCACTTCTATGGTTATGGCCAGACATATGATGGTGATGAGATGGAGGAGCACGACGCTCGACAATAGCACGACGGATCCTATTGGGATTAGCTTCAACGATGGCCACGCTGGCGACAACGGCGATGGCAATAGCGATAACAGCAGAGAACTTCATGTTGATGTTGGTCTAGTGGAATATAGACAAGTAAATAGAATAGAATAAGAATACAGAGCAATAATAGTAGTAGCTAGAGTAGTAGCTAGAATAGAGTAGAGTAGAAGAGCGAATATGAAGATGGCAAATCGAGTGTGTCAAGCAGTGCTCAATTTATAGCCGAGATGATGATGATGATGGCGGATATTCCTAGTGAGCATAATATGATGATTATAGACCACAACCAGACTATCTCCATACGATACTCTCCTCTGTACATGGATTGTACTAGGAATGATGGAACATTCATCAGACTGCACGTTTACCATGCAATCCATGTGGATATTGACCAGTAGATTTGCTATCTGAATGATAACGCAATACTGTTCTAACAGCATCATGCAAGTCAGTAGTGGATATTGGTATGGCTGCATTGGCATATCAATGCTTACGGGTAGTACATTGAGTAAGTAAGTACCAATTAGATGAACGATGAATGTTGTGTCACCGCATGATCTGTCAATTGTCTGAATCTACACATCATCATCATTTCAGAATACTTCGCCAATAATGACGCGTAACCTGTTACAACCATCATGGCTGGCTAGATTCTATTAAGATTATTTTGTCTAATTCCACTAATTGCATTTAGTACTATTTATTAATCGTAAATAATATCATCAAGAATCATTGTATTTCGTATGACTATTACGCGTTCTCGGGAACACCTAGATCAGCCAGTTCTTGTGCCACTTCGGCGATTTCTTGATCATACGCACATACTTTATCGCCGGCTCGTTGCATTACCATGACAATGGCGCGTACTCGATCCTCCAATGTGTTGCGTACGGCGCGTTCACCGATTACCGATAGTTGTTTCAGGCCCTTGGCCACCTCACCTAGCACGCGTAATTCCTCTTCGCATTTTTCAACCTTACTGAGTTCCTTGACACGTATCACGGCAAGTGTACGTCGTCGCATCCATAGCACTAGTCTAGTGTCTTTCTGTAGACGTTGGAATGCAATTTTGTAGATTGACTTGGCGGGTGAAATGGCGAATGGTCGACCATGGCGACGTTCAAGATGAATGAGATCGGCTCGTTCCATCGCGTGTAATGCTACATCACTGCCATGGAATAGTGCATGCTGGCGTACGGCATCATACGATATGCTGTCATGTTCGGCGAGTAGCGTTAGAATGTGCCAGAATTGCAGGGATGACCAGGAAATGTTAAATGAAGATGCCGCATTAATGTTACTCGTACTACGACGCATTAGACTGGCCTTGCCGCGTGATGCTTCCTTATCGTTGCCATTGCTATTGCCGCTGCTATTGCCACTACCATCGTTTGATTTACTTCCAGCGTGTAAAGCTGCATCCGATGACAATGGATCGCGTACAACGTATTTGCGTAACTCGGCCTCTGCTCGTCCAATAATATCCTCGAGTGCGTATCTCGGTGACATACCACTTAGGATCTAGTAGATAAACATGCCATTAGTTACGGATATTACAATAAAAGTAAACTTACCTTTTGCACGAATGTCTCCAAATCGTTCAATCGACCACCTAATGCCTGGATGCATGGCATTAAATGATCCACGGGAACAGCCCTATCACCAAGACGATTTTGCACGTAGTTAAGCGCTACTTCCGGACCACCATCACGTAGTGAGATAGTGCTAAAGCTTCTATGTGGCATGGCACGATTCAATGGTAATTCAGCGGCAGCACCATTTCGACAAACAAATATCACATGTGCTATACGCTATCGAATCATTAGCTTTGTGTATATCATCTCAGTTGCTATCACTTACACGCTCGACCAATGTGCTGGCCCAATCCGCCAGATCATACCATATCTGATCGTTATTCTCGCCTGCTACGTTAAAGAAACCATCCAAGATGATGATAGGATATTCCTTTCTCTCGGGCGGGCTATCCTCTTTATTCGCAGCTAGTATGCGATGCTTTTTGCTCGTTCCACGTCGACGGAACAGTCGTTCAAAGTATGTGTCGTCGTTTAAGCATTCCAAAGCCTCGCTACAAGTGCCGAGAATCTCCTTGAAGCGTTCGCGAGCACTAGATGACAAATCGGCATCTGCACCTGTTGTGGCTGCCACCTGTAGACAAGCATACGCGTACGTGTACACGTAACTATTAGTATAATACTTGATATGAATAAATTATTCCTCGCTCATGACCTACCATACTATCAATAAGCTTGCTGACCCACACATATGCCTGGAAATAGGGACGATAGCCTATTTGTCGCGCTAGTTTCTCGATCATTTCATCGTCACTACGCGATGATAATAATGCGTCGCAGTCGATGGTCAAGTACATGCTGTGATCATCGAGTACTTGGTTGACCATCTCGGTCTTGCCACTTCCCGGTGGACCGTCCACGACGATAAACGTGCTAGGTGGCTCCTCTAGCCATTGACGCAATTGTTCCTCGTCATTGGCACGTCCCTGCCACGCATGCATATCAGGTGTTGTGCTTGTTGGCGAGTCCATATCGGACATTTCTTGCATTTCATTCGTTTCCGATGATACCGGTCGACGATGTGAAGCACGTCCAGCAAGTCGATCGCCCAATTGCTGTAATCCAGTGGTGTACCGATCAAAGTTGAACGTGCCCTCCGCTTCACGACGAATAAAGAATTCACGCATCGGATCGAATACGGTGTAGGTGACGATGGCTGCTAGGGCCAGAATAAGCGGTAGCGTTACCCGTGGATGCGACGAGAACCAGTTGATGACGATTTTAACTAACTTGACATTAGGCTCATACTGAATAGAGAAATTGGCGCGTGCATCATTCGAGCCACGCAATGGTATTTCATAGCCATGGACACAGTTCTTGGCCGCTGCTGCTGCTCGTCGACTAGAATAGCGAATAATCACCGAGCGTGGAAAGTAGCTGGTAGGCGGTGGCATACGGATACTGCCTATACGTCCATATTCGCGGAATGCGCTGTAGATACGCTCGGGACGCGGTGTCGTCTGGACATCTTGATTGAACAGTTCAACTCGCAAGCGTGTCGAAGGATAATGCGAAGTGAGATCCTCGACAAATGGCTTGCCACGTACAATGTAAACATGCGATCGACGCAAGTTGAACCAGGGACGTGGGCCCTCCTGCATAATATCACGAATTGCCGCTAGAATTTCATCTCGTATTTGTTGATCGATACTACTATTATCTGCATCGGTGGTAGCCGGTCGATCATACTGAACTGTAATAAACATACCGCCATCCTTGACCCTTGGCACAATATCACCGAGCTGCGCATCAAATGGTAAGCCGCTATTTGCTTGTTTTGTGGATTTACCGGATGTCGCGGTATCTTTAGCAACTGGCGGGTCAGGATCCGCGGCGATAGCCTCGGCTGCCGCTGTCTTTGATCTATTTAGGATGAAATCACGTAGATTTCCTGCCGCATTATTGATGGACTTGCGTGTATAGAATAGAAATCGCGGATCAAATTGAGAGAAACGTATAGGGTAGACATTATCAAAGTATATCTGAAATGATTTCTGCGATGTTGACGTCGCTACATTAGAAGGTTTGCTAGGACTAAAGGCCGAGTTGTATTGTCGCGCGATTGAAACGCCAATTCCACGAGAAGCAATTTGTGTAGTGCTGCATCGTTGCAACCATTGAGTATGGTTGGTCGTTCTGGTCGGCCAGACCAAATGTCGCGATAGACCGGCACCGTTTACTTGACCAGTTCTGGTAAGTAGAGCCGATAACATTATAAACGTTAACGAGCTCTCGTTGCAATGTAGTAATTACAATAACCGGATAAATGCTAAACAAGTGACAACAAATTTTCTCTTTTGATCCGAACGTGTCATCATCATCATCATCATCATCATCAATTTATTAATTACCAAATCATCCGTTTCTTTTATCAATTATTATAAATGATCAAATGACTTGATGTTTCGTTTCTTTTACTTCTAGTTATTATAGAAATAATCTCCATCCAAGCATTCTTGAGGCTTCCCTTATGAATTACTATGATATACCAGCTAGGGATGCCAGTCAATGGTAAACAAGCACCGAGTAGGTAAGGGAGGTAATAAGGAAGTGCACCAGTATAATTGATTGGTGGCACAAATGAGAAGGTGACGAGGAAAGCGGAAAAAATACAGTGTTTTTCCATCCAATTTGCGCATTTATCCTTTAACTTTTGCAGTTTATTAATAAACAATCTATTCAATTGTTAACACCATTATCACCATAGAAATGCCACTTGACACAGCACGATAATAATAACAATTCAGTATTAGTAATGGATCATTTATTGATAGTGTTAACTATTATTTATTCATAAAACAGAAGGCTAACTGCGCAAATTGGATGGAAAAAGCCTGTAATAAAGATGACGGGAACGATCCACCAAACGCGGAATGGTCTTTCCCTCTCCGGCTCGATACGACGCAGTATTAGTACACACATTACTGTAAATAAAGTGAACAACGAGTTTGGATAGCCAGTCATGTTAAGCAGGAAACTGAACGCATTGCCTAGTGGCGTGACGAATAAGACCAGAACGAATAATGTCCAGTTGAGTGCGAGTGCGTAGATTGGCGTATTGGTGGTCGGGTTAACACGACTGAACAAACGTGCAAGGGGAAGGTAACCCTCTTTGGCGGCCATCTGAATGATTCGACTAGATGTAAATATATGGCCTACCAATTGGCCATAGGTGTTTATTGCAATGAGGAGAGGCAGTATTACTCGACCAAAGTACAAACCGAATACAATGCTTGAGAAGGTACCCGCCAGGATTTCACGACTTTCAAAGGCCAACTTGGCAGGTACGATAGTGATATAAGCCGCATTGACCAAAAGGTAGAGTATCATCACCACGGTCAAACCACCAAATGACGCGATCGGTAAGGTGCGACGTGGATTTCTTAACTCGCCGGCACACGAGTTGATTCCGCTCCAGCCACCATAAGCCCAAAATACATTAAACATGGCGGTAGTATAGTTGTTTACACTGGTGGAAGTACCGGAGAACATGGCATGCCAATTACCGGGATTGGATATATTCGACGCGTTATTACTGACTAATAGAACAATGCCGGTAATGGCGAATAAAAGCATTATCACAAGTTTAACACTAGTCATTATGGTTTGTATTCTTAACGACCATTTTGTACTTAGGGCACATATTAAGATAATGCTACTAGCAGCAAGTAGAGCAATACCGCGTGCATACCAATCAAAATGCTCTTTTAATGAGCTATCAGTAAGATCATTTACATTGCCGTAAATGGCATAGAGGATGTATTTGCCAACGACAATGGCATTTGCAGCGGTGCCACTCGGCTGAAGACATAGGATGGTGCACCAGCAAAAGATAAAGGGAAACAATTTTCGTGGTTTCCTGTACGCATAGTCCAGGTAGACTTGTTCACCGCCATTCCTCGGTAACATAGTGCCTAATTCGATGAAACACAACACGCCCATATAGGATATGATGCCACCGACAATCCACATAACAATCGCCATACCGGGTGAACCAACTAATTGCCATACAAATCCAGGTGTGGAGAATATGCCCGAGCCTAGCATCATACTGATAACAATGGACATACCAGATGGAATTCCTAGTGTCGGTTTGAAAGTTGTCTCATCTTCATTAGTATTAATTGGTACATCTTGTTGTTCATCCGCTTTATTGGCTACACTATCTACATCGGGTATGAGTATATTACTGATATGCTTAGACATAATTGAACAGATAAGCGAGAATATACAAATAGAAGAACGATTATTGTAGGAATTACGCACTACTAGGATTATAGAGAGAAATGAATAGAAATGAACTAAGCGATGGGACATGCATTTTTGGGGTATTAGTACCGTTTATGCTTACGATATCAAATATGCACGGGAATTGATCACACTTACGATGGCTACATACGCTAGAGAGGAAAGAAAGAAAGAGAGAATGGCTTGGCGCATGTAATAATAACTATACAGTAAATTGGCCAATAAATTGAACTTTTTACAATCCATAGTACCATTAGCTTACTTTCTATACGATGGAATAAGGCTTGTTATTGCTAGTACATACACACCTGTACTATATCGAATAATACTTTGCAATATAGATGAATCTATTGATTGATATTCACATCACTCTATTTAAACACCGCTGGTAAATATTAAGGCTGGATCTTCATGATTATAAACTCCGTTCATTCAATATAAGCATCGTCCAACAAGCATGCTAAGCCAATTTCCCCCACCTTTAACCAAACTTGCTTTCATTTGCATTATTGTTCTATAATCAACGAAATATTACCGTAATCTACTCTCTTGAATTCACTGCATTGTAGCAACTTGTTCCTATTCTTCTTCTACTAATACTACTGGTAGATAGTCAAGTGTTTAATAACTTAATTCCATTCTATATAATTAGTACAGAATAGGCCTACACTAGTTATCGTGTAGCTGCTTATTTCTGACTACTACCTTTAATACTATACCGTTTACAATAGTAATAGTCAACCTATAGTTTCGTTTTATCTCTCATTTTACTATATTGTCATCGATATCATACATCTAGACTACGCTGCTTACGTACAGGTAAGTAAGTTAATGGCATACTCTAATGATAGTGAATGGTTATTTCTAGCGTGTGCGCCCCTTTTTCTTGCTTGCTTGTTTCCTTCTCCTCGTTCAGTTATACGTTGCAGTATACGTGCTAGTTTATTACGCTATCTGACTGACTGACTGACTGTTTGACTGGTTGGTTGGCTTGCTTGTTTAATTCCTCAATTGACGTATTACGCCATATCTACGTATCTATAATTTAAAACGTACTCTTTACATTATATACAGTCTCTCCTGGCCTTGAAATGCTTTGAATTTCATCCCTGCAGCTGATATTTCATACGCATTCATTTACACAGTGTAACCGCCCATCAAGTTTATGTATGGCACTGGCCTTGTGGCGGTATTTGTCACCTACATAAGCATTCACTTTATACGACTGCAATATTAGCCTGTGCTATTTAAGATCACATCCAACTACCGTTAATCTATACTAAATATATAGTCCATTGCTTTCTTCAAGTGAAGAGAAAGGCGAACGAATGCAACAAATACGTGCATTCCCCGAATGCTGATACACTTTTCTTTCCTGGCTTACTCATTCACATTTTATGTTAACACACGTGGTATACTGACATACTTGCATTGTTTCACGTAGGGATCATCTCTTTTAATACAAAAGTGTATACAAAACACTTATTGAAGCACCAGCTGGTTTAGTCCTCATTCAATACCGCAGCTTTTCTTTTCTTTTCTTCCGCTTTCTCTCTCGTTCTCGTTCTCTTTCTTTCTCTTATTCACCGCCTGGCGCGTCCTTCCATCCTAGTGTCAATCCTTTATCCCGTCGATATACCTCCTTAACAAGCGGTTTTGCTCACTTAGTATGTTGCGTAAATTGACAGGGGGTTCGGGTAAGAAATCGGTTAAAAGCTACGCAGATAGAGAAATGTCGCCGACAATTACGTCGCCAACCTTTGCGCCCAACCGTGGCAGTGCCGACTATAACAGCAAACATCCCAATAGTAGACAGCATGAGCAGCAACCACACATGATATACACGATACCAATGCAGCAGACACAATCCTCTAACGGGCCATTAGGTGGTGGTGGTGGTGGTCAATATCCAGCGCCTATAATTGGCGGTGCACCTATGGTAAAGTCACAAACCGCACCTTCCCCGCTCATGGTGAAATCGAACGGTCAACAGCGCCAGTATTGGCCGGCAAGCAATGCACCAACATCGCCACCGAACAGACCACCGCCAAAGATGATCGATACCAACATCGCTAGTCATAGAAGTAACGCTGTCGATCGTTTACAGCCGGGTAATGTTGATCGGCACGGTGTGAATCAATCCGCCAAGCATAGTACGCCATCGCATATTATTACGCCTAACTTTCAATATCCTAGGCGTAGTCCATCCGCAGTGACTCCATTGAACACTCCATATAATAACAGCAATAGCAATAGCAATAACAACTCGTTTGACCAGGATAACTTGCATCATCCGCGAACTAATCGACCTGCTCGATCTGCACCAGGTACACCCGTAGAGCATAGACGTCCTTCACCGCATATGACACGCGTCGACCATAGTCATTCGTCAAAGGCGTCATTATCGAGCTTGGCCGATCTCGAGGAGAGTATCAATAACATTATTGATTCACATCGTAATGAACCGGTACCAAGTATACCTGCACATATTGTTGCCAAACTTGAAGCAATGGAGAATGGCGACAGTCCACGCTCACCGGGACCTGTATCTCCACAGCGTAACAAATCATCTACAACATTGAATAGTTACGCATCACACACGAATGCCATGCCATCTACTATGGATGGAGAGAATACAACACGGCGTCGACAAATTACACCGAGTTTTATTGCACCACCGCCACCTAGCAAGTTGCCACCGGTTCATTTACGCACGTCAATGTCTGGTAATCGAGCAAGCTTGGCCCCGTTGCATGGAAGTAAGTTATATTATATCTTTATTGCTTAATCTTAATCAATTCTAATCAATCCTATTCAGATACATCACCTAAGAATAGCACACACGCAAGGAATAGTCACATAGCGACAGGGTTGAATGGTCAGGCACAAGCATCCACTTCTTTAACCAGTAGTTCACGAATCATACCAGAGTTAACGATAAATAATGCAAGTAACGCGAATAACACGAATAACATGCAGCATGGTGCATCTGTCCCGTCATATCTCTCGCCCAGTGGCCCGGTACATTCTAATGCAAAAAGGCGTACATTAACAGCTCAGGAGATGGAGCGTTTCCCGTCGTTTGGCGATGACATTGCTGATAATCCACTAGTTACACAGCAACAAATAGCTCGTATGATTGCCGATACACAGTCATATAGAGTACTATCCTCGGAGGAATATGGCAAACTATCCGATGTAAGTTATGGCATACGTATATACACATATAGTTGACTAAATATTTACTTTTTCAAAATAACTAGGAATATAGCATGTTACAAGCACGTCTAGGCATTTTACGTGATGCGCATGCCAAAGAAGTGCGTATCTTGGATTGTGCCCTTTCATTGCTACAGCTGCATCGTGGTAAAAAGAATAAACGAGCGGAAAGGAAAGCGATGGACGAGTTGCAATTTGCTCATGAAAAGGTCAACAAGGTATTATTGGATTTATGGCGATTAAACTCGCGAATGGCCGAGGTTCGCGCGGAAATGAATAATCATCAGGCTGCGATACTACGTGTGGGCATCGCTCGATTAGAGTCTACGAATCGTCGATTACGCATGGAACGTGAACGGAAACGAAGGACAGTCGTTTCATCCGTTCTATTCAGTGAGATGGACATGTCACTCATTGAGAAGATGAACGAGCGCAATAGTAACAGCAACAGTAGTAGTAATGATAATGCCGTGCAATCCCAAGCACTTGTTGAGGCAGAAGCACGCATTACTGAATTGGAAGAGGTTCTAATGGAGATCAACGAGGATTTAGAACGAGCACGTGAAGAATCCGAATCGGCTAAACGTGCCTGTGAAACGGAAGCTAGTACCGCGGCATCGGCCAGACATCAACTACAAGAGGTTGGACGTCTATTAGCGTTAATATCACCGTCTACTGCGTTAGAGGACAAAAAGTATGATTTACTCGATACTACTGCTAGGCTAAATGGCGGCAGCGGCGATGGTGATAATAATGCCATGGATAGAGCATCCGGTATATCTACCCACTCCAACATCATACTAAGTCAACTTGAACGTATGCACGATGAAGTGGACAGTTACCGACATCGTATACGTGAGTTGGAGGAGGAACTTATGAAACAAGCGGTGTTACCCTCGGAACACGACACACTTGAGACGGGTCATTTGGTGGAGGAGGATGAGGAACGGGAGGGAAGCGGTGCAGCACAGGGGAAATCCTACGATACAGCGGTTACCGATGCTATTGCCGAGATTAGAAAGGCATCCGAGGATGAACTCGAATCGTTACGGCATCAACTGGAGGAGCGTACGATCGAGGTTTCGGATCTACGAGAACAACTGGAAGAGGCGTGTTGCGATGTACGCGATTTGGAACTGTGCCAAGAGAGTATCGTCACACCGTTGCAGGACATGTTCTCGGTATTGCCACCGGCACCCAAATCCATTGCCGATGATGATGCCTCGTGTCCATTTACATTCCCTGGATTTCTCGCTCGAGTGGAGGCATTGCGCTACAAGTACAGTCTGATAGCAAAGGGGAATCAACAATATTCGATTGATGTGAGATCACCGGCTAGTCCACTCTCCATTCGATCACCCGCTTCACCTCGCCTGTCCTACATTAGTGGTGCGGCATCCTCCGCTCATGATAGTATCTATAATGATTCCGAGGCAGATGCACCCATATCCACTGTGGCATCAGCATCATTATCACGTATTCAAATTGTCAAATCGCCGTTAATATCGCCATATCAGGGGCAAACGAATCATAGTCCTGTATTCGATAATGATAATCATCCTTACAAGATGCCAATGAACAATAATAGCAGTAGTAATGAGAGCGGTATTTCTAGTAGTCAGCATCAACTACTACTAAATCCGAATGGTAAGCATGCCGCTACAAATCGTAGACATCTAGAAGATAGTCCCATTCTACCATCACGTCGATCGTCCATTGCATCGAGTAGCTCGTTGGCACATGAGACAGACGAGCATCACGACAATTATCGACATGATTCGGATCATAGCGAGGATGGTCTACGATTGTACACGCCAAGTAGTCATTCCACGTCGATATCCGCTCAGCATAGTCCACGATTTGATCCCGCTCACATTAGTAATAGTGCAAATATCGGTGTCGCCATTGCTCCTACTTCCTCCACGTCAATGCACAGGAAACGACAATTTAACATTAGTGATCATCAATTGCAACCGATCGCACAAGCGGTACAAGCATGGACTATGAACAATCGCCCAGAGAGTGAAACGATGTTTAATCATTCCAGTGGACTGGATCGATTAATCAATCAACTTGATTCAATAACCTTGGTTGAAGACAAGAACACGCACTAAGAAGTAGGAAAGCAGTACTACAATAATATGAATTATTGATAGTGCTACGTGTATAGTCAATTACGAAGATTTACCATTATTATGTTTTATGTTTTTATGCTTTACCTATTTCTCATTATTATTAGTATTCTAACTTCTTTACGAATTTTACTTATTTATTTTCTTTATAATAATAATATCATCATCATCATCATTATCATCATTTATTGTTTACATAATAAAGATTTTGTTTAGCACTAGTGTGATAGTCTCATTCAACATGTTTCCGGTTTCCAAGCAATATCAATGTGAAACGATCTAATAATCGTAGAGGTATAACATTAATCAAGTGAGATCAATAAAATATACACGCTCTCCTTTTCAAGTGTGTGGTTCATCGACCAAAAACCAATTAGTGGCGGTGTTTAGTCGAAGCTGCGCGCAACATGTACCGACTTGGTCTAGAGGAACGTATTGGTGTTAGAGTCATTCAAAGCAAGTACATGTTATACAGCAAGTATGTATCCAGCATTTTCTATCTCGCTTCATTCCATCTATGACTTTGTATTGAACAATTCTTACTTGTTAATAATAGTACTACTAATAATAATTGATCAGTCGATGCAATCGAGTGTTTGCTCCTCAGGAAAGAAGAAAGAAAGAAAAGCAGGACGACGATTAACATTCTAATCTAATAGCCATTGTTAATATTACAACATCCAAAGTAGCATCAATATTCCTTGTCTATGACAAGTGTGGCAGCATTCTCCATCTCTGGAGGTCATGAGCCAGAGACGAAAAAGTCGAAAGATCTTGCCAACGACAAGATAACGACATGGTCCGACATGGAAGAGATACAGATGGATGATGTACTCGACACGCAACTTACCGCTCAGCAAAAGTGTCAGATGGTCGAGACTAACAAAGCGTATGCCTACACGGTCGACTGGCCCAGTGAACACACGAGTAGTTCCAACACGATATCCATTTCAGATGGTGATCAAGAAGCGATATCCTATGGCATGTCTACTGTCGTCGGTCGATGGTGTCAAGGGAGTGCTTCATCGGCGTCATCGAGCGTAGGGAATCCCTACTGGCCCAAACATATCAATCAGCCAGGCTGGCTATTAGCCCATTCAGCGGATGTCTACGCCAAACGACATGCTTATAACGTTCATTGGTCACACGGTAACAAGAAGTCACATCTAGTCGATAAGGATGATGCTGGCGAGCAAGAAGGCAATTCACGTCATTTGGCCACGCAAACACCATTGAAGATGTTCATAGTGCCTAGCCATCACGACGCTGATCAACGCTGGCGAGGTGGTCAGGGTAGACCGCGTCGACATTATACCATTCATTTTAGACCGGGTAAACGACCTAGACGACGGGTAAGGGTGCAGCGTTCGGTGACTTGGACAAAGCAGGATCTACTTCAGATGCAGAAACCGGTCACTCGTGACACAACAAACAGCGGTGTCAACGAAGCAAAACAACCGGAGACCACCACTGAGCAAAGACCCTCGCCGACCCTGCCCTATATCCGAGCAATGTCGCCGGTTAAAGTGAGACACTATCGTAATTCCGCCGAGTTAATAGCACCAGTTGCACGTTGGTCTAGTAGAAATGCGATAACAAGATGGAATCACGAATTGGACAAACAACAATGTCCATCAATTAGAATGAACACAACAAGCAATGATAATGTTGATGATTTAGAGTTGCAAGAATGCCAGGATGGATTACCAGCCATTAACACTATTACAAATGCCAATAGTAATACTAATAGCAATAGTAGTATTGGTGGCAGTCATCCTATAACACCCATTTCATTGACAGGTACGAAATACGAAGATGGACTCATTAATGGATTGGAATTAGCGGCGGAACGAGCGCGTATTCATCGTGACCTTATGCGAGCACATCGATTCAATAATACCGGTTCGTGTACATCAAGTAGAACGGATTTCACGGGACTCTACTCGTTACCGGTTAGCTTGCGAGAGTCGCAGCTAAATGAACTACTACCGGGACCGGTCACTCACGTACGACGAACGCGAACATGGCATAGCTCATCCGCTCACATTGGTATTTGGCTATTCCTCGCGGGTTTTCTATTTCCACCATTCTGGATGGTTGGCTCGGTGTATTTGCCTTGGCCACGAACGGAACGCACACACGCCGACTACGAATGGCAGCATCGAAGTCGAGTGTCGTTAGTGCTTACTATTGGAACAATTACACTTTGTATTATAGCATTAGGGTTTATAAAGATGTAGCGAGATAATAAAGTTGCAATTAAAATAAAATAAAATAGTAACAAAATTACATTACTGCCTCTACTAGGACGACGATAAAAGACAATGATAATATGATTGATGGATCATAAGGTCAATTGTGTATATCTGGCTAGTCATCATCTTCATCTTCATCATCATCTTCATAGGTTTGCTTAAGCATCTCGTAACAGAATAGTCCTATGGACGTTGCGGGCACCGCTTTCATTAGATTCGTGGCTAACCCCGCGTATAACCATGGTCGCCATCCTCCGGCCATTCTGGCTAGACGACGACATCGATGCCATGAAGTCGCGTATAATCCGCCATGTACTTGCTCGCCACCCTTTAAAAGCAACGTACTACGTACTCTATCAAGTGGATGATCTATCAGTTGATACGCTGCTCCTGCCGCTGCTCCCGCAGTTAGTATGGATGCCGTGTTCATTAGGGTTTCATCTAATGAAGTGGTCGACACGCCTTTTGCCTTTCGGTGATGCAGGAATACCTTTGCACTATCGAAGACACTAAAGAATATCGCGTATCCTAACGAATCCTACATTCGTTATTTGTTACTACTTGCATCAATCTATCTGTTATTCCCCTTTTCTTGTATATACTAACCTTAGCTAGTGTAAATAGAAACCCGCGATACATGCCATTAGGACCTAGTTCTTGAATGGTGGCTCGTGCAAACTCCATAAATCCACGGAAACGACCTGATAAAAAGTCTTGTACCTCCAAACGAACTTGTAATGCATCCAGTGGTGTAGCAACCACGGCATGCATTGCACCGGCAATCGCACCTGCTTTCAAATAACTATACACTGGAATATTAAGCTCTGTTGCTGTTGCTGTTGCTGTTGCTGTCAATGATGATGACAATCCAGAATATTGATCTAATAAGAAGGATTCCGTGCTAGTTTGCTTCATTAATCGATCCCGTTGTTCCTCGAGTAGTTTCTTTTCTTCTACTTTCTCTTCTTCCAACATTTGAACCAGCTCATAAGTTGTAAATAAAACAGCACCACATGCACCATTAGCCATTAGTGGTGGTAACACATGTCGTGGTATAAATGACCAGCCTTCCTGGCGTACCGCATTCGCTAGTAGACCAATGGTAGATGCACGCCATCGTGTCAACAATGCTCCCATTGTTTTTGTATTGCTACTCTTGCTCGACACTTCTTGCGCTATACTCGCCGGTGGTGCAATCGCTCGTGCCATTACTAGATAGTCAACGCGTACCGGTCTAAATAGCTAAATGAAATAATCAATCTACACATCATTCAGTATTACTATTGCTCGGGTCTACCTTAAGCGGTGATTTGTACCATAAATACAACGGTTTCAATATCATCGATCGGACAACCGCGGAAGTGGCACCCGCTGACACCGAATGGCGTTTATGCAGCTGGCTTTCTATTTGCTGCATCCGCTGCTCCTCCCCTAATAGCATTGAGTCAACTATAGCCTCGGTATTTGCAAGTGGTATCGAGGAATCACATTGGTCAGATGGTGATAGTGCTGGACTAGGAATAGCTTCTGAATTACTCGGCACTTCTGTGGCCATTGTATTTGCAATGGCTATACTACTAGCACTGCTTGCTTCTTCATTGGGGAGTAAAGGTTTTGTATCGTTATTGCTGAAAGGTAACGTCGATGGCTGACTAGTAGTAGTAGTAGCTATATTATTTGGTGTCGTTTCGCAATTATCCGATAATACGTTGGCTGCCTCCATAACTCCATACTATGTTTATATGTTCATGAAGAGGAAAAGATCAGCACGAATGACAGCATTAACAGGGGTAATGAACTCGAGCGAAACAAAGCATTTTACGAACCAGCAAGCGGGAATAATGCGGAAAAAACTTTTTCTCGCGTCATTTGATATGTAATACTTTGATGTTGATTAGGAAATCAGCCTGTAATACTAATCACGATCATCGCTTAGTATTTTATCATGACATACTTGTCATGTATCATTTTAACCTGTAAACTGCAATTACTTGTATCGAATGTAATATTTCATAATACAATGGTAATTGTAATGGTCAGAATAGGACATATTTATTCAATAAATGATTGAATGATCTTGTAGATATATTTCTTGTACCAAGGAATAATGACTTGAATAGCATGGACACTAAATGAGGGCTTGTAGTACCAATCCATTCTTGACTTGAATACCTATATATCTACTTGATGATGTCCTTGTATTACTCACAAAATACCATTAATGATATTGGCAGCATGAAAGGCGCTACTGCTATGGGCACTTCTATGGTTATGGCCAGACATATGATGGTGATGAGATGGAGGAGCACGACGCTCGACAATAGCACGACGGATCCTATTGGGATTAGCTTCAACGATGGCCAGGCTGGCGACAACGGCGACGGCAATAGCGATAACAGCAGAGAACTTCATGTTGATGTTGGTCTAGTGGAATATAGACAAGTAAATAGAATAGAATAAGAATACAGAGCAATAATAGTAGTAGCTAGAGTAGTAGCTAGAATAGAGTAGAGTAGAAGAGCGAATATGAAGATGGCAAATCGAGTGTGTCAAGCAGTGCTCAATTTATAGCCGAGATGATGATGATGATGGCGGATATTCCTAGTGAGCATAATATGATGATTATAGACCACAACCAGACTATCTCCATACGATACTCTCCTCTGTACATGGATTGTACTAGGAATGATGGAACATTCATCAGACTGCACGTTTACCATGCAATCCATGTGGATATTGACCAGTAGATTTGCTATCTGAATGATAGAGCAATACTGTTCTAACAGCATCATGCAAGTCAGTAGTGGATATTGGTATGGCTGCATTGGCATATCAATGCTTACGGGTAGTACATTGAGTAAGCAAGTACCAATTAGATGAATGGTGAATGTTTGTCATGTCGTGTCACCGCATGCTTTGTCAATTGTCTGAATCTACACATCATCATTTCAGAATGCTCCATCAATAATGGCAGCAATGCTTCTTTATTGCTTAATGAACTGTTAGCTATAATCATATTAGTTGATCAAAATGAAAATGATGAGCGGCACGTCAAAGAGCTACATATTTTTAACCTAGTTAACAATGATACAAATCTAGCGTAGCCATAGCAATAAATACACATAATACCAAAGGTAAAGACAAAAGCACAAATAAGCAAAATGTAAATAAGCGATTAGTATGCAATAATGCTATATTGAACAGGTATACTAAAGGATCATACACTAATACGATTATAACGATATACTTTATATGGATTTAATGATAGTGTTGAATGTACGTAGTGCCCTAGACTATCAATGCTTCTATACAAGCATAATTGTTATGGCATTTATAATTACTATAAGCTTTATTAGCAAGGCAATGATATCCAACTGAATCTATCAAAAGAATAGAGTTTGTTATGCTTAAAGCGTAGCGCTTACTTTCACCTACATGGCAATACACCAATGTAGTTTATCAGGCAAACCCGTTATCGCTTGATTGGTCGTTAGCCATCATATGGTTACACGAGCTGTACTATCACATTCTATGGCGATGACCAGTATCTGCGACTGGATTGCGCGTCAGCTTCTTGAACTACCACTACTATCACCGTTTATTCCCGTTCATTCGACAATTACAACTGTGTTATTTGCTAGTTATTTAGTCAGAACATGCGCTATACAACCATTGTCCCATTAGTATGGGGATTGATATATGGCAGTCATGTCACAGTTAATGGAATCATGTCGCCATTTGAACAGGACCACTGTCGAATGGCGTTAACTTCGAGCATGTGGTTATCGGCCGAATACGAGCCATACGCCTATATGAGCATGGTCGATGATTATATGCCATTCTCGGTGTACAATCAAGACTATGTCATAGGTGAAGAGGAGGCGTTCGGTATACCTGGTCTAGTACTCGAGGAAGAACGAGATACCGAAGGTGCTATGAGCGACTACACGGGCTATGTATCATTTCATGGTCAACCGGCGTTCATGAAGTGCAGTTACAAACTCGACTGGTATGATCGTGAGGTTTACGCACTAATTGTAAGTACCTTTATTGTTATCACATGCATACCTGGTCTAATCTAATTCATTCATTATTTGATTGATAGGCTCTTAGAAGGATGGATCCACGAATGCTTGTCACTCTACCGTGGAAAGGCTACGCCGGCTTATCTTCACCGAGAAATCTGCTTGCCCAAGTGTTAAGCTATTTCCGCACTGCAGATGGATATGGTTGTATGGTGTTAGAGCTAGTCGATGGAATCACGCTAAAAGAATACGCGGCAATGCTGAGTCCGCTACAAAAGGACGTGGCATTGAAGGATGTGGCACGTCAACTAGTTGTTAGTAAGTACACTACACTATCCAATGCAATAACGATGAATAACAATTGGATTAGGTCTGGATTACATACATCGAAATGGATGGGCACATTGTGACTTAAAGGCCAGAAGTACGTGGTATAATCAGTGTATTAAGTGATAT
Organism: Syncephalis plumigaleata; assembly: GCA_025201365.1. Classification (NCBI taxonomy): domain Eukaryota; kingdom Fungi; phylum Zoopagomycota; class Zoopagomycetes; order Zoopagales; family Piptocephalidaceae; genus Syncephalis; species Syncephalis plumigaleata. The sequence goes on from JAIXMF010000001.1 coordinate 906,940, forward strand.
TCGATGGAAATGCACGAATGCTAATAGCTCAATTATAGATGTTATGGTGAATATACTTCCTCCAAGCAATGATGGAAAGCCACAGGCACGCGTCACCTTGATTGACTTTAATCTCGCCCTACCTATTGTCGAGGATTTCGATCCTCCTCATGCACATAGTATTGGCATGTCGCCACCTGAATTCTACAAGAAAAAGGAAGTCATACTGGAGGCATACGATGCATGGCAGTTGGGAGCATTGTTCTACTCGCTATTCATGAATCGTGCACCATACGAGATTGATTATCCTAGGGAAGGCCAAAAGAAAAACTGGTCGAATGTGCGCAGACGAAAGTTTATGCGTGATCTACTGGTGCATCAGCAGCATAGCTACACTCCACTCAACTGCAGTAGTGATGCACGCGACTTTATCGAAATACTAATGGAAGTTGATCCTAAGAAACGACCAACGATGAGGGAGCTTATATGGCACAAGTGGCTAAGGTAGATGATGCTAATACGCTAATTATATTAATGCAGATTGGTATACACACACACATATATATATAAATATATAAATATATAGATCTAGATCTATCAGAGTCATTAGAATTAATATGCCATATTATTGTTGTTCATTGTTTATAACCAATCTATATTAATAAATCATTAGCAATACATGATCTACTAGGATTAATGATTATAAAACATTTTATTAATTTTAAATAAAGCTTTAGTACAATAAACATTTCAATGTTAATTTGTTGTGGTTGTGGTTGTGGTTGTGGTTGTTGACATGGGCAAAAACAAATGTAAACGTTCTATAAAATCCTCCAAATCTTCTTTACCAATCTCTAATACTGAAGTGTCAAATCCATCATGGCGTACTTGTGCTCGTATCTCATCGGCACATCGATGAAAAGCAATACCAAATGGACTATAACATCATCAATGCATTAGTATTCATATCACCACCATCATTATTACTTACTTTTGTCGTATGGGACTAGATTCAATGTTTGCATCATCAGCTAGACCAACGACTAGAAATACGTTTTGTGGTTCACAAAATGTTGCCAATACAAATGGTAATCGTTTCTTGTTTGTCGCCTAATTGATGTTAATGTCAATCATTATTACTACTATTAATATTGATATTGATATTTAGAACTTACTCGCATAGCATCAAGTAGAAATAGAGCAAGCTGACTAGCAGTTAATGGATGAGCGAATACAGGCAGATCAGGACCATCTCGTAATACGGTGAATCGAAAGTTATTTAAGGTTCTAACGGCACGCTTCTCAATAATTGTAACCGCTTGTCGTACAATTGTTTTTCGCATTGCTTTAGCTAAATTGATTCCCATATTCAATAGTTCCGCACTTATGACAATAATGATGATGTTATTGTAAGTGTTATAACACGATTAATGATCTATAATGACTTACCGACCAAGTGCATCATATGCTATCCAAAAGCTTTGTAACCATGCTTTGTTATGGTCTGATCGTTGCTCTTCCGCTTCTCCTCCTTCACCTCCTTCCTCCGTTGTCTCATTGTAATTCCCCATACCACGATGTGTAGCATCCAAATGAATGGCTTTCCTGTAATGTACGGAAAGTAATCGATTCAACTCACGTTCATGACCAGTATGATTCGTTTCCTCCACATCGATTAATCGTCCCACCGTGGCTCTATCCGATTTTAACAAGGCTGTAATGCTGTAAACAGCATCAGATGCCGAGATACAACCATTGTAACCGATCACTCGCACGAATGACGGGAATTGCAATGATTCAAGTCGATAGAATGCCGCCACTTCCTTGAGATGTTGTCGCATTTTACGACGTAATGTTGGATCTAGCTCAGAGTGCAATTCATTGGCTTGTCGTTTAGATAAACTAATAGAAACAATTAGCATGCTTCATCCAAGTGCATAACAATAGCAACAATATTAGTAGTAATCTTGTATTGACCTACCCTATTTTAGCCAATAGATTCAATAGTTTTGTACGACCGCGTTCACTCCAAATACCCAAACTAGTAGCCACATAGCGGGAATGGTAGAGTGCATCGTAGAATGACCAATGACGATAGAGCATAAGCCTAAATGTATAGGGAACAGCAGCAGCATTGGTTAAGGCATTCACTATATAATCATGTTATCGCTTGCTTAGTAAAGGATATTCTTTAGTATATTGAATTTGATCACGATCTGCGGCTATTGCTCGACGTTCCGCGGCTATCAATTCAATACGCTTCTTCGCCTCTTCCGCTGTCTCGTTCAGTAGTCGTTTCATTGGTATCTCGTCCTCTCGTTCTTTAGCCTCGAAATGCGCCACTTCATCTCGCATAGTTGACATGACACTTTCGAATTTTAATCGCTCGCATTGATCATGCACAAACATACTCGTGATACCAATAATGGATAGCCTATTGCTACGTGAATATCCATGCTATTGAGTAGTCCCGCTTTGCTTACCATAATAGTTCTCGTGTAGCGCGCGACAATTGGTTGGCAAGTTGGTACATTTGCGAGGCACATGCATTGCCGTGATATGAACCTCGACTGTAATACTCCACCATTAGGGCACGATACTGTTTACGTCTAGATCGTTTGTCTAAGCGTTGTTCCTATACATTATTCGTAAATAACTAGTGTTCTCTCACTCATTAATAAACATTACCTTTTTGTCAGCAACTTCATCTGATTGTAGACGTGGTCGACGTGATGGACGATCATCGATATTCATTTCAAACGAGTAATCATGACTGGATCTTTTCCGTGTATTTACCTCTCCATTAATTGTAATAATGCCATCGATGTATCATGATTACTGTCATTATCAATAGTGTCATTAATCTCTGAATGATTATCTCATCATCGGTTGCATTATCGATTGTAGAGTCCACTTCGACTAATTGATCCTCTCCTTCTTCATCTTCATAATTGTGTTCTCTATTAATTATCTGTCCATTAACAACGATTCCTCTTCTCCTTCTTCTTCCTCTTCCTCTTCCTCTTCACTGCTAGAAAGTGCAAACTATCATAGTATAAGTAATACAATTGGATGCATGATCATTATAGATTGACTAACCCCGACTTTCTCATAGGCTTCCTGCTCTTGTCTTAGCGTTACTTCTGCTTCACCGTCATCAAGCACAACCACTTGCGCACTTCCAAATAGATTACGTAAATGAATTGGACGATGTGTGTCGCAAACGTAAATGGTATGCTGTTCACTTAATGAAAACATCTCCGTTAAATCAACTAGTGCACCACAGTTAAGCATGATAATGCTTTTTAGCTAATATTAAACGATATTAATTAGCAAGCATGTATCATTGCAACTATTCACGCTTACTTCTTCATGTTCTTGAATCAACTCTTGTCCTATCTCCTCTAGATCGGTATAGCCTGCAACAGGCACTACTTTATGCGATATAAAGTCGTTTGTCAATAAATTCTAGCATTATAACATTGTTATTATCACTATTATTGAATTATGTATATATATATATATATATATTGACTTACTACTAGAATACGACAGGCGCATAGAGCGTCGGCATCTGGAGCCACAAAGATGGCCACCGTACAGTAGCCATTAAGGGCTTGTCGCTTAATATTATCATATGCCAGGGCAAGTTGCGTGGCACTATAGTACACCATCGCAATATTTCATGCAATAACTAAGAAGAAAGGAAAGAATGTGGGATGCTGTCGCTATAGTATTATCACAGCAGCGTAGTACTAATTAGTAACATATAAATGAATGGTATGCATGTGTCTCTCGCTCTCTCGCTAACTCTTACGATCAAGCTAGTTGTCGTTTATGGTGATCACACACACCCTACTGATCCGGTTACTCCTGATCTTTATCACGAATAATACGATAGATAATACTGTCCAGTAATATGGAATTAGCGTAATGTGTTTGGCAAGTGATAGTGGTGGTGTGGTGGTGATAGGAACAAAAAAGGTGCGCGTGTAGTGCAAGAAAGCAAGGGCATACACGGTGCGGAGAAGAAAAAAGAAACAACGACGCGTTGTGGACGCGTTTACAACAAGGGAAAATCGTAATGTGGAAATACGCGCATCACTTGTAGGCAAACAAACGCATTTGGCCCTTTCTTTAACAATGATAGAGGCATAACATTACACTTTATGCATATATATATGTATATGTATATTTATTGAATAGATCTAGTAATATCATAGTATTACACTTGAGTATTCTGCGTAGTAATATGCTCTGACTGACGGATTGACATGGAACAACATGCTAAGTATTTTATATCGATTGATTAGTTTTACTTTCTATTTCATCTCATAACATTCTCCGGTAACTTGCCTCGTCCACCTTTTCTATGCTTGTATGCATTGTATCTATCTTTTGTCTTAGTGTATGAGCCGTGTGTCTATCAAGGGTTAATGCATCAAATCCTATTATCGATTATTATCGATTAGTATTACAAAAGAAACAATAATGAATCAACTCTACCAAATACAATGGGACGAAGAAAGTTGCATGCATTCAATGCAGTATCCCTTTGACCAGCGGCTATTGCGTTGATTGCCATTCGCATCAGTTCTCCCGTAAGATCAGCAAGTCCAAGGAGGAATGTAGTTTCTGTCAGTAGTATATTCTAGTATTTCTCATTTAGTTGCTTATACGATTAATTACTAAATAGTCTGTACACTACCTCACAATCAGCTTGTTTAAACAAATGACGTATCTCTTCCAAGGTTACTAAGCGATGCTCTGTTAAATAAACACGATAGGCAATTGCTTCGATGAATTCCTCCAATGCAGGCGTAACACTACGTTCATAGCTAATATCCTATTTGTTAGGTAGAACAGTAATAGTCATAGTATTTCACTAGTACGTTACCAGTAAAAGTCATTATTCGCTAATTCATTAGATATCTTCTTGAATAGTTGCATAATCTCGTCGTAAGATGTCTGTGTCTTTGCCAAAATCGATTCCGTAGATTGATCGAGCATTCTATGAAAATGTATATAAGTTTACTTGTCCTAAACTATCATCTAGATAGATAGATGGATGATTTACCGATGTAATGCAAATATCAATCGCTTGCTTGCTACCGTAATATCTCTATAATAAAGCATAGAAATAGTTAATATGAACTGATTACTAGCGACGCTCATCAATTCAACTCTATTTACCGCGAACATTTCACGAGTCTTTCCCGTCTATCATGCTATTATTCCTCATTAGTATTCCAATTAGCGTATACCATAATCACTACTAACATGTGCATCAAGAGAGACGCGTATTTGTTCAAATGTCTGCGTAATAACAGTTGAGGAAGACATGGATGTCGTCACAGTAAATAAACGAATATGGTTGCGTGTGTTATGTGGTTGTAGCAAACATGGGTTGTTAACACACGCACATATCACTAAGTATGATGATGACATTTTTTTGCATTGAATTGCTTTGTAGTTGTTTCCGCTTCCACCCGATCTCTATTCGTCGATTATCCTCCTACAAACTCACTTATAACACAACGCAACACACAACACTCGAAAGAAAGAGAGAAAGAGAGAGAACTAGAGAAACGAGATTGACGACTAGCGCTGCGCTGTAACAATCCCTTTTCTCTTTCTATTTTACACTGCTCACTTGTTTCTTCCGTTTTGATTATTATTATTATTACGGTTTGTTGTCATGTTGTCGGCTACTCGTCGTTTATCTGCCTTGAATGCGGTAACCCGATCCGTACGTACGTACGCGTCAACTAGCGCTGCCACCTCCACTGCTGCGAAACGCGACACAACCACTGCCCCTACTACAGGTGTTAGTGGTTCTGGTCAGGCTCAAGTATCAGAGACAGCCCAGGGAATTCGTGTGGCCACCTATGATGATCTGTCCTCTCCGGCAGCTGGTCTATCCCTGATTCTTAATGCAGGTGCACGCCATGAAAGTTCGGAAACTATTGGCTTATCGCATTACTTGAAGAATTACGCATTCAAGGCAAGTCATCTTAAAGATATTGCTAGTAGTATTTCATGATTATGCTTACTAACCTCTATATTGTTATGCAATCCTTACTATAGACGAATGATAAACGTACTGCATTCCGTATTGCTCGCGAGGCTGAACTTCAAGGCGCCGTTCTTTACGCCGATGCATCCCGCGAGACCATTTCATATCGCGCTCGTTTCCTACGAGGAGACTGGTAAGTTGTCTTATTATCATCATTATCATCAATAGTATGTAGTAGCTAATCCTATCTAATTATTATTATATCAGGGAATACTTTACTGAAATCCTATCGGATATTGTAACAAAGCCGAAATTCGCTCATTATGAATTGCCCGAAGTACGTACTCAAGTTCAAGCCGAGTCAAATGCTGCATTGACCAATCCTACCATCGCCGTACTTGACGCGTTACATCGTGTGGCTTACCGCACCGGTCTTGGCAATTCATTATACGCACCCACCAATCTATCCGTTTCCGCCGATGCTATTCGTCACTTCCAACTGGCCAATCTATCCGGTTAACGGTGATTGGACACGGTGTGGAACATGGCTCGTTGATTAACGCGCTAGAGAGTGTATTCTCTGGATTCAACCTTGCTCCTCAGCCAACCTCGATTGCTACTAAATACCATGGTGGTAGTCTGCACATTGATAGCCCAGTGGCAGTTGCCTCCGGTAATGCTGTGTGCGCGCTAGCCTTCCCCGTCGAGTCAGCGGCCGATCGTGTTACCGCTCGTGTACTTCGTCACTTGTTGGGCGGAGAGAAGCGTCTCAAATGGGCGGATAGCCAGAGTCCATTGGCCCGTGTCGCCCAACAGAATGGCGGTGAAGTACGTGGTTTGAACTTTGAATACTCTGATGCCGCACTAGTTGGATTCCTCGTACACGCACCGGCCGATAACATTCGTTCAGCTGTTCACGAGATGGTAGCCGAATTGCGTAAGGTAGCCGATGGACAAGTCGATGCCGATGCCGTGTCTCGTGCATTGGCCACTGCTCGTTTCGAGGCAGTCGACACTGTCGATTCCATGGATGCACGCCTAACAAAACTAGGCGAAGATGTAAGTGTTCTGTCAATAACTAGCAAAACATGAATACCAATACATTGTTCTACTATTTAGGTGGCAACAACAGGTCAATCTACTTCGGTGAACGATTCGATTGCTACCATTTCATCTGTTCAATCGGCACAGGTTATTGACGTAAGTTGTAGACAAGTTGTTATTAGTATAGAATAGGAATAACTAATGCTTATATATCATTGTATATGTGTATAGTTGGCTCGTCGTTTGCTAAAGACTAGTCCATCTTTGACGGCAGCAGGCAATCCTCATGATTTGCCATTTGCCGATGAACTTGGCTTCTAAAGAGGATAATCATCCATTACTTACTTACTTGCTTACTTGCTTACATAGTTGGTTGGTTAGTTGGTTGATTCACTCCGGTGATATTAACACCATTTTTTACCTTCATTCTCGTTATTTGATTGTGCCAATTAATATTGATCTATATTGTGACACTATCGAGATAATAAAGATGCTCTTTTTATTCAAATATCATATGAACGGGTAATGTTTCAGGTGTGGATTTACCGCGTAATCGCTCATCAATTAGCCAGGTACCAATACAGAATTCACGTTGATTTAATCGACCATCAGAGTCTCTATCGGCTAATTGCCTAATATCATAATCAGAATGTAACTGATGATTATTATACGAATCATAGATGCTGATATTCAATTACTATTACTTGCCATATTTTACGTAATTCATCTCGATCCAATCGACTTTGTCGCCAAAAAGCACGTACTTCAAAACCTAATTAATCGATTAATCGATTAATCAATCAATTGATTAGATAATTTGCTAATTGCTCACCTTCTAAATAGTCATCATGATTTCTATCCCATTGTTTAAATGCTTTCATATATCGTTGTATTGTCTTGGATGGTATTCCATCAATGTAAGGTAATGCTAATAATGATAATAATATCTATGTGAATACACTATAATCCAATTAGAATATATAATAATGACTTACAGGTATTTAGTGTATTGTTAGATGCGTTAGTTGGTTTAGGAGGAATAGGTGGTGGTGCTGATGCTGGTGCTGGTTGTGATGACAATGATGACATTGATGGTCTAGGTGGTAAGTTAGGCAATGTCGTATCCACTAATGTAATTGAACTCTCTAATGAATGATTTGAAGTTTGATGAGATAACTCGGGTATTGGTACAGTTGCTGATGATAGTGATGATGATGATATACGCTGACTAGAGTTTACAGAGGTTTACGCTTAGGACGAGGTGGAGGTGGACGTTTAGCAACTTGTGAAGAAGATAATGATGAATGTGTGGTGCGTTGTGCTGTATCTTTTGTATGACGTTCAGATGTACTTGTCGATGTAGATGTAGATGAAGTTGTAGATGATGGTGATGATATAGATGGTTTAGATGCAGTAGGGCGTAGTACAACACCAAATGCACTGGTAGGTAAATGTTCTGTATCTACACCTGATTCTAAAAGATTAACAGCAGTGGCGGCAGTATCCGTGGCTATGACTGGATGTGATTCCGGAACTACAGTTGCTTTCTTATGACGTGGAGGGGAGGAGGTGGAGGCTAACATCATACAATATGAATATAGAGTATTTTATACGGTGCGTATTACTCACCTTCTTAGCACTAGTAATTTGTATATAATTACAGGGAACTAGACCACGTTCACCTGTACGTTCAAGAGTAGCCTCATACCAACCGTCGTCTGTTGGTGACGACCTTACTAATACGTGTAACTACGTGAGTATACATTGTTTGAACGATACTGGTCGGTTGGCAACTTACCATTCAATAGAACGTCATCCTTGGCAAATGATAGTTCATGTAAGGGATCGTCTGCTTGACAAGCGTGTAATGCGATAGCTTCCATAGCAATTAATGTAAATGAATCTACTACAAGTACTACAAGTAATAATAGGACAGTTGTGAATGAAGCAAGCAAGCAAGCTAATGACTGATAAAGTGAGAAACCAAGTAACAATATGTGTGAGTGAGTGAGTGAGCAAGCAAGCAAGCGAGTAAATGTGTAGGTGTCAAATTATTACTGCTATTAATGTGATATTTGCATGTCATTCTCGTCATTGTAAATGGTCTTATCACATTCGATAACACAACGCTTTGTACCTACGTATACAATATACCATTGTCTATTTCGTTCTACTCTTTTCTCGTTTATATACCAGCAACCTAGTTTTCCATTTATCCTGTCTCTTTCCTTGTCAAGTACTGACACATTCTTGTTTGTACGATCAGACAATACGTAACTTGTCTAGCCTAGTCAACGTTCGTGATCTGTATATCTATTTAAAGGTTGAGATTATTGTTTTATTGCGACCAGTATGAATTCATCTTCTGCCAACAGCAATAGCGGCAACAATCCTAGTTCACTAGGCTACTATTGCCATGTGTGCAACAGAGATATACAGCCATTGATGGTGCCAAATCCTACATGTCCTCATTGCCATGGTGAATTTATAGAGGAGGTAATAAACAACCATAGATAGATAGATAAATAGATAGATAGATAGATAGAATGGAGTCACTAATCATTGATGATGATGATAATAGATCGAAGCGGATAATAATCCACGTGCATTCCATGAAGCGGCTCAAACAGACGAGGAACAACCGGGTGGTGGCTATAATTATTCACAAAGTTTTGGTTATAACATTCCTGGCCTATTTGGTATGGCGAATACGAATAATGACGGTGCGGATAGAGGTGCGTCATCCTCTAATGGTGCAGAGGCAGCTATTAGTGCAATTCTAGCCAATATGTTTGCATCAGGTTCGGGAACAGGATTCATATCAGTGAATGGGCAGCCACCGATTCCATTGAATCGTAATGGACCCGCAAATACAAATGATACTACCAATAATCAGCAAAGAAGTACTACACATTCTGATAGCACTGCAACAGGCAATGAGCAAACTGGTAGTTCTCCCAATATAATACAACGCCTTACGTCATGGGTATCATCTTATATAAATCATGCAAATCCGAATGCCGCATCATCCACTAGCACACCTGCAAATGATGCAAACACATCAAACGTCGATAATGGTGGACCTAATTCACGACATGGTGCATGGTCCACATTCCATACTAGTTATTCTTCGCCTGGACCTAATGCGCATATTAGTACCAGAGTGTATACATTCTCTCCTAATGGTGGCACGACGAGTTATACTAGCAATAATGGTGGTAATGAAGGTGAAGGTGAAGGAGGTCCACGTCAATTTAGAACTAGTCATACATTCACCACGCGTGTACCATCATCATCATCATCGCCACCATCCGCTGATGATGATGGCAGTGGTCAGTCAACGGCTAATTCACCATTTGCTCAGCTATTTCGGTAAGTGTAGATTAGCATAGTAATAGAAGAGATCATTCGTCTAATATTACAATTAGGGATTTCATGCAAACACTCGATCCCAATGATGTGAATGCCAATATTATTCATCTACTAAGCTCGGCACTCAATGAGAACACTGCCTATTACAATGGAGCACAAGCTAGCTTTGATGATATCATTACTCAGATTCTTAATCAAACCGGCGAGTAAGTGATCGTGTCTTTTTCTTTGTGTGTCTATATATTAGTAGTAATAGGCTATTGTTTGTAATATTACACTGCTTGATAGTGTTCCAAATGCTAATCCGGGTATTTCCGATGAAGCCATTGATAAATTACCGATGGAGACGATTAAAGAGCTAGCCGCTTATCCGAATGGTATTCCCAATTGCGCCATTTGTACAGATGACTTTACACCGGAGGAACAAGCGCGTAAACTGCCCTGTGAACACATTTACCACGATGGGTGTATTCGTCCCTGGCTTAAACAGAGTTCGACGTGTCCTGTTTGTCGTGCACCGCTCGGTGCTAACACCGATAATACGGCAGAAGCAAGTCGCTCTGCCTCGGATGATACTGTGGCGCAAGAACCATTGGATTAGTATTCTGTTTCCTTCCCTTTTTCTATATCTTTACGCGTGTGTATGTGTGCATGTGCGTGTGATATACTATGGCAACTAGTTAAATAATCAGTATTACATTGAGGACTATGCAGATACACATATACACATGCATCACACCACTATTATAAACAATAAATGTACGTGAAATAGCAGCAGCAACAATGGTAGAATGATTGATCACCTATCCCACAAATCTAAAACTGTTAAATGTAGCACTAAATGAAATGGGAACATACAATAAAGAGGGATTTCATTATCTCATAGCCAATGACTTTGAATGATCATTAACGCGAGTGTGAATGTAGAACGGCTTGTCATTCTATCATTCGTCATTCATCTCGTCTACCACGTTAATTACGTTCAAAATACGCCATATTTTACTACGAATATGGTCGAGGGCAAATATCAAGTAGCAACTATTGTCTACGATTCTAATGGTGTATAACACGCGATATATGTGTAGCATTAGTATGCGAGTGTGTGTGTGTGTGCGTGTGCATGTGCGTGATAAGCGTACTCGTATAGTATTTACCCTTGTCATTAGTGGTTATACTAGAGGCGACACTCTATATACTCCATGCTAAAGCCCTTTTATCGTGGATATACCACCACCAATCGATGAACAATAGTTAGCATGCGATCCTATCAGTCCACCTGTGAATTCATCATAGTGTTGATGCACAGGCTCAAACAGATCGCATAGGATAGAATAATAATAATAATAAAGGACATTATCATAATATATATATATATAATTGTAATATTCATTCGTTTATTCATTAACGTGCTTGTCTAAAGACTTGAGCATTTTCGTAAGCTTGGCTCGATACTTGGCAATATGAGCTACAGAAGTAAGAGGTTGAACATTCGTATTGTATAGAATATCTTTGAAATAACCTTGAAGTCGCTTCAACAATCTCGGTTGATATCCACGTGAAGAAAGCTTGAACGCATGGGCCACATCTTTACGCGTTTTCTTGATCTCGCTTAGCATCATCTCGATATCCTTGACTCGACCCTTCATGGCGCTAACGCTCTGCTTAATCTGTACTTGCACCTCGGATTGTCCTTCACGGGACTGTAGGGAATGGATGAACACCATGTTCTTGTAGACGATATTCAATGAGTTCATCACATGTCGAGCGAGCATCTCTTGCTTGGCCAGCTTTTGAATGCTACGTAGCTTGCCGTTGAGACCGAGGTACGGCACGTAAATCGCTTCATTGGAGGGTAGTTGCCCCTCAGTGTGATTTGGATCGATAACAATGTAGCCCGAGTATAGCCAGTGATTAGCAAAGGTGAGTGTCGATGGAATGGTGAACTTGATCGGAACCTGGCGTGATGTGCCCGGCTCCACTCTAACTTCACTAATGAGTTTCGACTCTACTTTGGCCTTTCTGAAGAACGTTTTCTTTCGCAAGATAGTCTGCTCGTAGGCCTCAGCATCCACGGGTGTCATGGTCAATTTCTGCCTATCGAGTTTGTCACCGAGCTTATCGAATGCTTGCATGGACGCCGAATGCATCATTGTAATGGTGTAGACGCGTGCATTGCGATCCGAATTTGCGATAGTAATGCTGGCCTTCTTCTCGTAGGTGGTTTTCGTTGTCTTTGGCCGATCACCAAGTTCAATCGAGGTGGGGGACACGGTGAACGTGGGCTGTTCAAGGACACGATCAATACGAATCATACCCGCGCCTTGTTGTGGTACCGGCGCGATCACCGGCATATTCTCCATCATGTAAGGTGTGGCAGATCGTCGAAGGTGCGCCTTGAATACCGCTGGCTGATAACGTGCACCCCGCTACGCGCCAACTCTGCTTGACGATGTAAGAATAATGCGGTGGAACCGGCGACATATGCCGCAGCACACGATGCACCCGCTGCGATCTCATACCGTGTCTGGTCCCATTTTGACGTGGTGAACATCAAAGTGCCAGGCGCTATGACATCCGGACTCATCTTAAGATCCAGACCTGGTCCCCATCGTGTGGTGCTGCTTTTCAATTTCAAATCGGCACTCGGTGCAAGCATCTTGCCATGAGGGAATTCAAGATTGAGATGGGTATAACGCCTGGATATCCTTTCAAGCTTATTGTAGGCAAATGCATTGAGGCTAATAATTGGTACCAAGCAATTGTTCGCGTGGTTTTCCAATCCGCCCATGAAAAGCATGGCAGCGTTGGCATTCTTGGCTTCCACGATCAGTTTGTTGATGTCACACCCGTTATTATAGATAAAAACACCACTCTTTTTTACGTATTTGGGGAAGACACAATCTCTCGGGTCTAGCGTGACCGACATCAATTCAATCTTCCTAGGCAATAGTTTGCGAGTGCTACAGGCGAGGCTATAAGGAATCGGTGTTTCCTTCTCGGTTTCCTTAATCATAAAGTAAGCCTGTTTGGTATACTCTACATCGGCATTACCAACTGTAATCACGTGTGGTGAGGCGATGGGTGTCCAGGCTAGGATGCCGTCACTTGATGGATCACCAAGAGGTGTAATAATGATTATATTCATACGATGATACATCTCGAATAGACTTGCGAATTGAGCGGCATTCTCCGATGGTACGGCGAAAGTATTGAGGATAATGTGCATTTTGTCACTGTTGGCCTGAGCAAATGCCTCCTTGACGTGCTTATACTCGACCTTGTTTCGATAACAACTAATGACGCGATAAGCACCGAGTGTCGCTTTATGAGCCACACCCTTGAACTGATTGGTACTTCCGCGATAATACCAGCGGCAGTCGTACCGAAACCGGCACAATCCAAGGGGTCAGCTTTGGCGAACGCGATACCACCTTCAGTGTATTTATCGCCGACATAATCGTAGCCATAGGCAACTTTGTATCCTTTACCGAATTTACCACCGAGCGCGGGATGCCTATAATCGACACCACTGCTAACGATACCGATTCGAACATCTTTACCGGTTAGACCATGGGCTTTCAGCGTCTCCACGCCGGTAATCGTGTTTGGCACCATTGGCGGGTAGTTTACATTAGCGTTATTATCACTGACGACTACACCACCCCATGCGGTTTTTTTAACTTTAAATTGAGCTGGATCTACCGTAGTTGAAGATTGTAAGCTAGACACACTGGTGGTACTACCGATGCTGGAAATCGAATCGGCCCTAGAAATTGTACTAGCTCGAATGGGTCGAGCATTGTTTATAAGCGGTGCGGTTTGTTGATCATTGAGTTGGTCGTTGTGTTGCGCATTGTGTTGCGTTCTCCTAAGTGAGAGCGCAGGACGAACCCGTTCCCAGACGGTGGGACCAGTAGCATCGGCTTGACTGGCAAAGGCAAGTAGAACCGATGCGGCTAATAAATAATGAATGCCGATGGAGCGAGGATAAATCATCATAAATATTATATAGGTTCTCGTAAATTATAGAAGAAATGAAGTAGGAAGAAAAACGGATATCCTTTTTTCTTTCTTCCTACTCGAACTGCTTTATTGATTTATATATATTTATTTACATATGTTTGCCAATACTAATTGGTATGGAGAGGGTGTCTATAATTTATCATGATAGCAGCACGTACAAAAAATATAGGTATTACCAAAACGGGGATGGCACAGTGTCCTCTAGTGTACTCGTTTTTCTCTTTCAAGTAAAGGCATGTTTGCGGTAAATTCGTTTTGGTAACACTAGTATAATACTTGAACAGTTACACACACATATACACATACACACACAATCATATGTACATCAAAAGGCAAACGTGTTCTACTCTCGTTTTTATAGTAAGGCAAATGAAAGCAATTGGCAGTGGATAAATATCAATGTATTACTATGTCCTTAGTGTCTATTAGGGAGCACTGCCAGCTTAGTCTTTCTTTATTTAGTGATTCATCAAGCGCTTTGTTCAAAATTGATCTCTTGGTGTATGGGTAATAAATCAATTTAGTACTTAGCCGTCATACGACAGAAGGAGAAAGAAAGGGAGAAAAAGAAAGAAAGAGAAAGATGCATTTTGCGATAAGATATTCTACTGCTTATCGGATGGTAATGATGAACAATGGAACTTGTCCTGCTAAAATAGTAGATACTAGTAAGAAAATTTATCGTAATGTCGTGTACATGATACGACAAGTTCATTTAGTAGTTGTAATCAATACGCACGAGTAGGTTACATGATATAGGCATCGTATAGTTTTATTAAGACAAAACAAATATTACCATAACTCGCATTTCTTCTCGGGATTCATGGGGGAATCACTCGTACACTGGTAGGCATCGGCGAATTGTCTACTATTCTTAAGTGCTCCATTAACGCGATGTTTCAATGGTGGATGACGATCAGTATTGATCTAATTAATAGTGAATTAGTACTCATATTACAATTGTGATTGTTATTGCTAGTCACTCTTGCTTATTACTTACTCGTTCGAGAACATTCTCCGGTCGAATTACATTACAGAATGATCGACCAAAACTAAGGAAAAATAATTGTTCATTGGTGGTAGGACGTAGAAATCCAGGCAATGATCCTGTATCATTAGTAGCTTGTGTACTATTTCGACGTACAGTTTGCCATGCTCGATAGGCTTGATTAAGTCTTTAATGAGATTAATATATGAATGAATAAGTTAATGCAATATATTGCATTTATACATAAACATAATTACCCTGAATTATCTAATATTTACCAATGGATATTGATTATTAATCATTTATAGCATGCAATAGGTATTAGTCTACTTACCGGCCATGATTTCTGTCAATGTTAAATCACCATTAACACGTAATCGAGCACCGTCAGGACCCTCGACTGTGTAGTGAGCGTATTGCGCCTTGAAACAATCGGATTTCTTATCAAATTCATTCTTTGTCCCTTGTGTCCACCACTATTACTTTGTTGTTAGCACGCGTTGCAGCAACCATTATCCTGTCATCAACTTACATCTTCAAATCTACCAGTACCATCGAATTTACGACCTTGACTATCGAATGCATGCTATTATCATGTAATATTACTACTACTACTACAACAACAATTATTATTATCAAATATTTACCGATAATTCATGAGCAAGAACATGCCCAATGAACCATAGCTATAATAGTCCGGATGCTTTGTACCATAGAATGGTGGTTGCAAGATACCTATATTTTATAAATATCAGATTATCCTTCCTTCAGTTAAGCCTAAGTATAACTAGCATTACCGGCAGGAATTACAATAGAGTTATCGTGTTGTGACTATACAGCAATCGATCGGTTATTCATTCATCTATTATATTATTCCTTTCATTTATACATAATGCTTACATAGTACATATTGGCACTTGATGCAGGCATCGTCCATTCTCCCGAGTGTACATTATGACCTATGTTAAGATAGTCATGTCGCGATTTAAACTTGTTATAAGCCAGGACATTTTCGAAATGATGCGTCGAATTCATGGTAAATGACGCGTAATATGCGTCAAGGTCAATAGACGAATGTGTGTTCGGATATGATGGTGCACCAATCTTAAATGTTAATAGACGCGCCTATTCATGCAACATCTTGGTTAGTATTCGTGTAATACACACACACATATATATATATATATGATCTAGCATGCTCTCACCTTCTCAATGACTTTGTCACGCGTCGTGTTATCCAACCAATCCTGTTCTCGTGCCCGCGTAATAAATGCTTCTTGTAATTGATTTGTCATATTCCGAACTGTATCCAGTTCCATTTCTACATTATTATTGCTATTAGCTGCTTATATCATGGTTATTATTATAGTAAAATGATCATTCCTATTACCCGATGATTGTAGTGCCATGAAATAGCGTCCAATTAATGGTGCAAAGATTCCTCCATCCATGTAATACAGTTATTCCTACGTGGTTCCGCCTTCGAATGAACTCCATTAACGAGTGCATTCAATTCACGTACTAGCAGCGATGTCTCCGTGTCCAGCGAGTCACCATACGTGACAATGACCCGCCATACCAGATACCAGTGTAATGCCATGGGCGGTGTCTCCTTTAGCAGTTTCTCTAATCCCTGGATATAGTCTAGAGATATAACACTGATCACGGTATCACGAGTGATGGAGGGCAGCGTCGACAATAGTTTCTTACGACTTGATTCACCAATGTAATTATCGATAAACTGATCGCGTAACGTCTTTACATAGACGAGCATATCGATGGATGGCAATGCATCGGCCAGTTCTCCCATGGTCATGCTGCGATAACTTTTATCTGGATCATTCTTTACCGTCCTATACCGTGTGTATACATGAATAAACTGAATCGTCCTTTCATTTCATATAATGACATGACCTACTTACTCGGATATATAACGGCTAGCTAATGCCGCCTCGAATTCAGCGACCAATCGTCCGGCATCACGCATCCACGGCTCAATATCATTGACATCCTCACCGGGCATGTCATTGAGAATACGAGCCAACAAGCGTGTTATCTGATATTTGTAGGACGAGATGACAATAGGACGTCGATACGCACTCGAATCACTAAGACTAATACCCGATTGATGGAATTGCAGAATATACTTGGTGGGATCCTTCTTACTAGGAACTGAATGCCAATTAACAAGTGCACCAATGCCTAGTACCGATAGCTGTGCCAATCCTTTAGCCAATACTTCCGGTGTAGTCGAGTTCTCGTCTATTTGTTTATTTATATGTATATATGTATATATATATATATTAGTTATCCACATTGTATAGCCCTCCTCCCTCTTACTTACTTATGCCACTGAATGGTGTTTTCGCTATAGCTAGTATATCGCGGATGGGTACGGTACGTCGTTCATTTACCTGATCGTCATTGGAACACAAACGATACATTGTGCGTAATCGATCGAGATTACGAGCATCGGCCGCCATAGCATCACGCGAGTCTGTGGGCAGACCCGGGATCGTTTGATCATCCTCGAGAATAGTACGAATCACCTCTCGATTCTTCTTCTTAACAATGTCGAAACGCGTATATCTCGATTCTGACTCGGGCAATGGATTACTGGCGATCCAGCCATCACAGGCATAGGCGTAAAAGTCGACACACGGATCTACCGTAGTATTCATATCGGGCAATAGTTCGGCAGCAATCTCGAGACATGCCTTGGATTGACAGAACATCGTGTTATTCATCTAAAATAGCAAATATTGTTTATACTTGTATACGTATATATATATATATCAGCTGCTGATTAATCAATTACCTGTTGTTGCTTAGCAGTCTGGTCAACTTGTTCCGCGGATAGATTTGATCTCGAACTCGCCAATAGTATAGCTATTACGATAATAAGACCGACTAGTGATACGGCTGCTACCGCCAACAATGCTCGTTCTCGATACGACCAGGGCGATCACGTCGGAATAGAACACGACATCCAGCGATACAGGAGCGCTTTACGCCTTGTTGTTTCAATGATTTCCATGGTTTTGTCACGGTATCCGTATTAATTCGATGAGCTAGTCGATTTCTAGGACGTCTAGTCATACTAGGATCGAAAAAGTCGTCGTCGTCGTCGTCGTCGTCGTCGTCGTCGAATAAAGCATTGTGGTCACTACTGTCGTCATCGACATGCACGTAAGTTGTACGGTCCTGAGCTGTATACACGGTCAAGTCTTCATTATCGTCTCCGTCATCCTCTTCACCACCGCCACCACCACCAATAATTCTATTAGACCTTAGTGGTTGCATAGGAACACGATCAGAAGATAGTGACTGAGACATTGTGTGTAATGAGTTAAAGTAAGTGTAGGATAAACGCTGATAGTACAAATAGATAAATGATACTGGCGAATATATTTGTTTTCCTTTTTATTGTCTAGTTAACTTATTGAACGCTCGATTATCATGGTGAGTTCGCTTTCCTATTGTACACCACACGATAAGCGTGCATACTAACCTTGACTATAAGCCAACGTCTATTATTCAATACTTGTCGGAGAGAACAGTAGAAAAAGGTAAACAAAAAGAGAGAGAGAGGGAGAGAGAGAGGAATCAAGAATTCAGTACGCTTTAGATACGCGTAAACACTAAGTGTTGTCAATTGTTTAGCTCATGAAGATGGCGTATGGTCAGTAGCCTGGCACAATAACAATAATGTTGTCGTGTCTGGTGGTGTGGACCAAACAGTACGATGCTGGTAAGTAATAGGTTATGAGTTATGATTAGACGACAATCTATTCATACTATCTTTGTAGGAACGCCAATAATGGTCAATTACAGCATACTTGGCAGGATGCACTGCTAGCCGTGGTCAGCGTTGATATCAACAAGACGGGTCAACGTGGGTTGTGTATAGATTAATGGGAGAGGGCATGACTGACAAGTGATATGTTGTAGTTGCTCTAAGTACGAGTATGGACCACAAGTTGCGTATCTATAATGTCGATGAGGGTAAACTACAACAAACCATTGAAGCAGGTCCAGGTGAGATGATTGATACGCGTTGTTTATCCATTGCAATATAGACTAATACGCGATACTACCTACCACAATAGGTGAGGCGTGGTGTGCGTGTTTCTCGCCAGATGCCACGCAGATTGCCTCGACTAGTCGTACTGGTGCCATTCATCTTTGGCAGGTGGACAATGGCGCAGCATTAACTACCCTGGAAGGCAAGGGCAAGTTTGGCATGTCGATTGCTATGTATCCTTGATGTGATGTCATTTGTATCTCTACTAGTTCAACTTTGTATAATAGTATCGTCCATAATTCTTCCTTCATTGTTGCTAATAGAGTGCCGATGGAAGTATGGTAGCTTGTGGTACGGAGAGTGGTGCCGTGCAAGTATGGGAGATTGCCACGTCTCGCTTGTTATACTCGTTTGAAGGTAGATAATCACGACAAGCATTGTAATCGGTAGTCATTTGTTCCAACTATGATGAATGTTATAGATCATACAAAACCCGTGAGAGCAGTGACATTTGATACGGATTCCGGCTTGTTGTGTACAGGTTCCGACGATCAAAGAATTCATTTATACGACGCGTAAGAAGCGATGATATTTGATTGCGATATTAGTGTTACTAACCGGTTTATTAGGCGACATGGTAATCGTATTGCATCATTGGCCGGTCATCAAGGTTGGGTTACCACGTTAAAGGCTGCGGAGACGGGACAACAACTCGTAAGCGGTTCCACCGATAGAAAGGTTAAGGTGTGGGATTTAGCGGCACGTCAATGTGTCGATACCATTCAAGAGCATCAAGATACGGTGAGTAATCAATAGGCATCAAGTATTTCCTGTTACATTATGATTGCGCTAACTCGTTGCTATTATATCTAGGTATGGTCAGTGGCATGGAATGAAGATGGAAAACGATTTGCATCAGCTGGAGAAGATGGTTCCATACGTTTCTATGCAGCTGCTACGTCATCAGCTTAACGGTTGTTCATAGGATCATCTACAAATAAATAATGTAATGACTTGAATCACTGAATGAACACTAAAATCATCTAGTAGATCGGATACTATGATCATTTAGTAGATTTACTCTAGATTTAATGCGATCTTTTGTTTAGTAACTATAAACACGGCGTATTATTGGTAAATAATAGACCAATTATATTCGAGTCAATTCGTGTTTTAATCTCAATTTCACATTCAACCGATCCATAAATCACACCATAACCCATTCGATAGATGGGCATGAATGAAGGCAGCACTAGCGTGTGCGTGTCGTTTCTTCTCCTTCTCATATCGTACACACACACAAACACACAAACACACTACTGACATTTCACTCATTCTACTACTTTCCATTGCTACTACCACTATCACCATATATTTGCTATAGCAGAGACAAGCCTGACTAGTGTCGCATCCTATTATTTGCTTCTTTGTTTCCTTCTACTCTACGATTCAAAGCGTATTGACTGACAATAGGGTCACTCATTGCTCTTGATTCGTTGTTAACCTCGTTGATCTGTCTTGATTCTTTGACAGCCTACTAGTTTCGCTAAGCGTGTCAAGCCACGACAGCAACCAGTACGAAGCAGACAATTCCACTTTTCATCTTCATCGATTTCTCCTCCTTTCTTTCTTTCTTCCTTGTTGTGTAGTCTATACGCTTATTTGCGTGTATACGGTAAAGCCAACTTTTTTATTATTACTTTTCTTTGATCTCTCTCCTCTACCCGTTAAGCTATAGGGACGATAGCAACGCAGTTATCATGGAGGAAGATGCCGAGTGTCCACTATGTCTTGAGGAGATCCATATTATGGATTGGAACTTTAAGCCTTGTGAATGCGGCTATCGGGTAAGTTACCACTACAATAAACGATACGGTGTTTCCTCTTTGTAGAAGACAAGGCGTGGGATCATCGTTGGGCGGTGTCAGCATATATGCACTGTTATGTTCCCTCATCTATATACATATATATATGGATGACCACCGGTTTACCTACGCATAGATGCATGTTAAAGAAATAGAGTCGTGCTGCATGGCAAACTACTAATACACGTGTGCTGCGCATATAGATATGCGGGTTCTGTTGGAATCATATAAAGCAGAATCTGAACGGCTTATGTCCAGCGTGTCGTCGGCCCTACTCTGACGATATGGCCAAGTTTAAGCCGCTTTCCAAGGAAGAGATCGCTCGTATTAAACAGGAGAAACGAGCACGCGAGCAAGCCAGAAAGGAAAATGAAGCCACGAATCGACGTAACTTGGCGGGTGCACGTGTCGTTCAACGAAGCCTAGTCTACGTTATTGGACTTAGTCCACGGGTGGCCAATGAAGAGGTAACTACTAATACTAGTCATTTTTATTCATATGCGTAATATGCTCGATTGTATGAAAGGAAAGCTTACACATGACCAACCCGTTAGACCTTACGTGGCCCGGACTTTTTCGGTCAATTTGGAAAGATAGCCAAACTAGTCATTAATCGACGACAAGTTCATCCCAGCGGCGGTCTTGGTGTTTATGTCACCTTTGCGAGTAAAGACGACGCAGCTCAATGCGTGCAAGCCGTTGATGGCAGTCGATTTGATGGTCGTACACTTAGGTAGGTTAACAATAAGCTCTTGTTTCATGAACATAATTGCTAATGAGCTTGTTTACAGAGCGGCATTTGGTACGACAAAATATTGCGCCAACTTTCTGCGTAATCTTCCCTGTCAAAGTCCAGGTTGTATGTACCTTCATGAACTGGCAACGGATGAGGATGCCTATAATAAGGAGGAGGTGGCTAGCGTTAGCAGTTCATCACTAAAGTAATTAGACAATACTAATCAACATGTAAAAAGAAACGCGCTAACTAATCAATACTATGATGTGTGTGTATATCTTAGATCGACGATACGAGAACATCCGGCATTTACAGAGCAGTCGGCACTACACCCTACCAGTATGAATCGTACTAATAGTAATCCAGTAGTTAGACAACGTCAAATCCTAGGCGTACAAATGACAGAACGTGAACTACGTGAACATGAAGGTAATTATATGCGTATTATACATGATGTATGCTTTTATTAACACTTTTATATATATATATATATTTATTTGTTTATTCAATACAATAGCATCAGCATTACCCGCTACAGCTTCTTGGGCACGTCCACGTTCTGATACTCCTTCCGGTAGTAATAAGGAGAATGTTATCGTTACTACTACTGATGTCGCTCGTAAAGGCAAAGAGAAATCGCAACCGATAGGTAATTATTTACTACATTCTTTCTCATTAGTTCATATATTTACATTGCTTTTTTGTTATTCTAGATCCATCCTATCCAGGACCACCGCAAGAGGCATTCCCACCTCCGATGACGGTGGCTGAACTACGTCAAGCAAGACGTGAAGCAGAATTGGCCGCGTTGCAAGAACGACAGAAACAACAGGAGAAAGAGCGTCAATTGCAATTGGAACAGGAGGAGCGTGAGCGACAAGAAGCGAAAGCCAAAGAGGAGGCACGCTTAGCGCAATTGGCACGCGAGCGAGAAAAGGAGCGTGAACGTCAATTGGCACAGGAACGTCAGTTAGCGCGTGAACGACTCGAAGCGAAAACACGACAAGAGATTCGCGAACGACAAGAGGCGCGAGAACGGCAAATTGCTCGTGAACGTGAACTGCAACGCCAGAAGCAGATTCAACTTGAACGGGAACGAGAACGGGAACGAGAACGAGAACGTATACGTCAAGCGCTACTCGAACGTGAAGTAGAAAAGGAGCGACAACAACGAATGAAGGAGGAACGAGAGCGTGCACGTCAGCAAGAATTGGAACGGGAACGTCAACGTCAAGTAGAACGAGAACGAGAGAAGGCACGTCAACAAGAGCTGGAAGAGGAACGAGAACGACTTCGTCGAAAGGAAGAGGAGGAAGAGCGTATTCGTAAAGAAGAAGAGGAAGAGCGACGATTGGAACAGAAGCGACTCGAGCAGGAACGTTTAGAGCAAGAACGACTAGAGCAAGAACGGTTAGAACAGGAAAGAAGGAGGAAACAAGCAGAGGAAGAGGAGGAAGCAAGAAGGAAGGAGCAAGAGCGATTAGAAGCATTAGCCAAGGAGCAAGAAGAAGAGAAGGAGCGTCAACAACGTCTAAAAGAAGAGGAAGAAGCAAGGATTAAAGCTGAGGCTGAAGCTGAACAACAACGTAAAGAAGAATCCATTAAAGCTGAACAGCAATTACAGCAACAGCAACAGCAGCAACAACATAATGATGATACACAGTCTCAATTCAATCTATCCGAATTGGATATCATGGCCTCACTTCGATATAATGAACATCATAAATCGTCTGATACTGCTGCTGTATCAATACAACAACAACAACCATCATCACAAACATGGTCACCCTCTTTATTACAACACTTGGTAGCTGGTACTAATCATTCATCTACATCTACATCTTTACCACCACCACCACCTCCTTTACTATCTGGTATAGTAGATACATCATTGATGAACAAGCCAAATGCCAATTATATGAGTCATTTTAATCCATTCATGGGCGGCGAAGTAGGATTGGCACCACCTAATCCATCTACTCATATACCACAATACAACAACAACAACAACAACAATAGTAATAATCCACTAGTTAATCCTTCATTACTAGATCTAAGTGGATCATTATTAGCATCATTACTACCTAATCAACATCGACATCCTTCAGCATCAGCACCTCCTCCATTATTTAACAATAATATTCCTCCTCCTCCATTACCTTCATCTAATAATCATAATAGTAATAATGCATTATTAGATTTAATGATGGTTGGTATGACACCATCTCAACAACAGCAACAACCTCCATCTCCATCTTCCTCTTCTACAACATCTGCTCCTATATTGCCTTCTAATTCACCCATGTCTCATATGCTACCTGGACAGAATCCAATGTTACATCGTGAACATCTACGACATCCATATGGTCCACCACGAGAAACATCTCGATTTAGATTTGCTCAATCCACTGCTTCTGATCATTCCCTAACACCACCACCACCACAATATCCATCTCAACAACAGCAACAGCAACAGCAACAGCAACCATTACCATGGATGTCTAATGCTTCAATCCATGCTAACAATGCTAATAATAGCAATAGTAGTAATATACCACATCCCAATCTACCATTCCCATTAGCTAATACGTTAATGAATAATGCTGCACCACCACATACTGCTAACATTGCTCCTAATCAATCCGGTTACAATCATGCTCCATCCAATCCATTATGGATGAGAAATGTTCCTAATCCACCAGAGCCTGATCTATTACATGCCATGAATGGTGAATATCCATCGCATAACATGAAACAAGATGGCGTTCATCCATCGGATCTACCTCCACCACCACCGCCACCTCATGGATTAAGTGCACAAGACTTTTTGAATGGATTCTTAAGAGCAGCTGCATCTCAAGCACCACCACCACCACCACATCCATCACATTTACCACATGGTAAGTTAAACTATATATATATATATATATGCATTTAACAAGTATCTAATAATATTATAATAGAAGATGCCCTATTATCCTCTAATAATCATGGTACGTTTAATGGATATCCACCTCAACCATCTCATCGATTACCTACACAAGATATACCGAATTTCCATAATCAAGCAGCAGCACCACCACCACCACCACCTCAGAATCATTTATCAATGATGATGAACATGATGCTTGACTCGCAACAACGAACTAATATACCACCAAATCATACTACTAATAATCATCCATTACTGCATCCTAATAATCCATCTAACATGAATGTTAATATGAACAACAACAACATCAGTAATGAATGGCATGATCCTGCCATTATAGCATCACGGGGTAGAATGGAGCAACAACAACAACAACAACAGCAGCACAATAGTCATTCATTTCAACCGCAATCCAATCCTAATATGAATAATAGTACCTCACCACGTATGCAATCACCTATGATGAATCGTAGATTACGTGTATTTGAACAAGTATCAGGTATGTATTTATAATCATTACTCTATTTATTACCATTACTAATAGTATGGCTATACTTTTAGGTTCAGATGCTATAGGTGCTGCATCACCACTACCACCATCTCATCCACCCTTATCGGCGGTACCACCCCATGAACAAAGTGTATCACTATTGAATCTATTCGGTGCTGCCAATATTCATAGACAAACACCAAATACTACACCTAATATGAATCCACGTCCTCATCCATCGATGGAACAGCAGCAACAGCAACAGCAACGTATGAATCAACATCAATCTAGTCCATCTTTAGTGGCTAATCAGAATTCAGTTGAATCACCACGTACGAATATTACATCGCCAACAGCATCTCCACATTTACCAACTACATCTGGTAACATTCAATCACATCAACAACCACATCATCATCATCAACATCAGCAACATCATAACATATTATCAAATGTTAATTATTCACCACAGAATAATTATGCTCATTTAGCAAATAATATGCCATTAATGAATGAGAATAATCATCCACATCCGCATCCTTCACTATTGTCAATGGGATTAAACCCTCCACCACCACCTCCTCCTCCATTCTACGAATCTAATCCATCTAATGCTAATCCACATCCTAATTCATTACCTAATCCAATGTCTATGAACTTGCCCGGTCATGCTATGCCACTTGATCTACTCAACCGATTAGGTATTGAATCAGAGATGCAATTAAGGAATCAAGCAATGTCATTGAATCATCCACCATCTACTCTACCGCCACCGCCACCACCTCCACCTATTGCTACAAGTAATCCCAACAACAATGGCAATAATAATGCTGCTGCTGCCATGGCTATGATGCTTATGATGATGAATCAACCACCGATGGAATCGAATGTGCCACATCATGTTCCACCACCACCACCACATCCACATATACAGCAACAACCTCCTATGGAACAGGAACTACGTGTATCTCATGTAATCTACCTGAAGGTTTAGCGGTAACTCTTCCCACTACCGTATCAGATTCACTACCAGTATCTGAGGAAGGTAAAATGTCACCATTGTAGATTCCACAAAAGAAGCACAATCTATCATTAATGACGAGGCATCGATCGATAACCTTCTGAGATGACATTAAATAAGCAAGAGAGGCAACAAGAAGGAGGAGGAGAAACAGATGAGATGATAAATCGACATGATAATGACACTCATAACGATGATGAAGATGATGATAATGAAGATCATGAAGATGATAATGATCATTCAGTAGAATCATCCAAGAGATCGACTACAATACCGGAACGTAAAGGTAAAGCAGTGGCACCATGTCCTCAAGTAGAATCAACACCGCTATTAGCAATCAACACTGCCACCACCACCGTTACAGAAACGGGTAAAATGAGCAAAAAGGCCAAACGACGAGCAGCGGCAGCGGCAGCAGCAGCAGCAGAACTAGCAGCTAGTAAAAAGAAATCATCATCTACATCATTAAGAGAGGATAGTAATAGTAATACAGAGTAGAACGTAAAAAGCCTCTACTAAATCGAATGGTAAACAGCGTAGTACAACTACTAGTCAATCCAATCAAGAAGAGGAACAACAACCACCACAACAACATGATAATGATGATCATATAACAACTAGTATTCATTCATCTGATGTCGCCATTTCTACTGAACAAGGTGAGTAGTAGTAAGAGTCATTCACTTTATTATATATATATTTATTCAATTCTATTAGAAACCCTTCATTTCCCTACACCACCTCTACCTACATCGTCAACATCTCTACCTCATGTCACTGATATGCCATTACCTTCTGCCTTTCTAAATGATGTGGCCACCCTACTAAAGACAGCAGTAACTGGCAGTAATGGTGATCATTCAATATTACCCGTATCTCATTCTATGATGGATACACATGCATCACCATTAGACACGATTCTTGGTGCGATACAAGCATCACAACCCACCATGTCGACTAGTAACAGCAACAGCAACAACAACAACAACAACCCTACCACATCAGCATCATCAGTATCAGTCTCATTAGGGTTAGATTCATTAGTGATGAATCAATGGATGGAATCAACTAGACGAGCTCTTTATGCATCATCATCCTCATCTACTACTAATACTGATAGTAGCAATAATACTTTTGTATCCTCTGCTATCGATACTAATTTCTCCACTCTAGCTCGTGATAAACTATTAGAGACATTGGGATGGTCAACTAACCCTAATCATCTATCTACTAATGATGATTATCCTCATCGATTAGAACAACATTACACGTCAGCTATTTATTCATCATCATCACATCATCATCCTATAATGATATGAATGGACATCATCATCCTTCTACTAATATTACTAGTACTACTAATACGAATAGTAATAATAATTCACGCGGTCCTACTACAACACGTACAGTAGAAGAATTGGAACGTGAATTAGCATTGGCTCGTGAAGAAGAGTTAATTATCAAAGATCAATTGGATCAGATTATTAAAAAGAATCAGCGTGAAATGATATACTAATTGTTAATCGTTTACTAAGAATAAATTTATTATATTTGTGATCATTTTTTATGTATATATTTAAGTGAATGAATAATCTCATATTATGGTGGAGGAGGTACGGAATGATGATGATAACTATTATTGTTATAGTGTTGTTGTTGTTGTTGTTGTCGATGATGTCTACCACCACTAGAACGATGATGATGTTGATGTTGTTGATTATAATGTTGATTATAATGTTGATTGTAATTGTGATGTTGATGTGGATGATGTTGATTATAATTGTTATGAGGTGGTGGACCCATTAGAGAATGTGGTGGTGGTGGTGGTGGCATTCGATGATGTGGATGATGTGGATGATGATGACCCATATGAGGTGGTGGAGGTGGTGGTGCCATCATATTAGGAGGAGCAAACCCTGATAATGGTGGGGGTGGTGGTGGATAACCCATAGGTGGTGGAGGGGTGGTGGACCCATATAATTAGCACCACCAGTATTGCCTGGATTAGGAGTGGCAGTAGCAGTGGTAGCAGTTAATGGAGCAGGATGATGACCATAGAAAGTGGTTACAGGTGGTATATGTGGTGGTGGTGGTGGTGGTGGTTGAGCCATATAACTATTAGTCGATGCCATACCACTCGTATTGGATGTACTCGTATTGGCGGTAGATATGGATCGATGTGTACGTGAAGAAGCATTCGTATTACTACTACTACTATTAGTGGTAGTGGTAGCAGTGGTACTAGTAGTTGTACTAGTCTTGGATTTCGCTTTATTCTTCTTCATGGCATTCATCACTTGTGCTTTAAATCCGTTAATTAAATCGGTAACACTCACGTAATCAGTACGATTAAGACGGAAACCATCTGGAATGATATCGATTTCCTATTATTATTTTACAATTAGTATTAATATTAGCTAATTAATGAATTAATAAATAAATTGATGCTTACCCAATCTACCGGTGGACGTGTTCATTATAACAAAATGATAGATAGAATCTACCAGGTCGTTTAGCATTAGGACAGAAACCGTAGAATATTTGTTTTGAATTATCTTGGAATCGAGCAAGAATCCATTTATCTATATCGCAATATATACATTAATATATACATTAATATGTATGGTGTAAGTTATCATAAAACTACTTACGTAATGCTTAAGATCGGCTCTGTACGGAATCGCTGATGTTCACGTAGTTCATTCACTTTGTTAGTCATGGCTTCTACGTGTAACACGACCATTTCATCTAGATCAGAGTACATATGATCGCCCACTTTAAAGACACGCTTTTGACGACCGGGTGCATTTAATTGTTGCTCAATAATTTCTAATAAACATACAAGTCATCAATAAATAGATCTTATGGTTATGCTTATATATATATATATATACCGCTTACCGATATGCTTATAGATGCCATCGTGTACCTTCCACACCACCACCATATGATCACTACCACGTGAATAGGAGGGTCGTATAACACAGTCACCGATATGACGACGATCGAGGTAGGCCTCTGCTGCTGCCGCGGTAACATTACGGAATAGCGGATGTTGTAAGGTGCGACGCGGTTGACGTCGATCCTGTCGACTGGCTTGAGTGGCGGCACTACGCGCTTGTATCTCCTTGATGAGTGCCTCGTCTTTCTCGCAGACCGTTCGATCGAATGCCGGATCGACCGCTTCGTACTTCATCGTATGACGCGCTTGATCCAGGTCAGATTGACGTAATGACAACTCGACTAGGAATCGATCGTGTTCAACCTTGATCACCGCGGCTGATACATTCTCACCCGGTCGTAGTACGTCTTGCGTGGAGATGGGTTCGGTTTCATTCGCGTTATTACGCATGATTAGACCGTCGAGTCCACTCTCCAGTTGGGCATTCGCGTAGTCACGTTGCACCTTCGTCACCGTACCATAACAATGACGCCGGCGTGTAGGGATTGCGGTGTCTCGCCCGTTAATCGTTCAAACACATCCTCCACGGTGGTTCATGCCATGGTCTACGTAATTCACGGAATGGTGCTTGATCTCTTGACTAATATCAATGAGAATACGATAGAGTGGCTCGCCCGTGACACGTTCCAGTTCCTTCGCGTATCCTCAAGAATGAGTTCATCCAATCGATACGTTTGACGTGATGTGATCATCTCGTGTACGTGTTCCGACGGCTGTCCGTATTCATCATGCGGATCATCGACGTCCAATGCATCGGCCGCCATCTTACGTGCCAGATCGTAATGCGACGGATGAATACGTGTGGTGTCGAGAATATCACGCGATGGTACGATACGTAAATAGGCCGCGCAATTAATGAAAATAGTCTTGGTCAATATACGCTGTACAAGTAGATCGGATCGCTTAGCAATACCCTATATATTATAAATTAATAAATAATCTATCTAGTCATTATTTACTGTGCATTACCATGGTCTCAATACGTCTAATAAGGTGATTGGCCTTACGTGGACCAAGTCCACACACGTAAGATAGCATACGTGCTTGAGCGGGACTTTCCGTTGCTCGAATGAGATCGACACCAGTCTTACTAACTGCCTTGCAAAGACCGCGTTCAATGGTATTCTTTAACTTGTCCTTTGACAGCTAGAGTAATAGCAAATGATAAAATAAATATATAAATAGCTAAGTTATATAGATGCTTACCAAATGCTGTTTTGGATGCCATGGAAGTGCCGTTAAATCACTGTCATCGAGAGCGCAATACTCTTCAATAGGTCGTTGACTGTGTCGAGCTACCGCGATGCAGTAACGCGTCAATGGATACAGATCGGGGAATTCCTCTTTGGCACGCGGGGACTCCATGTACAAACGGCAGTGTCGTCATTGGCAAAAGCAACGGCGCCTCTGGCATACGGCCCGATTGGTGAAAATCGTTCACCAGCTGGAATACTTGATCCTTCAGTCGACGTGTACTCACATTGAATCCGGCCACCAATACGAGATCCGGTTTATGTTCCGCGCATAGATCCATGAACTCGCGTTGATACTCGTCCTGACGTAGATCGGCAAAGGTGGTGGCACCCATTAGACGACCACGCTCATCGACAAATGCCATATGAATGGGATCACGCTTAATATCGCCATGACCCCAACTTACGGCCAATACACGCGCTAAACGATCCTCTCTACCTCGCGTGTCCTTAACCCATTTAGGAGCACAATCGAATTTCTATTAATCATTATTATTATTAGTACACAATATAGCTATATTCAGTTTGTTTTCTTTAATACCTGATTCAATGCTAGATTCACTTGATTCGTAATATACTCCTCGGCTCGTCCACACAACCAGTCACGAGCCCATTTGGCCATGGCCGGTAGTAGTAGCTTATTGAAGGTATGATCGAGTATATCACGTCGAAGATTATTCCATTTATCGGCTGTCTCGCTAACATTGTCACTAATAAACAATTGAACGCAATGATTCATATGACGTTCCGCATCCGGTAGCATGATCTCTATGGTGACCATTTGATCACGTTCCGCTTGTAGGATTTCCAAGAATTGTGCATCCTCAAATCGACGCAACAACTTGCCACGTAGATACTTGAACGGATACCAAGCGTGCGTCTCGTCAATAGCCATACGACCCTTATCGGTGGGATGAACATTGATAATCGCATCATGTTCGAATCGACGTCGTAACGAATGGCGTACCGTGGGATCGACGGCAATTTGACGTGCCAACACTTCTTTGGCTGCCTTTAGCGCAAACTCACCTTGCGGGAAGGTGGAGCACGTATAGCGTTGAGCAACCGTGAGTGGATCCTCGGCTGGATCGTCGGCATGATGTCGTTTCGCGCCATCTTCATAGTTGTCCGCGAATTGACGCGAAGTAATGCCCAACTCCTTGACGAGATCCATAATCGGTGTTCCTTTGGCGCGCTCCCATACATTGCCGCTTGCCGCGCGTTGCTTCAATCCTTTAGCGTTGTCCGTGCCATTCGATCGTTTGTCAGCAAGCTCTCGTCCATGCCATGCGCGTACATAATCAAGCATATCGAATATATCTCGGATACTTCCATCGGTCGTTGGTATAGATCCTCCGCGTACAAGTCGGGCATGTCCAATCGTGAGAGCATCGTTTTTAATTGATCACGTCGACGTCGTAATTGACGCCATTGCACGTCCAAATCCAAAATACGCCACAAATGCTGTTGTGTCAATCCGGTTTCCGATTCGGTAGACGAGCCTTGTTCGAAATAGTCTCGCTTATACCGATCGATATAGGGCACCTCGAGGTTATCCCGGTTGATGAAGACGAGTGCCGTCCTAATCATATCGCTCGCAGTATTGGATGGCAAGTCACGGGGAAGACTATCACGCATACGACTAGTGATGAACAGGGTTTCCGCGGCTAATTCCGAATCTGACAATGTCCTATTTATTTCATCGCCACGTAGTAACTAGATGAATCAATCCATATCAGTATATTACCGCAAATTGTAATTTCCCATCAATACCCACTTGTAGTCGTTCGGGTATATCACGAAGACGAATCTCATCATCTTCCTCTGTCATCATACGCTCCTTTAGTTCACTCGGTTCGAATACATCTTTCAGTTGTGCTCGACGTCTTCGCCTAGATAATCCACCTGAGCCATAATAATCCTAATACAAACGAATTAATACTATAGTATTGTGATCACTATTACTACTTACTCCTCCGTCTATATCATCTCTATAGCCATCACGATCCATGGCATCTCCTTCACGTCCCTCGTCATCGTCATCGCCATCAAGTGCCCATTCGTAATCATGTCCGAATATATCTGCCATATCATCGATGGCATCACCATAGGTGCCGGTACGTGGGCGGGCTCTTCGTTCGGTGTCTTGACCCTCGCCTGCGGCTGCTTCCTCTCCTTCCTCATACGACCTAGATGGTGCACCCGCTCGATGATGACCATCGTCTCGATCCATTCTTTTATCCTGATCGTATTCATCACGCTCCTCATCCGTATCATCTTGGATAAAGTCGTCCATTTCATCGGCAAATTCATGTCGTCTATGATGATCATATCGCGTATGCTTATACCGATCAGCTTGATCTCGTTCATTCTGTTCATAGTCATGTCCATTACGATCAGCACGAGCCTCCAATCTGTCCTCATCTTCAAACAATGTGTTCAAATCTACTTGATGTGAACGCGACTTTCCCTCCTCACGATCACGTCGACCCTTTTTAATTCTACGTAGATGACTCTATAGAATCATTGGTCAATAATGACTATACACTTGTATATACACACTTACATCTGATGTAGTGGTAGCCAATCCAAGATTCTCATTGATCAACTCTAAATCTTCCTCATCCAAATCTTCCTCTAAACACATTATTAGTTGTACATTCTTTACTTGTATCATAGTAATAACTTACCCTCTTCAATATAACGCTTCTTACGACGTTAAGTTTACGTTGACGATGTCGTTCACGTTCATTATCATCTGATGCTCCATCATGTTCGTCCATTTCATTGTCATGCTCTTGTTGCTGTTCCGTCTCCTCTTCCTTCCTCGCAGCTACCCTTCCGCTTCCTACTTCTTCCTCGTCTTCTTCATTTTCATCGCCTGACTCGGCTCTTGCAGTTCGTCGATGTCGTCGATGATGCGATCGTTTATGGCGACGACGATGCACGAGACCGCCATCCTCGTCCTCGTCTTCATCGTCATCTACAATGAAATCGTCATTCTCCTGTTCTAACTCACGATCTAGCGCATCTTCATCTCTGAATCGATCTCGCCATCATCTTCATCGTCAAAGTTGTTTTACTCGTCCTCACCTCTAGCTTCCTTCGAGGGTTCTTCTTATCATCATTGACTATCTCATCGTTCTCTTCGCGATCAAACTCGTCCTCGTCGTCCATGATTGCTTCCCGCGCCATCAAGACGACTGTTCCATCTTCATCTGACATTAGAGCTGTAAGCTAAAGTAACAAGGACGCCATCAAATTTAATACACATTTAGCTTTATGCCTTTAACAACAATAATCGTGATAATAAACTTGCATTGAATTCAAGATTCTCTCAGTTGGCAATAAACAGGTGCTAGACGATATTTCTAGCTTTATATCCTCGAGACTTACTCAATAAAAGACAATAAGTAATAGATCCTACGACGATTGAGTAAAAAAAGAAATGAGAGTGAAAACGAGAGAATCGGTGTTAGATGATTAGCGCGCTCGCGTATGTGGGTGGTCTTGTTCAATCAAAATAGGGTAGGCTCTTTTCCCTATACGAGTATTTTACTCTTGGTCACATCTCTGCCTCGCTCGTTGATCTCTCGTTCAACAAACCAGTATTTTGACCTTGTAATCTCACGATTAGAGTATACTGGAAGCAGTTAGCAACTGAACACTAATAGTTATTGGTATAGTAGATATAATATTCTATTATCCATAATCGAGTTGCTAATAGTCATAGTTCAACAGTATTCCTTATTGTTTATTCGCGTTAATAATAATAATGTCAACAAGAGCGGGATCACGGCGTAGTACGGCCGTAAAACCTAGTACATATATTGAACAAGAGCAGAATGAAGACGTTATGGAGGTAGTCTAGAGCGAGAGGAGAGAATAGTGATAAGTATGGGCAGTAGCATTGACTATAGAACCTATGTAAACAACTATAGGTTACTATGAGTGAGAGTGAAGCCAATGCTACAGAGTCGCAACTATTGGAGCAATATCCGTTTTTCGATCTAGCCACTCAAGTAGGTTATCTTAATGTTCTGTTCATTAATATTGAATGCTCAACATGATCGTTCATGTATAGGCGAAACCTTTTAAGAATCCAGGCTTTCGACCACGTAAACCAAAGGCATTACGACAATTGTTGGCCACGGAACGAACCTTGGATCGTCCAGTGAATGAACCCAATTGTTAGTTACTACGTGTAAACTATTATGTGGTTGTATACACTACTAATATATGTATATGTATATATATACTTTATCCGATTATTGCATAGATGAACGTATTGCGGCACCTCCATCGATAAAACCACGTAAAAAATATTGCGATATCACTGGCTTAGAGGTAAATAGCTGCTATATATATATATATATATCATATCTAAGGCAACTTACTAATCATATCAACTGATTAGGCCAAATATACTGAGCCCAAGACTAATTTACGCTATCATTCCGCGCAAGTCTACGAGTTGATTCAAGAGTTGCCACCACATCGTGTACAAGAGCTGCTGGCTTTACGTAAAGCGAATATTGTATTAAAATAAATATAACTGCTTAAATAATCTCATTCTATTTTCTTATATTATTACTGTATAGGATGATGACAATCAATCATCATTCAAAACATACTATGAAATAGTATATATTGCTGTGTTCTCATTTCTATTCGTTTCAGGAATGTCTTCATGAATCTCGCTGTCTATCGAACGCATCGAATAACAACAATAACAATAAGAACAATAACAATACCCGTATTCTTGTTTAACTTGAATAGAATTGGCAGGTAAAATGCCTTGTCAGTAAAGGGGCAATCGAATGGTATTAAGGGCTTGTAGCCATGTAATCTATACTGGATTGATCCCTAGATGGTAGTCTTCCTTTTTGGCACCAATAAAGTCGTGATACAATACGGAGATGCAGTTTATCAGGCAGTTTTACTTTATGCGTATATTGCTGCTATCATTGCTGCCTTAAATTGAATCTCGGTAAAATAGAATGGATACTAATGGGAAAGCACGTCATATAATAAACGATATAAAGATACAAGATAGATATACCGGTTTACACGGAGTCAAGGCTCGTTCTTTTGTTGCAGCAACACACACACACACACACACTTCTAGCCAGGGGTAACTCGTAGATGTCTACATTGAACGAATGACACTTGAAACACTCGCTAAACAATGAACAACGGCTGCACCATTGCGGGGAGGAATGGCTCATGTAGAGGACGGGCTCACCTTTCATGAACGATGCACACGCACACATACACACATGTCCATGCATACCTACAACGCACGCACATACATTCACACCTATCGCAGTGTAAACTTTGTTACTCATTAATAACCGCGCAACTGTATAGAGATGATATGAATAGGCCTCTCCTAGACGCATATGGTCTAATCTACAGATAGATAGCTAGCTAGTTATCTCATTACTAATCTATTAGATATAGAATAGTGTATATAGGTCAACAATACCAGATGGTCTTGAACAACACCAACCAGCAACCTGTTTGTCTACTTGCCATTTCATGTTCACATGATTGTCCTGTTTTGGCGTAATATTATGAGGGGTGTTATAAAGCAGTATCCTGCTAAAGAAAGTGAGAGTGAGCATGATCCTTGTTGGCATTTGATTTTTACTCAATAAAATAAGTGCTTGGTGAAACTCGAAAGGGTCGCCTCATTCTCGCATACAGCCTCTTTCTCGTACGCTTCTTTTTTCCATTTCTTTTCAACGCTCTTTCATTATTCCATTCTATTTCTACTGACTACAATCTATCTAACTTGTCGTTATTGATTATTAGTCATAGCAGTGCTTTTCTTGCTTTACTACAATTGCATACATTACTGCCGCATTCTACTATATTATTGTTACCGTTTATATTGCACTAGTTTTTCTTACTTGATTTATATATATTACTGATTACGTACCCACACACACATATCTATATCTATCTATCTATCTATCTATCTACTAATCATGCGCTTAACGTCTACTTTATTGTCTGGCCGGGATAATGACCAGTATTTTATGCTAGACCCGTCATCACCCACCAATGACACATTTAATACGGAAGTCGGAGTACTTGACGGACAGGGTATGCTCACCATTATGGTAATACCACTACCACCACTCGTAAATCACCGGTTCAAGATAAGAAGCGCTGGTCGCTAATCAACACCAACACCAACACCAAGTCAAAGGCTCGTGAACCCGAACGTAATAAGAAGCGTACAAGCTGGCTTAGCATTCCTATGCGACGTAAAAATAAATCAAATCGCTTGGACATGCCCTCCTCTGACATCTTAGCACTCATACCGAGGAATCCGATGATAATAATAGTAGTGGTATGCATAACGCTACTATGGCCAGTCGATCTGAAGGTAATCTATTCGGCTCATTCGGTGTTCCCAATTACTTGGCAGATACGTGTATCGAAGCGGGACCATATATTTTGGATCTATCCACCAATTGGCAAGATATATCACCGGCCATTAGTTCAAATGGATTCGCTCGTGCCGTTCGCACATTAAGTCGTGTTCCAAATATGACAGCTGATCGATCAATGAATAGTAATGACAACATGAATGGTAGTAGTCATATGAATGGCACGCCACCTTCTGTTGCCGACTTGTGGTCAGGCTCAATAATAGATGAAATGGTCGTGAATTCCACTGCCGAGAATGAACTACAAGCACGTGCTATTTTCATGGCAACACGTGTTATTCAAACGTTTCCGGCTATCTACGAGCGTATAAATCCGGGGAAAGCAGATCGTCAATGAATCCACCGGTGGTGTTACCAGCGGAAGTTGCTATTGCACAACTTACCGAACATATTGCACTTCGTCTTTATACGCTTTGGACGTGTTCAACTGAAGATCCGAGTAATAATGCGGGAAGAGCGGTGGGACGTACATTGTCACCATTAGTGTTGGATAATCTGCGTCAATCGGTAGAATTGGTACTAAATCGTGGTGGTCTCTCCTTAAAGCATACCGCGTCACTATCGCCATTTGTACAACAGTTGGCGTCACCGCCTGATTCGGCCGCATCGGATTCGTTCTCGTTCGCATCTTCTATCGCGTCATCATCCTCGTCATTACCGCAGCCTTCTTCGAATTATTTGCAGCCACAATCGCAGAATCCATTTTTGACATCTCTCCCATCAACATCGTCGATATCGACATCGTCATCACCCATCATTAGACCGGCTATACCAGTGAAACTCGCGGCTCATGAAGCAGAATATGCTGTACGTGCTAGTTTGCAACAGGTTTTTGGTGAACACATATCATCAGCACGTAAATCGCAATTAATGGAACGAGCACGTTTGACACTCGAACGTTGTTTAGCGTCAGAACGAAGATTATCATCTAACGAGCGACAGAGTATGTATCGCTTCCAACGATTACAAAGTCCCATTGCTTGGGAAACCGTTCAATGGCGATTTGTAGTAGAGAAGTAGGCGACGATTATATATATATACATGCACGTATGCACGTATGCGTGTATATATATGTGTGTGGTAAATACTACTCGAGTGGACCGACAACCATGATGGCAACAAGGTCACTCGCCTCATACCACTTGAAGATGATCTCTATTGGTAAATGGTTCAAGTGGAATATATCCATCCAAATAGGCAATCTAACGTGTAATATATATATAAATATAAATATAAACGCTAGCTAAGATTTTTAAGCGGCTTGGCTATTTTACTATTTACTTGGATATTATAGCTGATCTCGAATACGATCACTCGCGAGTCATGTAGATCCTACGCGTTTTTGGTCACCCGCGTGATCTACTCATTTTTAAGTTTAAATTATTACTATAAACATTATTGAATATTCTATTACAAATACAAATGCGCTATTAATAAACTATAATAAATATTTAATTTATTATCATTTCATATGTTATCAATGTGTAATGACATCATGGCATAGTCAATGATATCAGATAGTAATCATATATAGGCGCAGGTATAATGGATTGATCCAATAAACCATGATGATCATTGACATTTACTATGAGCAGCGATCATTATTGATAAGTATCGTATGGTTTGCTTTTTCTACAAGTTACTAATCATGTATGCATTCAAAATAAACAATTGCTAATCTAGATGATATTCATGTAATGGAATGAACGTGACTCTAGTGGCAATGTTTAGTACAGAGTGGCAATGCTGTTACGATATGTGATATTAACGAATAAATACAATAGTGTAGCTATGGCTCAAATGATTGTTAGCAAACATAGTGACTCGTTTATTCTGGTCTATTTTATGGTTGTTTGCACTAAACTATTGTATTAATTTGCAACTATGTATATTTGACAATCTACTTACCCGTACATACAGATAACAATAGAACAGCAGATGTTGGTGTACAATAGACAAACACAAGTATAATGATTGCACCATTCATTCAGATATTGGCTGTACTTGTTATTCGCATGAAGAATATGACAGACGATTAATTGGAATCAATTTGGATACGTTTATTTTTGACTGGATCAGGTATGGGCATAGGAGAGTGAGTGAGTATGGCAGGATGAGAGAGAGTATGAAAGTGAGAGAGAGAGAAGAACATCATGAGATAAAAGGACACGTTGATACTGAAAAAGTAGTTAAATAGACACGTTAATGCTGAGGAAGAAGTGGTTAGAAAGACACGTTATGGCATAAGCAGTGATGAGTGGATGGATCATCTGAACCGTAGTAAACAAGCAACTAGAGTGTGCTTGCATTCGTTCGAGCTACATTCCCTTAGTAGTCATTGTCATTGTCGTACTCATTGTCAGACTCGTACTCGTTCTTGGGTTTGTAGTCGTTCTTTGGCTTCTTGGACTCATTTGGCTTATGCTGCTCGTACTTGCTTGCACTGCCTCGCTTGTTTCCCCTGTTTCCGCTCTTATATTCATCCTCATCGTTGTCATACTCGTTGTCATACTCGTTGTCAGAATTTTCTTCATCGCCATACTCGTCCTTCTGCTTCTTCTGCTTCTTCTCCTTCTTCTGTCCCCCCTTCTTGTCATAGTCGTTTGCTGCAGGTGGTGGTGCATAGTTGCTAACAGCAGGTGGGGTGGAGTTGGAGGCGTGGCTGGAGTCTTGTACACGTCCTTAGTATCGTCTTCTTCTCCTCATACGGATTCTGATAGTTCGCAGAAGTACCAGAAGCCGTCAAAGCAACGAGTGCAAGGGCGCACAAGGTGATACCATAAATAGAAGTGAAGCGGACCATGATGTATGTCGTGGGATGTCAGATGGATTGGCTGGTGGTGGTGATGTGGCGGTGATGCGATGAAGCTGGATGGTGTCGTTGATGTGTGGATGTCTCGATGATGTTGTTGGTGTGGAATGTATCCGTGAGGTTTGTATGAGAGGCGATGGCGTATTGTTGGTGAGTGAAGAATATTGGTATAGCACAATTGTTTGCCCTCTATTTATACTGGATGATCAGCTGAATGTGCCGCGCATTTCCAGTGCAAGTTCAGTGCAAGTTCAGGTTTGCTTCGAATAAACCAGACAATGTTAGAAGCTGTGCGGAAAGGGTGCAGTTGCCCAGTTGCTCCGTCATTTCCAAAATCCTGTTTCTTGTATTTGCTGCCGCATGTATTCATCCCTTTGTCACATTAACCTGCTATTTAGCCCGCTTTAGTAGTTCTGATACAGCACCATGATGAAGTGTACATCAAACACTGATTGATGCCACTATACGGCTGTTCTGGCGTAAATGACTATTACACGCCGACTATTATTAGCACATATCTATGTGTTTATTGCACATCATCGATGAATGAATGATGACCGTGATATGGATGTATCTTCATTGCGCATATCATGAATGATACCAATCGAGCATTGATGTTGTGTCCGCGTAGTTGACATGTGCGAGGTATGCGCATACAAATTATTACAACATGAGACATTGTCATAGTGGTTATTATTGCGCGACCGACATTGGCTGTCGTTTGATTTACTATCTCTACACGCTCAGTCAAACATTAACCGGCGGATCAGTTGTAAAACCATACGAAACATGAAGAGCCGTGCCAAACATTGCAGTTTGCTCGTCATTCCATTGGTATATTCATGTATACTATGCGTTACCACCTGTAACCAGTGCCATTGATCCTTCCGTATATCGTAGTAAGCATAATAATCAACCGTATATCTATCTATCTTCTGTCTGTCACTTGCATTATTGACACGTAGCGTATTGCTTCCAACATGTCTGGTACCCGTCATGTTGCAATGTTTTCATTATCCATTGACGCGAATTGCGTTTCAAGTTACGCAGAACTGATGCAAAAATAGTTTGACTCCATTAGCATTCATACCATGGATACACTAGGTTACAAGCTACGTGAGGTTCATAAAGAAGACTGCTTGATACAGTCAATACAATGTATTGTACAAATAACGCGCTATCAATGCATTTGTATCACGCACGGTGCTACCCATGCTTCAAACATCTATTTCTATGAGGATGGCATTGTCTAATTATAGAACCGATCTACCCAGTGTAATGTCTACTCATTCGATCATTGGTTTGTATGTTCTTTTTTGAGCAAAACAATGATACCATCCTTCCTATACTATCAGCTAGTCGAATTGTATCATTGTCTTGTTCTCCGTTCCTCGTCACTTTTACCGCGAATAGTGTTCATTGCTATGTGTCTTCCATTCGAGTAGGCCTGTTGACTCTGATAGCACGTCATAGTCATCGCTACATTCCAGATCGTCTCAGTTATACCATAGTTTTGCATGGTGCAATAATAAGGTGCCAATGGAAAATGAGCATTGATACAGAGTGTATTTTGCAATGAATGTAATCTTTACTATCCTATGTGTAATTAAGATAGCTAAGCATACCTCATGTAGAGTAAACATACTAGCAGTAAATGTAGAGAATGATGTCAACTACTCTGGCTACATTCATAATGCTTGAGGAATAGAATATGTCAATGGACTATCCATTGGACAGGTTAATCATTCTATCTGGTATTATTCGATTTCACCACAACACAGAATGAAATAAAATGAGCAGTTAGCCAGTAATAACCATTCACATGACTTGTCATGACCGATATTAGGAAGTGTAGCCTTTGTTGAATGCTCATTGCATAACGGGCCTTTGATGCTAATCATCGCTAATTTGTCGAATAAATACGCGGTAATAAGCGATTAAAGACAGTTATTGCGCATCATTCTCGCTACTCTTCGATAGGACTATTGTTACAGGCAATATTCATTCTGATATGTCTCGCACTCTATTAGATATATTAACTACGCTTACATTCAGAGAACGCAACTACATTTTCAGTCTACTCGACCACACGGAGATAATACGACTAAGCGCTTGCAATCATTCATTGAGAGGGATAGTCTACAATAATAATGTATTGTGGAGGGAGTTATACAGATGTCGCTTCTTATCTGGCGCATATCGCACAAAGGAATGGGAGTTCGTGTTCTGGTGTTTCCGCACTGATCCAAATACGATATCCGTGCCAGCAAGAAGATCGGATGTCGTGAACAATGTGGACTGGTACAATACTTATCGTCGACGTATCGCCACAGAGAATAATTGGCGACATAGTTATTCGAACACAACAGAAATGGATATAGAAATGGGCAATGAGGAAGGGAAAAGTGGAGTCATTGCTACTTATATATCGACTACATGTGTTACTCTGTCATATAATGATTGCGAAGTTAATGGAGGCACGAATATTTGGTATAATATAGATATCCGGCATATTCAGATCTTAAGCATGACGGTAACAAACATCGACGATGTCCGTTCTCCACACTACTTGAAACTACTCCAGTATACGGGGATAATGCTGTCAATCTAGCCTGCAAAACTATTTTCCTGAATGGTCATTACGTTATTGGATGCAAGAGAGATGACCAACAAAGCGAAACCACTCGAACTGCAGCTCTGTTGTCACGCGGTAGTAA
The DNA here is from genome assembly GCA_025201365.1 of Syncephalis plumigaleata. Lineage (NCBI taxonomy): Eukaryota > Fungi > Zoopagomycota > Zoopagomycetes > Zoopagales > Piptocephalidaceae > Syncephalis > Syncephalis plumigaleata. The sequence goes on from JAIXMF010000001.1 coordinate 949,635, forward strand.
GGATAAAAGCACGTATGTTGCCATTGACATTCCGCCTAATATTAAGATAAAAACGATCAATGGAAAGTGGGCATTACTATGTGATATATCCACCGAGAACTACCGTCCCAAGTATGGTATGTATTGGTTTTTAGTTAGACATGTTAACAGATGCTAACATCGTATATAACAGCCAAGATAACAATGCTAGATATGGAGAATGCCGTCAAGCATTCTAGTTCCATTGACGATATCTGGGATGCGACATGTTTCTACGAGACAAATGATAGATCGGCCACGGTATACACAGCGAAATTCAAGAAAGCCAAAAGATCCTGCATTGAATGGGCGCTGCATCAGTTTTCAGGCACATCTCAGCTTGAACAAATTCGCTCTGGCTGGTTCTACTTGCCAGATATAAACTGCAACGGTCCTAAGCGTGTATACGTCATAGATCAGTCTCAAATAGTGCTTGATTTTCTCAGCAGGGATAGAGGTGTTCTCTTTTATAACGTAGTTCATAGCGTAGCATCATCTGGACAAGGTGATACACCAAAGAATAGGACGGATATTGGAAGTGGAGTATTGCCAATTCCTCTACTTAAGGCAGGTTTGCAATGCTATGGCACTAAAGCGGCTATTTATTACTGCGAATCATTCAACGATGATCAGTTTATTCGATATCCAAATTTCTACAAGTATTGTCATGTTATAGGAAGCTTATATTGCATTCTAGTAGGCAGCTATCGGGGGAGAATCACCTATCTGATAGATATCGATAAGAAAGCAATAGTACGCCAAATAGATAATACGCATGATACTGGTCGTTATATCAACTACTTATTCACAGGCAGTAAGCTTGTAACAGAAATAAGTAAGCAATCTGTAATGATAATGAATGAGTATGGCGCATTATAATAAATGTTTTGATCAAAACTAATATGATGAACTACATGAAAGAAATAGACTAAAATAGCCTAGTTATTGTCGGTAGAGGCAGTCCCTAGAAGCTGTTTAAATTGCACTTGAAATGGCTTAAGGTTTCCATCAGGATTGTGCTTGCCGAAGGCATTCTTATCGTCAAAAATGGCAAAAGATATATAACGATAACCAAGCCATGGCCGTGAACGTCGTCTCGGATCGTTCGCCCCTTCCAAGTTCATATCATCATTTATAAGATTCACATTCGACGGACAATATTCCCGCTTAATAACGTCATAAAAGGCAGCGGCCACATCCGACGGTGGATTACCGTAGGCTCCACAACCTAATGCACTGAGCACAATGGCATCATGCCCTATTGAATGACATAGCACTATTAGATACTAATACAAATTGGTTAATTTGCTTCATAGCCTACCGTGTTTCAAACCAATGTTAAGGATTGCTCGAACCTTGTCACGTGTCGCTTCACGGTCCTGCGCGCTTAGAGTGTATTGACCGGCGTCGTTCTTCTCTAGATTAGGCCGTTTTAACGCAGGTACAGCCTATCGATACACGTGTTAGTACAAGTTGCCCTACGAATTGTAGCGACATTTCTAAGCACATACGACAAATGACATAGTACGCGGTTCTGGAAGGAAGGCGTAATTGTTTTGGTCAGTGTCTCGGAAAACGACCGCCTTACGAATGTAGTGACCACCACGGTCAGGGATAGGATAGAATTCCCGCTTGCGATGTTCAAGGAATTTGAATAAATTCGTACGTCGAAACAAGTTCTCTTCTTGAGCACCAGCACCTGAACGGAAACCTAGAATGATGAATAGGTTTTGGTTTTACCAATGAATCACTTGTACATATATCACTGATATAGCTTGGAACTTACCACCACCGGGATTTGTTTTCGATGACATATTTAGTACTAGAGGATTGTAGCCCAAGTCTTGTAATCTCAATGCTTCGGCTAGACAATCGACATCTGCCACTTGAATAACTGGTGTTTTAGTGTCCGTTGATGATTGCTCACTGGATTCTGAACGATCAGGATGCAGCTTAGTGGCATCGTTATAGCCAATAACGGCATTTGGTCCATCAGCGAGTGAAAGCCACGTCGATGGAATGGTCACCGTTTCGCCTTCAACGCCACTTGGCGATGGGTAAACACCGTTCAACTCGTCGATAATCCGAACAGTCTCCTGTCCAATCTCTTGACGTCGAGTACGATTCGCATTGGGTCGTTTACGCCAATGTGGTCGTCCTCTCCTATCATTTGCGACAGGATTATTTGACCTATTTCGATGTCCTGTTCTCGTTGATGATGAGTGTCATTATTTAATGCTGATGATGATGACGGTGATGACGATGATGCTTCCCCATTCCTTTTTGTTTGATGTCGTCTTTGTTGTTGTTGTTGTTGTTGTTGTTCAACATTATGTTCCACTTGTTTTCCCTTGCGTGTCATAGTTTAATGACGATAGTAATTGATTTCAAATAGAAGAGTATACGATGTGGATATCAAGTGCAATGGCCAATTCAATTGTTTTAAATAGTAAATTATTACCAATGAGTCATACTGTCACTTTATGTTGCATTATTGCTCATTCCTCGCTTCCTTGCTATTTGTAAAATAAGCTTGTACCTTAAGTAAACCATGCCTATTTCTGGTATATTCCTTTACTCGACTAGTATCGCACTAATTTGCGCCCCTTTTATTGAATAGGCGAATGTAACATGAAGACCTAGGGTATTGACATTGATCAGAATAGTTTGCATTAGCTATATACCATCGACGATAGCATTGACCAAGACTATGCGCACACATATCCGCATATGTGAGTCATTAGCGAGTCACTATTTCTATTTGTTGATATGGCAACAATGCCTATACGCATATTAGTGATTGTTAAAATGATGTAATACGGGCAGTGCGTACTTATTCCTATCCATTATGTTCAGGATTCGCCTATTGAATACCTGTCTCCGTACGACGTTTAGCGTCCTCGTTGTTCCACGGCATCATCATCATTTACATACTCTGCTAGCCTCTATAACTGGTATGGCCCACGTCATCAGTCCCGCTTGTACCACCAGAGTCCTCTCCATTTCCCACCATATCGCATTGTCAACGCAGCACTACTATTTATCCTCCACTTGATGCCCAACTGCCGTCAGTCGAGTTATAATCACAACCACGTCAGCAGTCTTCTTTACCGCTTCTCATATCATTCAGTTATTTATTATCATTTCCATTTTGACTGCCATTTCAACGTAGTTTGTTTATATCGACAATTATTCAAATAAAGCAACAAAAAGATTATCCTCGCTGTTATTTACTCATTGCTCAACACTCAGCATGAGTAATATTAACGTACCCGCCATCCGAGACGCGGAGAAGCGTACCGGTGCCGTGATCAATGCCGGTCCCTATCGTGAGCAGGAGCAGCCACGCTTGGTGCGCGGTATCACGCTCGAACGATTCAATCGGTTCACCCAGACTGCAATGTTCTCCGATGTAAATCTGTACTCGCAATTCATCCGAAACAAGTTCGTGGTGGCGACAATGTCCGCATGTGGGTCAACTCCATTCCAGACTTAAAGCGAGTGCCGTTCGATGAGGCAGTAAGCGGCGAGTTCAAGGAGACTAGTGTGGGCAGCGAATGGTTTGGACCCACTTGGGTGAGTATCCGATAAGCTTGAAAGTATCCCATGATGATGATAATGATGATATTAACAATGTAATTCGTTTATTCTTATCTCCTCTCGTTTCCCACAATGGAAATAGTCCACTCATTGGTTCCGAGTTGAAGTGAAAATACCAAAGGAATGGAGTAACGAGGAGCAAGTCCAGTATTGGTTTGATGCCGGCAACGAAGCGATGATCTGGTCCGAGGACGGTGTACCATTACAAGGATTGACAGGTGGTAGTAAGTGACTATGACAATGACTAGATAGTATGATATATATATATATATTAATCAATATGCATGCATCAATTAGATGGCGGCGAACGTCATGTTGACTATATCATTCCGAAGGATTACGTCAAGTCCGGCAAACCATACCGTTTCTACGTGGAAATGGCATGTAATGGACTATTCGGTGCTGGCATCAACTTTATCGGACCGCCAGACGAGAATCGACAATTCTATGTCAATACCTCGGATCTCGTTGTGCTCAATAAGCTAGCCTGGGATTTATACTACGATTTCCAAATCATTCGCGATTCTGCAAGTAATCTGCCGGCTGATAGCGAGGCGGCTGCCAAAGCACTTAAAGTCGGCAACGACATCGTCAATGCATTCGTCATGGGAAGCGATGAAAGTTTGGTGCGTGGACGTGAAATCGCGCAAGCATTCCTTGGTCGTAAAGGCAGCGACAATGGTCATCAAATTATTGCAGTTGGTCACTGTCATATCGGTGGGTTTATTGCACAAATGACATGTCTACTTTACTAAGTATATATATATATATATATATTGTTGTGCCCTTCCTATAGATTCCGCCTGGTTATGGTAATAGACGAGTGAAACGAATACTTATTCTATCTTGCTAATCGGATTACTCATAAAACTATAGGCCATATGATGAGACGAAACGAAAGGCCGCGCGCAGTTGGTCCACGCAAATTGACCTGATGGATCGTTATCCCGAGTACAAGTTCGTTTGCTCGCAAGCTCAACAATTTGCCTGGGTCGAGCAAAACTATCCGAAACTATTCGAGCGTATCCGTGAAAAGGTTAAATCGGGACAGTTCCTGCCATTGGGAGCGGTAAGAAGTCCAATTAGCTATTTACGCAGTCTAGCGTATCATTAAAGCTATGCTAACTAATGCTAATGATTTACCTTAGACCTGGGTTGAAATGGACTGCAATGTACCAAGTGGCGAATCATTATGTCGCCAATTCCTCTTCGGGTATGTACCAGTTTATTACTTGTACGCGACATGCACTGATAAACTAATTTGACATGTGCAGGCAACGCTACTACGAGAGTCGTTTTGGCAAGCGTAGCAAGATATTCTGGCTTCCTGACACATTCGGTAAGTTGTGCTTCCTACATAGTATATATTGATAACTGCTTAATACTAATCTATACTTTGCATATTCAGGTTATTCCGCTCAGGTATTTGATAATGCATTGCGCCTAGTATTGCCGTGGCAATAACTCGTCTCGCTTCTTTTTTATATTCTAGTTGCCTCAAATCATGAAGCTTTCCGGTGCACAATACTTTTTCACGCAAAAACTCTCTTGGAATAACATTAACAATGCAAGTGTCTATTAAATACTATTGCTATTATATTCGTTCGTCTAACTGGATTGGCTTAGTTCCCTAATACCACATTCCATTGGGCTGGCTTGGATGGCACTAGTGTATGTTCCTGTTATGATCCACTAGTTGACTACTTAACAATCATTATCCTAGGTTTTAACGCATATGGCACCTGGTGAAACGTATGCCGCTCAGGGAACAGTTAGCGAGCTGATTAAAAGGCAAGCGATATAATTGATAATGATTAGGATCATTGATCGTTTATTGACATTTGAGCGTATTAGTGTGAATAACAATCGTGACAAGGCCTACAGCGAGGCTAGCTTGCTGGTATACGGTAACGGCGATGGTGGTGGCGGTCCATTGGCCGCTATGATCGAGCGTCTTCGTCGTTTGGAGAATGTGGTAAGTAATGAGGAAGAGCGAGGAGATGGATATTGAAATCATATACCATACATATTATATGTATGTACTAATATCGATATTAGGAAGGAATTCCCCGGGTTAAAATGGGATCAGCCGAAGACTTTTACGAGAATCTCGAGAAGACTTCCAAGGATCTTTGTACTTGGCGAGGTGAACTGGTAAGGATGAGCAACGAAGTAGAAGAAGAAGAAGCATGATTTATTAGTTCGGCAATGACTAGTGTCACTAACTTTTATCGAATAGTATTTCGAACTTCATCGCGGTACATACACCAGTCAAGCCAGTACTAAGCGTAGTAATCGTGTCAGTGAACTACTAATGCGTGACGTTGAATTGTTCTCTTGCCTGGCCTCGCTTTATGTCAAAGACTTTGAGTAAGTGTGCAATGACCATGATTATCCTACAGCTCATTGCTACTTTGCACAACTAATGACAATCGATTATTTATTTAGATATCCACGCAAAAAGATCAATGGCCTTTGGGAGCATGTATTGCTGTAAGTAGTCGATTGTTACCGTATATCATTGATATATCATTATGCTTATCACTACTCTTTACTATGCTAGTAATCAATTCCATGACGTATTGCCCGGATCATCCATTGAGCTCGTCTATAAAGATGCCAAGGAGGTAAGTCGTTTACTCTATGACACGTAATGTCAACTAAACTAATCAGCAATTGGACATTAGTTCTACAAGATTGTCGCCGATGAAGGTCTCGTCCTATTGGAGACGGCTCTTGCTGCACTCTATCCTAAACCCGATACTGCCACTAATGATGGTAAATTGCTGAGGAACTAGCTGGATCATTGACACATTGCTAATCCTTCCTACTTAGGTGTACTGGTGCTTAACCCATTATCATGGGTCGCACTGAAGTTGTTGCCGTACCGAATTGCGGCCAATTGACCGGAGACTTTCAAGTTGCTGCCGATGGCAAATCTGCTTACGTGTTAGGTTAGTAATCGCTGCAGATGAATATATATGCATATGTATGTATAATTTACGTATTGTATGAACAACAGCGTCCAACGTGCCATCCATGGGTCATAGTGCATTCATCCCGCAAGTACAGTCGGAAGTATCGGTCAGTGGTAAGTTGATAACGCTAGATAACGGTATGCCATCAATAATCTATCGGATACTCATGTTATATTCCAGTGACTTCGATAAATGACACATTTGTCATGGAAAATCGACATATTCGTGTCACGATCGACAGTCGTGGTCATGTTACAAGTCTTTACGACAAGGAAGAGGAGTAAGTAGTCATATCTAAGTGTATTCGGTATGGATCGCATACCTTACTGTGTACTTCTTTTTAGTCGTGAAATATTCCATCCGGATCAAAGGCAAATGTGTTTGTCATCTACGAGGATCAACCGCTATACTGGGATGGTAAGAAGTGCTAGGCATATCGATGTTCTACAGTCTAATGCTTGTAATTATATCGAATGATAATCCTTCCCCTCCTCAATTACCCTTCAGCCTGGGATGGTAAGTGTTGTTCATCATTTTATGTCGAGTAAATAACTGCTAATATTCATTATACACACACCATTAGTTGAAGTATATCACATGGCAAAGGGACGTGAGATTTCATCAGGCACTGTTTCGGTAAGCCTTTCCTAGTAATCAAGTACTTTCCTCAAGTATACTTAAATGATACGCGCGCACACACACACACGCCATCCATTTATTCATTCATTAGATTAATGAAGTTGGTCCACTTCGTGCTTCTTTATTGGTTGAATACGAGATTAGCCCGACTAGTCGAGGCAAGCAACTTATTGTGCTCAATGCTAATTCCGCTCGACTTGACTTTGAAAATGATGTCGATTGGGATGAGAATCGTCAATTGCTGGTAAGTAATGGTCAAAATCATCGTTCGTATCATCTTATTCAACTTGGTATAATTACAGAAAGTGGAATTCCCCGTTGATATTTATTCAGACTTTGCAAGTACATTGTGATTCGTTTGAATCATCACCACTTGCTAACCTTCATTCATCATCTACGCTATAGGCGACCTACGAAACTCAATTTGGCCATGTACGACGACCAACCCATTACAACACTAGCTGGGACTACGCCAAGTTTGAGGTATGCGTGCACAAGTTTGCCGATCTATCGGAACACGGCTACGGCGTCACGATCTTCAATGATAGTAAATATGGTGAGTTTATCGTGAAATTATAGGCATACTTGCAATGTTGGCATGCACTAAATACCAAGATGATGATGATGATGATGCTGTTTAGGATTCTCGACATTCGGTAATGTCATGCGACTTACACTGCTTAGGGCACCCAAGGGCCCGATGCCCATTGCGATATCGGTGAGTGGGATAACGTGCTCGTCTATTCTCTATATCCTCAATGCAAACTGATCAATATACGTATAACGTATTATTTCTTATTTATTTACAAAGGTCATCATAAATTCCGATTTGCCATGTTCCCGCATCATGGCACCTTCCATGAAACTCAAATTGTTCGACAGGCCCATGAATTCAATTCGCCACTTGTTGCACGGTAATTATAATAAGCATATTACTATAATGTGAACCTAATACGCTCGTTCATAGATCGCATCCAAAGGCTCAAGTGGACGTGTTGGGCCATAAGGCGGGTATACGTGTGCACGGTTCACATAATGTTATCCTAGAAACGGTTAAGCGAGCCGAAGATTCCGATCACGTTATCGTTCGTCTACACGAAGCTTATGGCGGCACGGCACGGTACACTTGTCATTGTAAGTGGTGATGCAATCGTAAATTATACATATAACTGACGGTATAAACTAATCGTGCACACTATGTGGTACAGCGAGTTCAATGTTAGCGCCGTTAATTACTGCAACATCCTCGAGGATGAAGGCGGTGCTGCGATTCAACCATGTCAAACGACTAATCGCTATTCAGTGAAATTACGTCCATTCGAGATTGTTACACTGAAATTGACCGTCAAGAAGTAAGTATCCATATTGTCATGGCCTGATGTTTGTTTAACTTTATTCATTCATTATTTGGATAGCTAGTTCTAGCACGGCGACGACTAAAGACGAGGAAACCGACTGGATCATGGTAGAATAAATAATACTATGGCAATAGTCATACTTGCTATCAGTCTATTACGGTGTATATGCTTCCATTACCATTTACGAGATGATGATAAACAGTCCCAGTAGTAAATGATAGTTTTTACGAGTTGCAGTTTATAATGTGAAAATACTAACTAGTTACTCCCGCATACTATAAATGAGGATAGGGCGAATTCATCGCCATTGTGTGTGTGCAATGATAGTCGTCGGTGTACGCGTGTTGTAGCAGCGGCAATATTTTTTGATAATTTTTCTTTTTTTTCTTTTGACGAACGAGTCTTTTTCATCGTTTACACGCCACTTGACTTGTTCTTCATCAATTCCGATTACGCGCACGGAACGTTTCTTACTCACGTATTCGTTATGGTAAGCGTGCAGTACCATAATCATTTGTTGTACTAGTGGAAAGAGATCTAGCTACTTGGCAACAACAACTATGCTTTTGCTTCTTTATGCAATAATTTGATATATATGAATACCAGATATGTTCGTATCTTGTACTAATAGTTTATTTCTCTTTTATAGGCCGCCACTCATATTCTATACGAAACGGCCTCAGGCTACGCGCTCTTTGAGCGTATTCAATCCGAAGAGATTGGTCAGAAGCTCGATGAAGTCCAGCCAGTATTCAGGATTTAGGTAAATTTGGCAAAATGGTCGCCCTTAAATCGTTTATGCCATTCAAAAATGCCATGCACGCGTTGGAGAATCAGAATGATGTCTCGGAAGGTAATACTACTTACAATAATAATAATAACAATCTAGCATGATAGAGTTAGTTAGTGACACCTTAATTAATGACATTGATGTGTAGGTGTGTGCAATGCTTCTCTCAAGGCATTCCTAGAATTGAACCTGCCAAAGTCGTCTAAAAAGGCCAAGGTATGCCTGGGTGTCGATGAGAAGAATCTTGCCGGTGCCATCAAGCAGGAGTTGTCGATCGACTGTGCCTCCGACGAACTAGTACGCGAGTTGGTGCGTGGTGTTCGATTCCACGCCGAGAAGATGCTAGCTCAGCTTAAGGATGGCGATTTGGAAAAGGCACAACTTGGTCTTGGCCATAGTTACTCTCGTGCCAAGGTCAAGTTCAACGTGCATCGTGCCGATAACATGATCATTCAATCCATCGCGTTGATCGATCAATTGGACAAGGATATCAACACGTTCTCCATGCGTATTCGGTGAGTGGTACATCTATCATTCATATGAACAGATGCGATGTATATGTACACTAGATGGCATACTAAATAATGATAATGATAACAATCATAGTGAGTGGTATGGCTGGCACTTCCCTGAGCTTGTCAAGATCGTGAATGACAATGGTCAATACGCTCGTTTGGCCAAGTTGATCAAGAACAAGTCGCAATTGACCGAGGAGAATTTGCCCTCCATCGAGGAGATCCTGACCAAGATGCTGGCAAGGCACAACAAGTGCTCGATGCCGCACGCGCCTCGATGGGTACTGATATCTCCGATATCGACATGATCAACATCCAACACTTTGCCGATCGTGTTGTAGCCCTTACCGACTATCGTAAACGACTACACGGCTATTTGCAATCACGTATGAGTCAAGTGGCACCTAATCTAGCCGCGCTCATCGGTGAAATGGTCGGCGCACGACTTATCTCGCATGCTGGTTCCCTCACGAATTTGGCCAAGTATCCCGCGTCTACCGTACAAATTCTTGGTGCCGAGAAGGCACTTTTCCGCGCTTTGAAGACCAAGGGCAATACACCAAAGTACGGTTTGATCTATCATTCCTCGTTCATTGGTAAGGCAGGCCAGAAGAATAAGGGACGTGTATCGCGATTCCTCGCCAACAAGTGCTCAATTGCATCACGTATCGATTGCTTCACAGGTAAGTGGAACACACACCACCGATGAAGGAATGAATTGCTGCAGTGGATTGATATTGACGTCAAATATGTTGCTATAATTGCTATCGAATAGAATTGCCAACCACGAAATTCGGTGATGCTATGCGAAAACAAGTTGAAGATCGTTTGGCTTTCTACGAGACGGGTGCACCACCTAGCAAGAACGCCGACACAATGGAAGCGGTCATCGCTGAATTGCATGCCGATAAAGATGATGTCATGGAGGATGTCATGGAGGATGCTGAGGATGTCAAGTCACCAAAGAAGGATAAGAAGAAGAAGAAGAAGGCCAAGAAGACGGAGGACGATGACGAGGCCATGGAAGTTGATACTCCCAAGAAGAAAAAGAACAAGAAAAACAAGAAAGAGTAATAAGCATATACTGTCATCGTAGAATATCAATGATCCATGCATGTCGCGATACTATTGTTTGGTTCATTAGCGGATATGATTCCGAGTTGTTTAGTCTCTTTAATTGCGCTACAATACAATTTATATCACCTTATTATTACTATTAGTATTGTTATAGTGATTGATTAAACTGAAAATGAACAAAATGAGTAGCGTCATCATTTATTAATCATTTATTGATCTAATTTATTACTTGTATGCATACACGTAACTCATCTATTGCAACCCTTTCTCGTTAAGTATCACACACACGTACTGGTTAACCTGTTCATTCTTTTTGTTACAACTCTCTCCACTATGGCAACCTCTCTATTTCCTGATCTTCTTTCTGGAGGCCAGAGTCGTCTATTAGAATTCAAAGCGGGTCGTCTATTCCGAGATGGCGACACGAATTGGGTACGACCCGACGAAGCAAAAGGTCTCATCTATCTTGACAAGGTAAATCACGAACGAGATGACTGAACTGCCGAGTATGCCTGCTTACTACTTGTTGATAAATAGCCAGATGGTCTACTACACTTTTATTGGAAGAATCGCGATACAAATAACGTGGCAGAAGTAAGTAGCTATAAACTAATAGTGATAGTAATAGTAATAGTAATAAACACGTTGTTGTATATCGTTGCTTACCTATCCTTCTACTTATTTTATGCTGCGTTACTCGACTAGGATCTAATTATTTTCGCAGATGACGCGGAATTCTTCAAGGTCACTCAAAGTTCTGGTCGTGTTTATGCGCTCAAGTTTAAATCCTCGGGTAATATCATGTTCTTCTGGATGCAACACGCGGATGAGGAACGTGATGAAATGCTTTGTCAGCGACTTAACGATCTGATCGCTAATCCTGATGCTGCCGGTAAGTTACAAGGGAAACAGAATGACAACGATAACGGTGATGAACATATGCTAATCGTTCAATGCTAGATATGATGGATGATCGTGATGCTTTAATGCAAATGCTTAATAGCTCCATGGATTACAAGTAAGTAATAGTAAAAATTGGGATAAGCAATGCATGCATGATACTTATCCTACAATCCACTAGTATCGATGAGGAGGACACGGGTGAACATCAGGAGCCATTGCTAAGTGAGGTCGCGGCACCTACACCGGCCTCAGCTGGAGCAGAAGTCAACTTGCAAACCAATCAGCTTAGTAGTCTACGTGAACTATTAGCGAATATCACGGTTCCTGATGAAGCAGGTATGTTATATATTTATGTGTATATTACATGTATACGTGCTAACTCTACGTTTAGAGGAACAATCTACCGATGCAGCTCTATCATTAGGCGATGTACTTACGGTAAAGAATATACAGCCACTGCTTAATGACTCGGAATTATGCTCAGGTAAACGAAGTCGATTGTTTATACTCATTATTCGTATATACTAAATGATGGAACATAGCGGTCTTTCCTCATTTACCGGAAGGTGCCCCTCAAACAGCCGATGAAGTAAAGGCAGTGGTAGGCAGTCCACAATTCCGTCAAGTAAGCATAATGAATGATTACCTCGTATACAGTGCAATGATTAACGATTATACCATTGAATGATATTGACAATCTAGTCATTGGCATCACTTAGTGCGGCATTGAATACGGGACAACTAGGACCATTGGTACAGGAATTAGGTAAGCTATTCTTGCTATTAATATATTACATTGGTAATAATAATGATGATGATAAATGAATCTATTCTATGTAGGATTACCACCATCAGCTGGTCATGGTAAGTAGGAGAGATAGCTAGTTAGTTATTTATTTATTTATAATATATCCTATTGATATTGAATAGGTGTGGAGGCATTCCTGCAAGCCATAGAAACATGTGCTCGTCAGCGTGCTACGGAAAATGAAGAGGAAATGCAAGCGGATCCAACGCCAAGTAATCAGGATCATCATGCATCAGATCAAATGGAAGAATAAATGAGCACAGATTGTAGGAATACGATATCTCGTTCATTTAACCATTATATACAGATCTTATTGTTGCTATTGTTGCTCTGTTATCTTATTGCTGTTCTTGTGTATACAATCTATATTATGTGTTACTGGGATGATGATGATGATGTTGTTGTTGTTGTTGTTGCTGTTGTATGTGACGATGATCGATTGTTTGTTCCGTAGGTCTATCAGATGATACTGGTTGAGCCTTTTTCTTATGGTAATTCGGTGCTTTCTCATAAGCATTAGGACTAGGTGTCCTATTTAAACGACGGCGACGACCATGTCGACCATGTCGATGTCGATGTCGTTTATCTGATGTATCACAATCAGTATCACTATTATCTGAAGAGGAGCAGCAGGATGAAGAGGAAGACTCGTCACTTGATGATTCACCAAATGCTCGTTGCTTTCTAAATATACAACATACTATTACGACAAGTGTTAGTTACTACTATTGTATCTATTATAAACACCTATAATTGCTTACTTTTCGATTTTCTACGATTAAGATGCTCATTATCCACCACCGATTCATCCCAGTGTATTCTACGTCGTGGTACACTCGTTGTATCTACTCCCTCCTGAGTGGAGGAGGTCTCAGTATTGTTCGTATCATTAGCAGCATCAGGCACTGATTCACCCGCTAATCGTAAAACACCAGTAGATGGTATAAGTGCTGTACTTGTAGCTGATTCTTCTCTACGAATTCGAGTTCTCTCTTGTAATTGCTGTGATGCACCACTTGTGCTAGCACCTCCACTTGTAGTATAGACCATATTCGCTGAATAGCGTATGATTCAAACGAATAAACGTAATAATTCTAGTTGAATACGAAGAAAAGCGTAAATAATAGCAGCTTAATCAAAAGAGAGCAGCAAGAATAGAAGAGGGAGAGAAATAGAAATAAATAACTACTATGGCAAGTTAAACGGATAACGCTTTTTGAATCGGATTAATTCATTCACATAGAAACTAGCCAACCGGCTTGTCCTTGTCTCTCTCTCTCTTCCGAGTATTCTCCTTTATATTCCATGGTCATTCACTATTTTACTGCTTGTTAAATACAAAGTGAAAGCGTACTAATCAGCATGTCGTTTATTAAACAATATCACGGCAAGTTATTACCAGTAGTGGCACCGTTATTATCGTTACAACAAGTACGACGTTACGGTATGGTTACTCAACGAACGATATTTACAGGTCGACCATTATTATCTTTACTAGTCACCAGTAAGTAGTCCTATTATGTGATACACGTCGATTATATCACACTAATACTATAGTGATGATATCAATATAGTACATTGAATAATGTAGTAAGGAACGAATCATATCGATGGATGATGGCACAACGCTTAGTAAGATAGTGACATTATTATTAAGGAGGAAGCTGATTTACTTTATTCATTCATTCATTAGAAATCATCATTAATGTATTCACAAGCAACTAGTAATCATTCAGCATTAGCATCTACTCGTTGTCTACGTCAATATAGCACAGATATTACAGTTGATGTAAACACTAGTGCTACATTATCGCGTGTAGATGCTAGTACACTAACACTAGACTGGCAACATGGTCCATCTAATACATTGTAAGTGATATATCGTAACTACAGTCATATCATATCATAGTAATAATGACAATGATGTGATTAGTCTACATTTTGGTTACGTGATCATTGTCCTTGTTCGCAGTGTCAACATTCTGACACGAAACAACGATCGGTTGATACATTTATGGTAGAGTAATCATTACTCTTATTGAGGTTGATATATGTATTACTTATTACATGATTGATTTAATAGATTCCTATGGATATTCAACCAGACATATAGCAATTGAACAGGACAACTTGAAACTTACTTGTTAGTATAATATGTAATTGTATCATATATATCGTTTAATAATATAATCATAATCATGATCAATAGGGCCTGATGGACACAAGACTAATTATCCACTAAGTTGGCTATATCAACAATTACCGAATAATCAAAGTACACGTATGAAGGAATCCATTGCTGCTGCCACTACTACACTATGGGATGCAGGAATATAGATACATTACCGCTGTATCCTATAAAGAGGTAATAATAATAATAATAATATGAAATTCCATCTAATCATCATTGATATAATAATCTAGGTCATGAATACTGAACAAGGTGTACATCAATGGTTGCAACTTATCGTAAGTATTACGTATAGGTAATTGAACATACAACATGTTTATCATATATATATATATATCATGTCTAGAAACAATACGGTATTGGATTTGTTAAAGATGTACCGCCTAATGCATTTGATACGGAGAAATTGGCACTACGTATTAGTCATATACGCCATACACATTATGGTAGGTTGAGGATATTGATGCATTGCTTGATAATGAATGAATCAATCTGGCATTATTATTATTATTAGGTGGTTTTTGGGAATTACAGCGGATATGGCACACAATGATACTGCTTATACAACGCTATCACTTCAATTACATACGGACAATACGTATTTCACTGATCCAGCAGGGTAACTAATATTAGTTATATGAAAGGTAATGGCATTACTAATGCACGCCACCATCTAGACTTCAAATGTTCCATATATTACGACCGGCCGACAAAGGTGGTGAATCCTTGTTTCTAGATGGATTTAATGCTGCGCGTATTCTATACGAGAAAGATCCACATGCCTATCGTGTCCTGTCAACCACACGTACCAATGCCATGGCTTGTGGCGACAATCGATTCAACATACAGCCTGCTCATGCCTATCCATTGCTGAACCATTTGCCAACAACTATTAATGGTGTAATCGAATCAGTAGCCGACACTTCCCAATCATCTATCGATAGACTGTTCCAGGTTCGATACAATAATGATGATCGTGCCCCATTATGTCTAGATGTTCATGAGACACGCGAGTACTACCAAACACTACGTGTATGGCAATCCATTGTACGTGATCCTGCTAACATTCTAGAGATTGCCCTACCACCCGGTCTAGTCGTATGTTTTGATAATTGGCGCGTACTACACGGTCGTAATGCATTTGTAGGTCGACGACAAGTATGCGGCTGTTATCACGGTGCTGACGATTGGCATAGTCGATTGCGTGCATTATCAGAGAGAAACAACAGCATTGACAATAACATCCATTAACTAGCGAATAGTTCAAAAATATATATTGCTTTACTAATATTTACCACACTAAATTCACTCTGTATCATTGTAACAACTAATTGATGCGTTCGTATAATTGAAATTCAAAGGTTGTTCCATCTCGTTCATTGATTAGAACACCCTCGGGATAGTCATCATATTGAATGGTTGTGGTAGTAGAGGTAGTAGTAATACTGGTGCTAGTAGAGGTGGTAGTAGTAGTGCTATCAACGGTAATTCGACGACGCCTTAACATATCCGCTTGCAATTCCTCATGAGTGCATCGTCTCCAACCGGCCGCCGTAATCGTCTTGATATCTTGTGCGAAAAGCGAGGGGAAATGCGCGGTAGCATTGGGTACATTGACATGAACACGCGTCAAATAGACACGCCCACAACTTGGATGCTGCACTGCTTCGGCATAAAGTCGTGTTCCACCACAGATGAATATATCTGCAATATCCATTCGAGTGGATAAAAGATCCAGTGCTGCATCTAATGATTTAGCTGATAGCACATCTTCAGGTAAACTAGGAAACGAGCAAACAATTACTTTAGTGTTACCGCTGCTTCTGTTTTGTTATGATGGTTCACTCACCTTTTTATGAATTCCTCGTTGCTTGTTAGCACAATATTCAGTCTACCGGCGAGTGGTCGCATTCTCACTGGTATACCTAGATATGTGTCACGACCCAGAATAACCGCGTTACGACAGTGAGAAGGATAAGTGCCATGTAGAATCTCTTTGCTAACACGTTCGAAATGAGCGGTATCGCGTGGTATACGCCAAGGTATCTTGGGTCCCACACCGATACCGTTGTCTAGCGAGCATGCTACGACAACGTGGAATGTTCTAATAGTCATATTGATGACACGAAGAAGAAGCACAGAGAGCAAACAAATAAGAAAAGTTAATAGCAATGATAATGAATGATCACATCGAAATAGTTCGTATTTTTAAATTTCTCTCATTCCACGTGAATTAATCCGACTGGTTCATTCCCATCTCTTATCTTTAATCGCTCTATGTGTGTATACAGTGTTTTTCCATCCAATTTGCGCATTTATCCTTTAACATTTGCAGTTTATTAATAAATAGATTAACACAATTGTTAACACCATTATCGCATTGCTATTATTATTGAGTAGTTGTCATCGCTCTAGCAGTTGAGGGAGATGTTAACGATCGTGATATCACATATTACAATTAGTGATAATAAGTAATAGACACGTTGATAGAACTTACATATCTTGGATGCAAAGCGATACAATCACGGATAAGTTGCTTTCTGATGCTTAGTTCCTCGTTGTTGCACTGATCCTCATTTCTTTGAACAACTAAAGGTAACACACTGATGAAATGTATCTATGGTATACATAATCCTTTCTGAGATGCGCTCCTTATTGCTCATTATTACCCCCAACCATTCCTGCATCATGAGATTGGTTCTATGCTGGTATTACAGCCATGTCCCTTCAACACTCGCCATAGTTTCAATATTAAATAATGTTACATTATCCACTATAAATATGGGTCCTATTTTGTACGAATTGAATAAACTTATCTTCATCTTCCAGTTCAATCGTCCTATTACACTCTACCACACTACCTTATTGTATATCGCCTACACATTGTGCTTGAGCAATCGAGCAATCATAGCTCCCACACTATCAATGAGAAAGTGTCCTACTACTTGTCATGATCCCTTACGGTAAGTATACCTCATTACACTTTGATATTTATTACAGTGTACTAATTCATTATTCTGTTAGATGCACACATCGAAACAATGATTAAGAGGACATGCAAGTTAAAGGATTCGAGTATCGTTTGTGGAATCGGGGTTATGGTTGCTCGTCTGGATTTCATTCAAATCATCAAATGCCTTCGTAGTGGAACTGATGTTCCAACACACCCTCATCCAAGTGTCGTTGCTTCCAATCATTCAAGACAGGAGGACAAGGACATCGAGGAACCAAACAACAAATACAAATTACCAGGTTGTATCGTCAACCGCCGCACTGTCGCCCAAGCGACAAGGCACCCAGAATACAGGGGTAGAAATACTTGTAAGTGTAACATCATCATTATTTATTCGTAAAGACAAAAGACTAACTGCGCAAATTGGATGGAAAAAGCCTGTAGATGTTGCTTCCAAGACATATTCTAGTAACCATTAGGATTGACATAGTCCATAGAACAATGGTGTAAAGTCACGCGTTTCTTGAAACAAATACGCGTCATTAACTAATAAAGTCAATTGTTCATCTATTGTTAGTTAGTATATTACATGATATTGACAATTCACAACTAGATGATATGCTACTGTATCGCATCTAATGGTTTACGAATGAATACGCTTATGACATGTATTCCAGCAAAGATACCGTTCATGCAACTATGCGCCACTAATACCACGTGAATCCACTTGTAAATTGTACGAACCTGTAAGAAACAAGAACACTTGATACATCCATCATTAGTAACAATCCATGTAAACGTCAATGTAGAACAACCTGAATAAGTTGCCATTCATTGATGTCACATAAGATCTTCATTGAAGCACATCAATTCGTCTACTACTACTACTACTACTATCACTAATAACATTGTTATAGATTCATTTCTATTAGCTAAATCATCATTTGATCTTACATCACAATGCAGGAGTCAGTCATAGTCAAGTATCTGCACGTGGCGACTCTCCATAAGTATGCTATTATGCAGTATTCCTAGATAAATGTGTGTGTGCTCACGCCACAAATATACACTCATCAAGGTAGTAATAATACTAGCAGTAGTAGTAGTACGTACCTTTTTCTTTTCATTCATTAATAGCAACAAAGAGGAAGCACACTATTGTCGCTTTCTTACGTTCTCTCCCTCTATTAATTGATCCTTGTCTAGTTATTGTTGTTGTTGTTGTTGTTACTATTATTACTCTATATTAATTTACTAATAATAATAATCACTTTGTTTTATTACTCCTCAAGTACTCCTGCTACTACCATAACAATTATCATTGTATTGTAGTGATAAAGTGATAGTAGTGAAAATAACTACATGGTGTGGTAGCGGGATTATTATTTACATTATTGAATGGTAGTAAACCGGCTCGCTTTTTAATACATCCGTTACTCTCCATCATCTGTTTCTCTCGCTTTAAAACGCTATATACTATTTTCGGTTGTCTCACTCTCATCTTCCTCTCTACAAAAATCATTACCAACATACCGCGTCTAAACACACCTACACCTATACGTCTCCCGATTGCTGCCATCGTCACCTTCTTGCCCTTGCTACTGGCTCGTATTTTGATATAGTGGTGCATGCGTTTAGGCTAGCAAGTTGACTGATACATATACATATTTATATTTATACAGTCGAATATACACACTTGTAGTAACTATCGCTTGTATCACCGTTACTTGTACTGTTTCCCTCTCTTGCTCGCTTGCTCTCTCTTCTCTTTCAAGTACTAGTGTGGTGCAGTGCTAAAAAATTATAAGTGACCGACCTTGATGAACCAGTGTTCCTTCTTGTCGTTTGCTACTACTACCACTACTACTTGTATCACTGTCACCCCATACGCTTGCAGATATACCTTCTAGTTGCCATCTCTCTTTCCTCTCCTACTCCTACTATTGATTATTGGTTTGTGGAGCATTCCTATTCATATAGTACAGAGTAATTGCTGTCACAACACACAAACGGATATCGCTCTATCGAGGCAGTATGGGGTCAGATGTGAGCAAATTTATTGAGGCCGAGGCGAATACGCGTCGTTTGAATCTGGCGCAAAAGCGTATTACCGAGATTCCCTCGGATATAGAACGCTTTCAAGAACATCTACAACGGTATGTAATAGAGCAGGTCGACAACTATGAGAAATGACCCATTTCGACTAACCTATCTGTTTCCGTATTGAATAGACTTGAGCTTAACCATAATTTGTTACATTCGCTACCCAGTGAGATGGCAATGTTAAGTAATTTGCGGTTCCTTAACTTACGGGGTAACTTTTTTCGAGAGTTCCCGTTAATTGTAAGTAATATCAGTATGATAGCCGTTGGTTTCACTTGTATTATGACGAGACTTAGCCATACTAAATGTGCGCATTTTTCTTACATCTCTATGTATATATAGTTATGCAGTCTACCCAATCTAGAAATTCTTGATATCGGACGTAATAAAATACGTACATTACCGGAGGATTTTGGCCAGTTAATGTCGTTAAAAGTAAGTATCACCTTATTCATCATTGGCAATAATCGTGATAATGGTAGATTACAATGATTAAACGACGACTTCTTGACTTGTCTAGATTCTAAGCATAGCCAACAATCGTATTTGTCAACTACCACAATATATAGGCGATATGAAGCAATTACGTATTTTGAAAATACACCACAATCCATTGAGTTGGCCACCATCTCATATCATTGAACCGGTACAAGATGCAGATGGCTCAGCATGGCTGGACCAGTTGAAGCAATATTTGCGCGAAAATAGCAATACTACGGTAGACACAACCACTGAAAAACAAGGTAAGCTAGGTTACTATTTCTATCTGAATAATACAACATATTGATATATATATTGATATATATTGATATATATTTACGATTACTATAATAGCATCACAAGTATCATCTGACAGTGAAGGAAGGTAAGTATACGATTGAATTTGACATCTTTCACAAGTAGCACATACGCGTATTTGTTTACTATATCTAACCACATCATATTTCACATATTAGTGACGACGTATCCAACTCGAATTACCCCTTAAATAATCGACCACAACAATCCACATCTCGACATAAGGCATCGCGTGACAATCTTACAACATTCATTGAATCAGCACGACTGGAACAGGCATCATCTACAACTGGTGCAAATACAAATACAAACACTTCAGATGATGGTTCATGTGGTGGCGGTAATAGTAGTAGTAAAACTAAGACATTGACACATCAACGATCTCG
Source organism: Syncephalis plumigaleata (assembly GCA_025201365.1). Classification (NCBI taxonomy): domain Eukaryota; kingdom Fungi; phylum Zoopagomycota; class Zoopagomycetes; order Zoopagales; family Piptocephalidaceae; genus Syncephalis; species Syncephalis plumigaleata. Next base: position 970,752 of record JAIXMF010000001.1, read on the forward strand.
ACCGTCGAATGGCAGTTCCGAGCATGTTCATACACCTTCCTCATCAGTTGCAATGTCACCCATATTAACTACACCTTTAGATGAGGAAATAGACGACTACCCGGAGACACCCGTGTTTATACGTGGAACAATGCGACATCGTCAGAAATCCCGTGACAATGGTCATCAGCATTATTCTAGTACGGGATCTGCACTACTCTTGGTAATAATAGCATTAATGGAGTAGGAGGAGCAGCGGGTAACTTTCATATACGTGGATCATCAACGGATGCCCTACTAGCATCGAGTGCTGCCGTTCATGCTCGTCGACCCTCTATTGATGCATCTAGTTCACAGATTGCTACTGCTGCACATCAACGACAGTCATCAAGTGAAACATTATCATCTATCAACAATAACAGCAGTAATATCAATAACAATAGTAGTAGCTCGAGTGGTATCACATTACATTCACATCGATTGTCTCGGGAAATAATAAACATGGCGGCGAGTAAGCATAGCAATGGATCGATTAGTCGTCTACATAATCGATATCGATCCGCGGAACTAGCACAGTCAGAGGGTAAACAACACAATCGCGATGATTCAATGGATTCGTTGGGTTCGCTGGATAGTCAACTCACGCATATTACTACGGCCTCTGTTGATCGAGGTCAAGCGACGGCACCATCGGTGTACTCGCTAAGCGGTAGTGGTAATTCAGTTGTTTCCGGGGGAACCAACAATTTCAGCTGCGAGCGGGCTGTCGAAACGTACTTTCAACGGATTACGGGAACTGCCGAGGTTGATCTCGCTAGTGAATCGGGTCGTTGGCTTGATGCCGGTCGATGCATGCTATTCGCCCTATCGCAGGCGTATACAACACTACGCGTATTGGTGGCAGCCCAACCAGACACACAAGCCACCTTGATACTTAGTGGCACGTTGAAAGTACTCAATGATCATGTACACCAACTAGTTCGATGCCTAGTTGGATTCGATCGACATGTTCACCAGCTGCGACATCAGTCGAGTCAACGCTTGGAACCCGGTGTATGCGCCGAGTTAAAGCGACATTGTCTGGCGAGTGTGGCGGCAACACGTAAACTAACGCAAACCCTACGTCTTCACGGACAAACATTGATGCGCGGCGTGGATATACGACTAATACGACAGGCTCTACTATCGTTTCACGGTGTAAGCTACGAGATTCGATTAGCAGCAGAACGATTACCATGCGCGGCAGCTATGCCTCCACTGGCACGTAACCCGCACAATGCCACCGCTGCACCAGCATCTCTACTGGGCAATGTTCCATTGGGACTAGTACGTGGACTGGCGCGTTCTTCCATGCGACGTACCGCCACCGCACCATCCGATAGTAGTAATAATCGTACGATCGATGTATTCACCGCTAATAACAGTACTAATCATAGTAATGGTAATGGCATGTCATCCAGTCTATCGACTACAGGCGGCAGTAGTACACCGATTGCCCTGAACACACCATCTAGTATCACTTCATTCTCGCCTAATCTACTCCCTACTACTAGTATTAGTGCCAGTGATATAACAAGGTCGGCCACCATAGGTGTTACTACAACAACACCCATGCCTATTATGCAGCCGTTGACTGGTCACGCGATGCTTGCACGTCGACCAACTGCGCCTGATATTCGATCGCATATTCCATCTAATGCCCCTAATCAGTTGAATCAGCTGAATCTACCCGACACGCCAACCACGCCCATTATCAATCTCCCGGATACGCAACAGGATCTAGAACGCGACACACGATTGATACAAACGACGAGTGCGTGTGTTAATGCTACGTCCACGGCTACCGAACAAATACGACATGTTGTAGCGCATTATTCGCGTGTCGATCAAAATGGTAGCGGGAATTCCGATCGACGAGGTACAAGTTCACCACGTAAGGATAGTACGAGTTCACCATTGTTGAATGATGCGACACCCTCTACACGATCACTACCAAGATCCGGTCATTTATCAGTGGAGAAGATTAACGAGCTGAATCGTCATTTACAAATTGTTTGCGAATTACTACCACGAATACAACGTTCGTTAAACGCGTTTCAATCATATACCACGGAATTAACCTATCGCCGTGCACTATTAGAGGATATATCCGCATTTCTACGAGTAAGTAGTAATAATAATAATTAATATAATACGAATTAATGTCTGTTATCCTTTTTCATCTATCACAGGCTGTCACTCGTCTGTCCACAGCTGCCAAAGGTGTATCACTCATATTCTCGCTAAGTCGATCGGCAACCATGTCATTACAATCTATGATTCAGTCAACGCGTGACTTGACTTTATTAATGGCAACCATAAGTGGTCGTATGTCACCTCGACCACTTTTACGTAATAACACATTACCCTCGGGTAGAACATCACCGTTGCCACCGGGTAGCAGCAATGCAACATTAGAACCCATACCAAGTATTAATGTAAATGGACCATAAGATTACTGTGTTATACTACTACTCGTTTTTTGTTACTATTTACTATTATGGTACGCACACCTACATATATATATATATACGCACAATGATTATTACTATGACGATTAGGTGTATAGTTGTCGTTGTAGTTGTAGTTGTAATACGACAGCTTATGTTATGTTATGTTATAGTATAGTATAGTATTGATAAAGCGATATTTGCTTTATTACTATAACTATAGCTATTATATATTTTATTATTAGTAAACAAAAAAGCATCATTAATAACCACGATAATGACCATTATGTCTTATATATGTATCTATATATCTATATACATGAATAAATCATGCTTATAAATACTACTATGATCGATATCGTTGATCGAACAGTCAGGATAGATGACAATTCGTGACCTGTTTTTGACAAGTAGATAGACCAATTGTTGGGAATTACAGGCTTTATCATCGTCATTATCGTGATAGTTGAATTGTATCTATGTGATGATAATCCTCGCTGCATTACTACAGGCTATTTCCATCCAATTTGCGCAGTTAGCCTTCTGTTTTATGAATAATTATGATGTTAACACTTGCGTATTTAGATGTGGTCGCGATAACGCCATGGTTAATTTGTTTTTTGTTGTTTGGACCCCCGTTGTCTTGTCTTCTTCTTGAACGTTAGAAGGAACGGTACTCGTCGGAATTGTGTTGGAAACGACCATCAGCACGATGACTGCGGATAATCTGAATGAAGTTCAGACATGCTGCCATATCACGATTCCATACACGATAATCAATAGCTACTTGTAAGTACATGACATGGCAATATCTAACTATACTAGTACACTTGTATCGTTACCTTATAGAATTGATGATGATAGTTATTGCTATCAATAAATGATCCATTACTAATACTGAATTGTTATTATTATCATGCTGTGTCAATTGGCATTTCTACAGTGATAATGATGTTAACAATTGTGTTAATCTATTTATTAGTAAACTGCAAACGTTAAAGGATAAATGCGCAAATTGGATGGAAAAACCCTGTACCACTACTACTACTATTAGTGCTACTACAGTCTATCATCTCATTTCTATTCTTCTTTATTATTTTCTACTTCTACTTCTATTATTATTACTGTTGTTGTTGTTTTCTATTACTATTATTATGCAGTATTGTCTGCCGTTGAACATCTAAGTAGCCATTACTACTACTACTACTACTCGTTCGTCTACTGTTTGCATTTCTTTTTGTTTTATACCTACATTGAACTTTCCTTACCTTGCACATTGAAGCGTAACAATGTACACTCCACCACTTTCCACTGGACTAAGTGGGGCTGGTCCACGACTACGTGCCTATCTTGACACCTTGCCTGAACTTACCTCGCCATCTCGTCGTGCCGCTCTCTACGCCGACCTATCTCTACTGCGAGATACGAATCCCTATGCCTATGAGCGTGCTCTATCCTGGTGGCAACGAGCAGTGGTAGGTGCAGCTCGGCCGGTGCCACTAGTGAGATGCCACCTGCATCGAATCAACAAGCCAAGCAGTGTGTATTCTGCGTGTTACCCGGCTCATTAGCGGCAGCTTTTGAGCGTGATGGCATACGTCCCGCAGCCCTAGTGACTGTACTGGTAAGTTACCATGATTATAGCAAGCATATTATAGTATTGAATCTCATTTCACGCCCTACAATCGTCTAAATATAGGAGACGATGGAACGTAAGGGAGAAATACGTCGCATGGAATCGTATGCGCCCCTCTTGCGTACCTGGTCGGGTTGGGCGTGGAACGTCATGTCAACTCTACCACGACGATTGTGGTCGAATAAGACTCCTGATGAGCAAGAGTTCGTAGTGGTATCGGCATTAGAGGTGAGTCAATGTGCAGCGTCATACTGATATGAGGTATGCAATTATTGATCGTTAATCGTTAATCGTTAATGTAGGAGGCAGCTCAACAAGCATGGGATATACATGTTGCTCAATTGGTGTACACGACCACTGATCGTCTCTACACCTGGGAGGAGTTTTGTACACGGTTACGACAAGGACCACTGGCTAGTTTGTTGCGTAACGAACGAGACTGGGAATTATTATTGGCTCAACTCGAGGAGATGGGTCGAGTGAAAGTGGAGCGATCCATGCAACGAGCGGATGGTCATCCACAGGTAAGTTATCTATATATGCATATATCATGCTCTTAATAATATAAGCACATATGCTAATGGAATGCTATGCAATACATAAACAGTTGATTAAATTTGCACTAGCCGAGGAGATCGGTTGTCCCATCACTGTTACAGAAACGGATCATGGTCTATTGAGTGTACGACATACGCTACATCGCGTTACGCAGCAAGTGGATCAATTGCAAAAACAAATGGATACGTAAGTTGTATAGATAAATAGATGAAATATACATTAATGATTATTGTCATGATCATAGACTACGTAAAGAGGCAAAGCAATGGATATCAAGTGCGCATAAACAACGAGCACTAGGATGTCTACGTCAATGTAAAGAGGCGGAACGTGTACTAGAGAAGCGATTAACGGCGCAGGAACAGTTGAACACATCATTACAAGTGTTCAACAAGCGGATAGTGATGCACAGGTAAGTAGTATCTTGTAGAAATACCACCATTGTAATAGTAACTGATTACTGAATACATGCATAATAGGTACATCGTGCATTCCAACAGGGTACACATGCCATACGATCAATCATTAGCGAGCATGGTCTATCGGCCGATACTATCGATCAAACGATGGAACAACTAGATGAGACACTGACCGATCAACGAGAGATTGAAGAGGCACTCGCCACGGGACAAACAGCGATGAATCTCGATACATTAGAGGAAGAGGAGGAGCTTAACAAGGAGCTGGATGCATTAATGTTGACATCACCATCACCAACAGTAAATGAGAAAGAAATGACAGAAGCAGATCAGGTTGCTAGACGTTTGGAGGATCTATCAATGCCGCAAGCATTACCCAATCCTATAACAGCATCTGAAGAAGAAGTAATAACAGCTGCAATAGCAGAGTAGATGAATAAGATAACTGAAAGATTGATGTCACTTTGTTTTATCCCATACTATTCTTAATAGCTTTAGTATCAATATTAGCAGTAGTAAGACTATTATTGTTATCTACAATGCTTATCATGTACAATATATTCTCTATATTATCAATATTAAATGTTTATCATGTTTACTATTATACGTTATTGTCATCATCAGCATCATCGATCATATCCATCATTTCGGTATCCTTTTCTTCGTCCATGTCATCTGCCTTATTTTCTTCTACAGTTACAGTAGTAGCATTATTACTATTACTATTGTTGCTGTTATTATTATTATTTGTAATAGTCTGAGGTGGTGCTGCTACGCGTGGTGACATGGTTAATAGAGCAGAGGCAAATGCACGCATCTGATGTAGTCGATCCATAGTTTGTCGTAAAAGGTCGGCTTTGTTATAAGCTGTCTACTCATGAGTAACATTAGGCTTATTTCGATGTATAAGGATGCTTAATAGACTGTCGCCTACTTACCTCTAGCAATTGGCGATGCTGTACTAATTGAGCATCGACGTCTTGCATCATGGTCTACATCGTGTTAGTTGGCTATAACAATTCTCTTAATAAATTGGATGCTTACCATATCATTATCTGTATCGGTGGTATTCAACAAAGCAACTGCTTTACAACACTCGCTTAACTGTGTCATTGCTTGCGTGAATTGTTGTTCTGCTGCGCTAATTGCTTCCAACTGATCAGCGGCAGCTTTCGACTGACTTGGTAGTGCAGCGCGATAAACAAACGCTTCCACCACACCTTGCAGCGCGGTTCGAACTCCTTCTATCGTGTGCGCACCCGTAGCTGCAGGAGAAGTAGACGTCATACCTATTGTATCCATATTATAAAAAGTAAAAAATAACAAAAAAAACTCGTAGATGCTAGGCAAACGTCTCAATGGACATTAGCCGAGCGGTTGTCTTTAGATAAATGTGTTGATGCTCAAGAGAGGGGATTCATACACCAACGAATCCGCACACTCGACCACATCATAAGCCCGTCCTTGCCCAGGGGGTCGCCAACTATCTCTCCTTTTGTGTCAACACAAATGGTTTGTTGTATCATTCGGCTATATAAGGCCTGCTACAATGATGAATGATCAAATTATGGGATAGATTAACCATACGCACACACAAACAAAGAAGGACATTTTATTGATATTTGACGTGTTATACATGAATTAGTACTAGTGTTGTTGCTGTTGTTGTTGTTGTCGTCTACTCTCCTAATATCGGTCTTTATTATCGCTACTATGACCAGTTCGTCTCGTCCCGTTGATACTCTAGCTCATCTTCCACCCGAACTCTTTTATCGAATACTCCAGCTGAGTGGACCTGCTGCCGCGCTAATACTTATTGCAGCCTCGCACGCTTACTATACACGCATTGCGACTGACCGTCTATTATGGCGCGAGCTTTTCACTCAAGCTTTCGGTGACAGTGACGGCTGGCTCCGTTGGTATACAATAGGCAACAATAGCAGTAGTAATAGTTGTAGTAATAGTAGCGTTGGACCAGATACAATGTTCACTTCTTTATCGCTCGATTGGTTTCGTGTCTTTTTAGCACGACTCGCTACAGAGCGACATTGGCGTGATGATACAGGCACGCAGTATCCGATAAATATAAAGATGGCCAATACGATATCGGTTGCATCTACCGTCGACAATACACCGATGTGGATGTGCGACGAGACACGGCCATGGCTTTCAGTATGGCGTCCATTAAAGCGAGCATCTCTTCCACTGGCTGTAGTGCAGCATGCTTATCGACAACCACCGAGAACACTTGTCTTGCCCATTGATGGATGTGCATTACAAGTGATCATTACCGATAGTCATTTAGTAGTATTTATTCAAAGAAAAGCTAGTAAAGATCAATCAGTAATGGCATGGCCATTAGCACAACTTACTACTACTACTACTACTACTATACTACTACTACTACTACTACTACTACTACTACTACTACTACTACTACATCAGAATCAGTAGCAATGCAGCAGTTTGTTATTAATTCGTCACCAACCGTGAATGCATTAGCGGAATGGTCACCGAGTACTGACGCATTAGGTCCATGGCTATTGACATTGTCACATACATCACGGGCTAGTGCATTACAACCGACGCTTATTCACCTCGATGGTCATAGTCGACATGTGTTGCAATTACCAGGTGCCTATGTGTCGCGACATCTACAATACGTGTATCCCGGCGATAGTACACATCTATCCCGAGTAAAGTGGGTATTTTTCTACACACATTGGATGGTCGCACTCTTTCATGGCGATTAGTGGAAATAGATGAAGCATCGCCGGATACACCGCGAATTATTCATAGCGGTTACGTTGAATTAGGTCGACAAACAATGCTACCGCTTCGTATGCATAGTACACGACTCGATGACACGCATGCATTGTTACATGGTGCGGATCTACGTGGACCTGCTGAATTTCTTGGTGTTGTAGAAATTGTAAAATCAAGAATGACCACTGGCAATAATACGGTTGGTGCACCCGTGTATAATAGCATCACTCGATTGCTTTGGCATCGTGCCATGGCTTACGAGAAAGTAATCCCGCTTAATGCACGTCTCATTCTACTGGCGAGTCTGCCACACGAACAACGATCCATGCCAGGTATCGATCGTAGTGCCATGATGGCTGCTATCGGTCGACTATCTCGTCCCATCCCACCCACTAGTAGCAATCATCCGCCGATACTACGCACTACCATTCATGTGCTTAGTGCACTAGATGGCACATTACTACGAGAATACAAGACAACACCGTGGAATTCATTACAACACGTCATCGGCAATCTGGTTGTATTTGCCACACGTGATGGTCAACGCTGGCTAATGGATGGCTATACCGGTAAAATCATTAGGACACTTCCTGGATCACCAGGATGTTGGAATGCCGATGCCACACACTACTACTACTGCGACAGTCAAGGTGATCCAACGTGGACCGATTATGGTTGTTCATAAACAATAGTAACAATAGTAACTATTAGAATAAATTGTACATATATACTGTATACATACATCATAGATTGTAGAGATATTTATTTATTTATTTATTCATCTCCAGTAATGATCCAGTAAAAAGTGAAAACGGCAATGGAACTTGTTTACCGAGTTTGTGTACAAAAGAGTACGTACTTGAACGTGCATACTCGCTTGTTGTGGATCAAGTAATGACCTCATTTTTATTCTTAACGTGCCTTATTACGAATTATTATGGCAGTGCTATGATAGGTACTTATTTTCTCTCTCTGTCTGTCTCTGTCTGTCTCTGTCTCTTTACTAACGAACTATTAGCATTTTTATTACGCTTTTCCTTTTTCTGTTTTTTCTCTCCCGCTTGTCAACCTACCGCTGTGCTATTCAGCATGCTATTTACCATCAGTCATGGTATCCTAGCATGGTTATTCACTTGTTTATCGGTGCCGGTGGTTACGGTGGTTAACGCGAAACTTTATGTAAAAACTAACGAGCACCCCGCCAGTTTAATGTACCCCACACTTGATTATTTCCTACACCGCCAACCCTATTATCACTACGAAGGAATAGGCGTGGTATGGCCATGGAACAATGAGACAAACGACTGTACACTCGAGTCGATCACGCGACAATCAGATATACGAATAAACGCATCCAGTACTGATGTAGCAGGGTTGTTTATCTTGATGAACGATGCGATTAACGCGGGTTGCGAGACAGTTGCTCAGGTAATACACGATTGAATTGCTATAGAATGTTATGGGCAAGCAAGCGTAGAAGGATAAAGACTAATTACACAGCATGATTCAATCGATATTATTGCCATTATTGCTATCTAGATTGGACAGGCAGCCACTCGTCTATCGTATCAATGGCAATCTAACGGATATCCATCTATTGAACTAATCGTATTAATGAAACTGACGAATAATACGGAACCTTACTGGGGTCCAAATACCGACGAGTATATTTCTCATGAACCTGGTCGAATACCAGACGGTGTACCAGACATTAATGTCACCATGCTGGATCAATATGCCACGCGTGCTTTTCTAAATACTTTCAACTTGATTACTGGAGAATCATTTCAATTTACGGCGGAACAAGGTAATACTTGATGGATTATTGTGAATGCACCGTATCCTAATAAAACGCATCACTTGATTAGAACAAGGACCATGGAACAAAATATACCATTCACCCGAGGTTATCGCCTACCAGTGGGCTTACTTTGCCGTGGTAAGTAGTGCTAGCAATTCTGATGATGACGACAATGCGTGTAATCCATCTAACATCTTGACTACATTTATAGATTGTAGTATTACTATTGTATACATGGTCTCGAATTATAATGCTTATAATACTTGGAATATTACCGCGTGATCTTCGCCTACTATCATTTATTTTACATCGATTTATTGTCTAGGTATGCTAGAGGAAGATCCCGCTAATCAACATGCCATTAATCTAGCTACTTCATTATAGTATTGCTTGCCTACCTGGCAATATCGGATATATCGTATATAAACGAGATTATCGCATCGACCGTTTATTGCTTATCGGTCATATCATTCTTTATTATACTAATTCAATGGTGGGTAACGAGTGGCACGTACACACGCTTATTCGTATACTCATCGGTAGATGATTAAGGTCGATCTATTGCAAGAATGTCTTCTCCGCTGTTTCTATCGTTTGCTTCCAAATTGCCGTTGCCATTAGCTTTCTATTACTGCTCATCATGTTCACCATGAACATGCTCACCATTTGTTGCGGATTGAAGATGAAACGAACGCTCGAGTCTAGCATATTCGGAGCTTATGTCATTTCATTCTTTCCTCTAATTTCATTTGTTGCTTTTGCTGGCTTTGGTAAGTTGTTCAGGATTGGCAATGATAGTAAATCCACACAGTGCTAATGATCATTATCGCGTATATAGCCATTTGGTTCGGATGGTGTGCGTTCCAAATGAAAAGTTATCATGAGCTTCGTATACGATTTATGCAGGTAATAAGATGATCCTTCTTTTTTCTCTCTACGTATATTAATTCTATATTTCTACACTTACTTCCTTATAGCTCACCATATTCTCCATACTTACATCGGCTACATTTGTTGTCACCATGCTCGATAACATTATGGGTGCGATCAACCCACTTGACGCTCAATATCAGTCGATAAAGAGGATCATCCTGTTCCACATCTTCAGTCATACCACTTTGTTTATTCGGGCAGTGGTGTGTCTTACGGTGCTAGGTATACGATGGCCGAGGCTTAAATCGACGCGCGAACAAACGACATTGGACGTGACCGATACTACTCTGAACAGAAAATCAACCCTCTATGTAAGCGACAAGGTCTACATCTAGTCTACTGTACTCTAAACGGATGAATGAGACACGCGATTTTGTTTAATGTATAAACTATACGATTCCCCATATAGCACCTGTTGTTATATTGTAATTGATTACGACTCGAAGCAATAGTAATGTGAACAATATAATATGTATATATAAAAGTATGTATGTATGTATGTATGTATTCAAATAATGATCTGAATGTAATTATTTTTAACTGAAAACTACGGCAATAACAGTAATTTAAAAGAGTGACAAGTGATCAGGGAATGGCAATGAACATGAGCGTCAGCATTTAAATAGCAAGGAATTCATCGCGTCTACGATAGTATTCATTGAAACGGAGCACCGCATAATTAATGTAGTCGAAATCAATGTTGGATAACTCTGCTTGTACCTAATTAAACAACAATGATAATGATAATAATGAATAAGCTAGTAATCAACAATAGCTAGTCTAATACTCACCAGTGCCCATAGACCCCAGTAGAAGTGACTGGCCAAGGCAAATTGGTTCACTTCACGGTATAATGACTCCAATGCCGCATCAGTTACCGTAACTCCAGCGGCAACTAGGTACTCTCTTAGCCAAGGCATCTGAGCCTCCTTGCTAGGATAGCGTTCATAGGCACATTCAAATCCTAATAAAGCATGTCATCAATTAATCAGTAAGCTCACCATGTTATAGTCAAGTTACCAGTCATTATGTCTTACCTGCAAATTCATTAAAGTGATTGCCAATATCGAATCCGCGATAATTATAGCTGCCATATTCGTAGTCGATAAATGAAATCTCATCTAAACAGGCATCGCAATTAATTAGAATGATAATAAGAATAACATTACTAATGGCAATACCTTTCTCGTCGTCATAGATTAGATTGGCTGCCAATAAATCATTATGTGCAAACACTACTGGTGCATCCAATTGTTCCAACTTTTGCTGTAGTCGTGTCAACTAAAGCAAGCATATCAAATAGGTCAAATCAACATGATATGTCTACATAGTCATCCCACTTACCTCAGCCTTCAATTCGACCAAATCAACCTTCTCCATATAAGTGGCTTGCGTTTTAGCACTATGATATTCATTGGGAACTGCATGCATCACAAACATGTAAGTCAAAAACATCCTATATCTAGTAGTCGAACAAGCGACGTAGACCCACCTTCATTCATCCAACGCCATAGAGTGCTAAATAGCTTTGCCTCCAAAGGACCAGGCACGCGTACTTCATGCCAACGAGCGAGCTTTCGCGCCACACACTGACCCATATGAGCGTCGCATAATTGCTCGGGAAGGAGAACACGACCCGGAATAAATCCGTACACTAGTCCATTATCGAATCGACCGTAGAGCGGGGGGCTCAAGTTTAACTTGGCCAAACAGACAAGATTCTACGTGTATATTTCCGTTAGACCGTGCGATACATACGCGTAAAGTCATCGTCAACTCCTCCTTACCGTAATCTCCTGTTTACGATCGATAATAACCTCGCTACGACGACCGTAAGCACGAATAAGCACGTTGGTTTGCGAGGGTATATGCGTACAACGAACAAGCTTATTCGTGATGCCGTCTTTGCATTGCACCAGTTTAAGGTCTTGTTCCGACCATTCAGTAAACACGGCCTTCACAATAGTCGTGGCATCCTCGAAGAGATGCGTATGACGAATAGGCTGGTCAATAACCCGAACGTGTTCCTCCAAGTAGGAGGCGACATCTGCCTCGGTAGGTACGACTACCGGTTCCTTTAGACTATGAGCCGATTCTACGATAGCTTGTCCTTCAGTGGTAGCAAACGGTGTCTGCTTGTGTAGGCATTTACAGGTTAATACGGTTAGTACAGTACACTAGTAAATACAAAGTATAGTATATCCCACCATATTGTATAAATAGATAGATATATAGATATATGGATAGATATATGGATATATGGATAACGCTTAGGAGAGAGAAAGCGAGAGAGTGAGAAGTGTAAGGAGTTAAAATGAAAGAAGACGGAGTAAATGATTGGTGATCGCGGCTTAGTCTGCTCTACAATGCCAGTAATGAATAAATGGTAGTAGAAAATAGGACCACTCGATGTACCCACGTGCCATTGTTTTCTATCATTCGCGCGTTGACTTGTGTATACATGTATGCTCGTAATAGCAGCAGCAGCAGCAGTAGTACTAGTATGTTCAAGGTCCTATTAATAATTATTGTTATAGCAATGACTTTATTATACAAAATAGCATGGCTATTCAGTCTACATGTAATTCTATTGTTTCCTATTGTTTATCAATGGTACATGCTCACTGGTAGCCAAGTGATTATCAGATCTAATCTCCTTTGTAATAAAGCATCTCTTGCATTTACTCATATATTCACACATCGCTGTTAATACGCCACCGCTTAATTCTAGCATTTCTCATGCCGTTCAATGTCGCGCGATACTACTGTTTATACAAGCGTATTGTGACTCGGAAGAAATCGGCACTTTTTTTGACATTGTTCCGCTTTCACATGTTAAACGCGCAGTCTCGTTCTACACACACTCAGGTTCTTCCTCATCCTCTCTCAACAGCTACAGCAACAATCGATGTATTCGCCCACCGTTGTGTTTGTGTGCGTCATAGAAGACTACTGCTTAAACAGCGAATCATCAACGAGTATTCAATAGCATCCCTATATACGGTCGACATAAGGCGGAGGCATCCGGCAAAGATGTCACCGATAGCCTACCAAAAGGAGTCACAGCTATGTACACACACGCACAAATTAACATGACGGCCATCAGTGACGCCTGTTATTGTCATGACAACCGTGAGAGGTTCTACTATTGCTGCTGCTGCTGCTGCTGCTACAACTATTACTGCCACCACTATATCATCGCGAGCCATAAATAAAAGGAACAATAATACATACCGGTTTCGTACTCCTTTCCTTTTGTCTTCGTTTACGCTACTACAACCACTATATATATACCTCCTTTTAAGCTTGCGGTTTATCGTTTGGTCTCGTCTTCCACTTATTCTCATTCTCATTCTCACTCTTCCTCACACATATTGCGTTGATATTGTTTCAACTTGTCCATATTCACGCTCTTGCTACTTACTTACCCTCTTCTTGTTAACACAATATGCCGTCGTTTGACAGTAAAGTAGCTGGTGTCCAGGTGTTGGCTCCTGTCAGCCCGGCTCAAGCAACTATCCTGACCCCCGAGGCTTTGGGCTTCATTGCTCATCTCCACCGTTCGTTCAACGCCACTCGTCTTAGTCTATTGCAACGACGCCAGCTACGTGAACAAGAGTTGCGAGCCGGTCGTCTACCAGACTTTTTACCGGAAACCCGTGCTATCCGCGAGGATCCCACCTGGCAAGGTGCTCCACCTGCTCCAGGCCTCATTGACCGTCGAGTGGAAATTACCGGTCCCGTGGACCGTAAAATGGTAATTAATGCGTTGAATTCAGGCGCCAAAACATTCATGGCCGACTTTGAGGACTCGTCCGCACCCACCTGGGAGGTAGTCATTGATGGGCAGATTAATATGCGTGATGCTATCCATCGTAAAATCTCCTACAAGGCAGACAATGGCAAGCAATACAAATTGCGTACTGATGGCCAAATAGCCACACTCATTATTCGGTAAGTAATAAACGATGCGCTTATTGTATCTTCGCAACTAGCTAATTAACTAATTAACTAATTAACATTTGTACATTACAATAATCATCATCATCTAGTCCTCGGGGATGGCATTTGGATGAGAATCACGTGCTTATTGATGGACAACCAGTCTCGGGTGGTATTTTCGACTTTGCTCTCTACTTCTTCCACAATGCGCGTAAATCCATCGAAATTGGTGCCGGTCCCTACTTCTACCTGCCAAAGATGGAGTCACACTTGGAGGCTCGTCTCTGGAATGACATCTTCAACCTGTCACAGGATATGATCGGTCTTCCACGAGGTACTATTCGTGGTACCGTGCTCATCGAGACTATCCTGGCCGCCTTTGAAATGGACGAGATCATCTATGAATTGCGCCAGCATAGCAGCGGCCTTAACTGCGGTCGATGGGACTATATCTTTTCGTTCATTAAAAAGTTCCGTTTCGACGCTCGCTACGTGCTTCCCGATCGTGGTGACGTCACCATGACTACGCCATTCATGGATGCTTATGTGCGTCTATTGATCAAGACGTGTCATCGTCGTGGTGTACACGCC
The DNA here is from genome assembly GCA_025201365.1 of Syncephalis plumigaleata. Taxonomy (NCBI): domain Eukaryota; kingdom Fungi; phylum Zoopagomycota; class Zoopagomycetes; order Zoopagales; family Piptocephalidaceae; genus Syncephalis; species Syncephalis plumigaleata. The sequence continues at coordinate 985,866 of JAIXMF010000001.1, forward strand.
ATGGGTGGTATGGCGGCACAGATTCCCATCAAGGATGACAAGGCCGCGAATGATCGTGCCATAAATAAAGTACGTGCTGATAAAGAACGCGAGGTACGTGCCGGTCATGACGGCACTTGGGTGGCACATCCTGCTCTCGTTCCCATCGCCATGGAGCAATTCGATCGTCACATGCCACAGGCAAATCAATTGTTCGTACGACGCGAGGATGTTCACGTCACGGCATTGGATCTATTGAACACCAAGGTGGATGGCAAGGTCACCGAGGAGGGCGTGCGTAGCAATATCTCCGTCGCCTTAACCTATATCGAGTCATGGCTTCGTGGTGTCGGTGTGTACCTATTCACAATCTGATGGAGGATGCCGCTACAGCAGAGATCTCACGATCGCAACTATGGCAATGGACGCATCACGCGTGCGTACAGCCAATGGCAAGACTTGCGAGCCAGAATGGATGCTTACAGTGCTAGGTGAAGAGATAGCAAATCTACGCAAGAAATTGGGCGAACAACGCTTCTCACAGACTAAATACGAAGAGGCACGTCGTATACTGGCGCAACAAATTACTGGTGAAGCTTATGCTGATTTCCTTACCTCATTGTGCTACAACGATATCTGCTTGCCAGTAGCAGTTGTCTCCCGTCCTAAACTCTAAATCAAATAAAAGTAGTTGTTTCCTGCGTTTATACATGAATTATTGCTAGCTTATCATTTCATATGTTGTCAATGTGTAATAACATCATGGCATAGTCAATGATTATCAGATAGTAATCATATATAGGCGCAGGTATAATGGATTGATCCAATAAACCATGATGATCATTGACATTTACTATGAGCAGCGATCATTATTGATAAAGTATCGTATGGTTTGCTTGTTTCTACAACGTTACTAATCATGTTATGTCATTTACAAATAAACAATTGCTAATCTAGATGCATATTCATGTAATGGAATGAACGTGACTCTAGTGGCAATGCTGTTACGATATGTGATATTAACGAATAAATACAATAGTGTAGCTATGGCTCAAATGATTGTTAGCAAACATAGTGACTCGTTTATTCTGGTCTATTTTATGGTTGTTTGCACTAAACTATTTGTATTAATTTGCAACTATGTATATTTGACAATCTACCTACCCGTACATACAGATAACAATAGAACAGTAGATGTTGGTGTACAATAGACAACACAAGTATAATGATTGCACCATTCATTCAGATATTGGCTGTACTTGTTATTCGCATGGAGAATATGACAGACGATTATTTGGAATCAATTTGGATACGTTTATTTTTGACTGGATCAGGTATGGGCATAGGAGAGTGAGTGAGTATGGCAGGATGAGAGAGAGTATGAAAGTGAGAGAGAGAAGAACATCATGAGATAAAAGGACACGTTGATACTGAAAAAGTAGTTAAATAGACACGTTAATGCTGAGGAAGAAGTGGTTAGAAAGACACGTTATGGCATAAGCAGTGATGACTGGATGGATCATCTGAACCGTAGTAAACAAGCAACTAGAGTGTGCTTGCATTCGTTCGAGCTACATTCCCTTAGTAGTCATTGTCATTGTCGTACTCATTGTCAGACTCGTACTCGTTCTTGGGTTTGTAGTCGTTCTTTGGCTTCTTGGACTCCTTTGGCTTATGCTGCTCGTACTTGCTTGCACTGCCTCGCTTGTTTCCCCTGTTTCCGCTCTTATATTCATCCTCATCGTTGTCATACTCGTTGTCATACTCGTTGTCAGAATTTTCTTCATCGCCATACTCGTCCTTCTGCTTCTTCTCCTTCTTCTCCTTCTTCTGTCCCCCCTTCTTGTCATAGTCGTTTGCTGCAGGTGGTGGTGCATAGTTGCTAACAGCAGGTGGAGGTGGAGTTGGAGGCGTGGCTGGAGTCTTGTACACGTCCTTAGTATCCTTCTCCTCATACGGATTCTGATAGTTCGCAGAAGTACCAGAAGCCGTCAAAGCAACGAGTGCAAGGGCGCACAAGGTGATACCGTAAATAGAAGTGAAGCGGACCATGATGTATGTCGTGGGATGTCAGATGGATTGGCTGGTGGTGGTGATGTGGCGGTGATGCGATGAAGCTGGATGGTGTCGTTGATGTGTGGATGTCTCGATGATGTTGCTGATGTGGAATGGAATGTATCCGTGAGATTTGTATGAGAGGCGATGGCGTATTGTTGGTGAGTGAAGAATATTGGTATAGCACAATTGTTTGCCCTCTATTTATACTGGATGATCAGCTGAATGTGCCGCGCATTTCCAGTGCAAGTTCAGTGCAAGTTCAGTGCAAGTTCAGGTTTGCTTCGAATAAGCCAGACAATGTTAGAAGCTGTGCGGAAAGGGTGCAGTTGCCCAGTTGCTCCGTCATTTCCAAAATCCTGTTTCTTGTATTTGCTGCCGCATGTATTCATCCCTTTGTCACATTAACCTGCTATTTAGCCCGCTTTAGTAGTTCTGATACAGCACCATGATGAAGTGTACATCAAACACTGATTGATGCCACTATACGGCTGTTCTGGGCGTAAATGACTATTGCACGCCGACTATTATTAGCACATATCTATGTGTTTATTGCACATCATCGATGAATGAATGATAAACCGTGATATGGATGTATCTTCATTGCGCATATCATGAATGATACCAATCGAGCATTGATGTTGTGTCCGCGTAGTTGACATGTGCGAGGTATGCGCATACAAATTATTACAACATGAGACATTGTCATAGTGGTTATTATTGCGCGACCAACATTGGCTGTCGTTTGATTTACTATCTCTACACGCTCAGTCAAACATTAACCGGCGGATCAGTTGTAAAACCATACGAAACATGAAGAGCCGTGCCAAACATTGTAGTTTGCTCGTCATTCCATTGGTATATTCATGTATACTATGCGTTATCCACCTTGTAGACCAGTGCCATTGATCCTTCCGTATATCGTAGTAAGCATAATAACTAAGCGTATATCTATCTGTCTGTCTGTCTGTCACTTGCATTATTGACACGTAGCGTATTGCTTCCAATCATGTCTGGTACCCGTGCATGCTGCAATGTTTTCATTATCCATTGACGCGAATTGCGTTTCAAGTTACGCAGAACTGATGCAAAAATAGTTTGACACCATTAGCATTCATACCATGGATACACTAGGTTACAAGCTACGTGAGGTTCATAAAGAAGACTGCTTGATACAGTCAATACAATGTATTGTACAAATAACGCGCTATCAATGTATTGGTATCACGCACGGTGCTACCCACTGCTTCAAACATCTATTTCTATGAGGATGGCATTGTCTAATTATAAAATCGATCTACCCAGTGTAATGTCTACTCATTCGATCATTGGTTTGTATGTTCTTTTTTGAGCAAAACAATGATACCATCCTTCCTATTCTATCAGCTAGTCGAATTGTATCATTGTCTTGTTCTCCGTTCCTCGTCACTTTTACCGCGAATAGTGTTCATTGCTATGTGTCTTCCATTCGAGTAGGCCTGTTGACTCTGATAGCACGTCATAGTCATCGCTACATTCCAGATCGTCTCAGTTATACCATAGTTTTGCATGGTGCAATAATAAGATGTCCAATGGAAAATGAGAATTGATACGCCGTGTATTTTGCAATGAATGTAATCTTTACTATCCTATGTGTAATTAAGATAGCTAAGCATATCTCATGTAGAGTAAACATACTAGCAGTAAATGTAGAGAACGATGTTTATTATTCTGGCTACATTAATAATGCTTGAGGAATAGAATATGTCAATGGACTATGCATTGGACAGGTTAATCGTTCTCTCTGGTATTATTCGATTTCAGCACAACACAGAATGAAATAAAATGAGCAGTTAGCCAGTAATAACCATTCACATGACTTGTCATGACCGATATTAGGAAGTGTAGCCTTTGTTGAATGCTCATTGCATAACGGGCCTTTGATGCTAGTCATCGCTAATTTGACGAATAAATATACGGTAATAAGCGATTAAAGACAAATATCGCGCATCATTCTCGCTACTCTTCGATAGGACTATTGTTACAGGCAATATTCATTCTGATATGTCTCGCACTCTATTAGATATATTAACTACGCTTACATTCAGAGAACGCAACTACATCCTCAGTCTACTCGACCACACGGAGATAATACGACTAAGCGCTTGCAATCATTCATTGAGAGAGATAGTCTGCAATAATAATGTATTATGGAGGAAGTTATACAAATGTCACTTCTTATCTGGCGCATATCGCACAAAGGAATGGGAGTTCGTGTTCTGGTGTTTCCGCACTGATCCAAACACGATATCCGTGCCAGCAAGAAGATCGGATGTCGTGAACAATGTGGACTGGTACAATACTTATCGTCGACGTATCGCCACCGAGAATAATTGGCGACATAGTTATTCGAACACAACAGAAATGGATATAGAAATGGGCAATGAGGAAGGGAAAAGTGGAGTCACCGCTACTTATATATCGGCTACATGTGTTACACTATCGTATAATGATTGCGAAGTTAATGGAGGCACGAATATTTGGTATAATATAGAGTATCCGGCATACTTCAGATCTTAAGCATGACGGTAAAAACATCGACGATGTCCGTTCTCCACACTACTTGAAACTACTCCAGTATACGGGGATAATGCTGTCAATCTAGCCTACAAAACTATTTTCCTGAATGGTCATTACGTTATTGGATGCAAGAGAGATGACCAACAAAGCGAAACCACTCGAACTGCAGCTCTGTTGTCACGCGGTAGTAAGGATAAAAGCACGTATGTTGCCATTGACATTCCGCCTAATATTAAGATAAAAACGATCAATGGAAAGTGGGCATTACTATGCGATATATCCACCGAGAACTACCGTCCCAAGTATGGTATGTATTGGTTTTTGTTAGACATGTTAACAGATGCTAACATCGTATATAACAGCCAAGATAACAATGCTAGATATGGAGAATGCCATCAAGCATTCTAGTTCCATTGACGATGTCTGGGATGCGACATGTTTCTACGAGACAAATGATAGATCGGCCATGGTTACACAGCGAGATTCAAGAAGACAGAAGATCCTGCATTGAATGGGCGCTGCATCAGTTTTCAGGCACATCTCAGCTTGAACAAATTCGCTCTGGCTGGTTCTACTTGCCAGATATAAACTGCAACGGTCCTAAGCGTGTATACGTATAGATCAGTCTCAAATAGTGCTTGATTTTCTCAGCAGGGATAGAGGTGTTCTCTTTTATAACGTAGTTCATAGCGTAGCATCATCTGGACAAGGGATACACCAAAGAATAGGACGGACATCGGAAGTGGAGTATTGCCAATTCCTCTACTTAAGCAGGTTTGCAATGCTACGGCACTAAAGCGGCTATTTATTACTGCGAATCATTCGATGATGATCAGTTTATTCGATATCCAAATTTCTACAAGTATTGCCATGTTATAGGAAGCTTATATTGCATTCTAGTAGCAGTTATCGGAGAGAATCACCTATCTGATAGATATCGATAAGAAAGCAATAGTACGTCAAATAGATAATACGCATGATACTGGTCTTTACACCAACTACTTATTCACAGGCAGTAATCTTATAACACGCGTAAATAAACGATGTGTAATGATAATGAATGAGTATGGCGCATTATAATAAATTTTTGATCATAATTAATAGTGCATCTTGCTTTAAAATTAATATAAAAGCCATTCATGATAGTTAACTGCTTTATATGAGAGAATGATGATGTAGAAGATGTAAATTAGTCATAATGGCTGTAAAACACACCTGTCATTAGTCATTCAGTTCAATTCATTTTAAATTTTGCTCGTAAGCATCAAATCAAACCGACAACAACACTTGTTCCTTTCTGCGTTTCCTTTAATTTTATACAAAATGCGTATGCGTGCCAAAATTGCTCATCCACCCTCGCTCGAGCGTAGGTAACGCGCTATAACCGAGTGCTTCTTATTTTTATTAATATATATACACTATATAGGCGTGGCACATTGCGTTGAGAAAATGGGACAACAGTTATGCTTATTGAAAATGACCAACGAATCCTGGCAATATATAGTTATTGCTGACGCGGACTCTGGCGTACAAGTATGGGCGTAAGTCATTTATTATGCCAGTGTAGTATAGACTAGAACTAACTTGTTGTTTTGACGTATAGTAAACTTCCTACGGTAGGTGACGATAAAGGCAATAAGCAACGTATAAAGAAGTAGCGAGTATTGTATCTAATCACGTATTCTGTATAGCAAGCATTCCTAGCCGAGTATCAGATAAGCAGTATGAATCGAGATGAAATTTATCTGGAGTTGAATCCGGACAATTTATATCGTGCTATCCGTTCCACGAAGGGTTCGCTCGAGTGTGGTGTACGTTTGTATAAACCGCAAGAAGGACCGCCAGTACTCGAGTTCCGCATTGTCCACCAGGTAATAAGCTATAGAGCACATGATTCATATATACCAGTACTGCTGAACACTGAATGTATAGAGTCGTACTGGTATACGCCAAGAACTTATGCAGACTGTACCTGTACGTATACTTACACCGCAAGAGATGGAACCATTGCACGAGCCACAAATATCGGAACCACTCGTAAGTATTAAGGAGGGAAGGAAAGGGAAGTGACATGACATGATAGATCGAGTAATTAAACTAGTTATTACACGAAATAAGGTATACGTGATGATGCCACCATTACCGGTGGTACGTGCTTACGTGGATAAAATGCGTTCGATTTCCGATCAAATCTGTATTGGCGCTAGTATGCGTGGACAATTTAGTCTACACAGTGCCCTAGATGGTGCCGATATGCAAACCCACTGGAATGGACTAATTAATCCAGAGATTGGTAAGTTTAATCATGTATGATACGCGTAATATGATGATTGATGATTGTCTAGATCGAAGTGGATCACAAAGTTCCACCACTTCTATGTCGACATTATCGCGTAATGGCGATGATTTGATTGAGGCACGAGTACGCACTAAGGATCTTATCAACTTTCTTTACAGCTATTACGTCGAACCTGTAAGAGTTGTATGCTGTAAGTGATATTTACTCGTGATAATACCATTCTACTAGTCAATGCATGTCTACTAACACGATAACAATAATAACATGTATATATATATATATATAGGCATTATTCCTGATTTTGCAGTTATTTTCTACGTATATATGGGTAGAAACAATAGTGAACATGGCTCGCTCACATACTATATACCAATTCGTTTGTTGTAACACAAAGAAACAAAAACATGCAACTATACCATTAGCATAGACAAAGGTGGAAAGTAATCGCGCAACTTTAATTACAATAACTAGCCTACTTCTGCAGCTACAATTTATAGGGACGGGCTTTCTTAGATTTACCATTGGTAGCGGTATCAGCATTGCCAATACGAATGACTCCCTCCTGCGCTACCGATGCTATTAGTCGTCCATCTCGCGTAAACACACGACCCGATACGAATGCTCGATTACTTTCATGCCAGTCGCACTATTTGCATTAATATTAGCATAAATAAATATAAATGAATAAAATACGATAATCAACACTACTTACATCCATTTCATAAAGAAGCCAGTCATCTGCACGGAATGGAGCATGAAACCAAATAGTATGATCTAGCGATGCTAACATTTGTACTTGATCAGGCTTAGTGTACATGCCAACACCCATGGGTCGTAGTGCCGTCCATAACAATTGATGATCGGTGGCGTAAGCAAGCACGCATTGATGTAGACGTTGTTCATCATCTAGAACACCATTTGCACGCATCCATAATAGCTATCGAGTAGAATATATAAATATGTGTATATATACACATATAATGAACTATGCCACTTACCGAGTAAGGATTACGTTTTGCAGGCATTTTATAGTCATCAAGGGTTGGCTCTTCACATGGTCGAAGTTCAATAGGTGCCGACTAGAGCATGATTAATCATATTGAATCATTATTGAACGATAAATAATAGTAGCTTACATCTTCAAGTCGTAATTCGAGCACATTACGTATGGCCGGTGACATATCATCTCTAGCGAGACATTCTCGTGCCACATCCTTGGTACTGCATCGTGTTTGTTAACACGTCTACATGTTTATTGCGGCAAACATCACATAGTACTTACTTTTTCAACGAGTCAGGATCTACCGCCGTTGGCATTTGCACTTGATACTTGTATTTTGATGTTTCAGTAACTTGGAAACTGCAAGTACAAGTAAAGATGTATCGACCATTCTGACTGGCCTTTACAGTTCGTGTAATGAAACTTTTACCTATATAGATAGATATGTAACAATATAGAGAATAGAGTATAGAGAATAGTTAGTGATATAGAATGTATACTAGTATACTGGTTATTTACCATCTCTCACTCGCTGCACGTGATAAATAATAGGTAATGTATGAATGCCGGGAAGTAGGAAATACGAGTGAAGCGACTAAAGTATCCAATTAATTATTAACTATTGCTTACATTAATCGAGATATTACTTACATGTACGCTAAACTCTGGTGGCACTGTCTTTGTTGCTGCCACCAATGACTGTGCAACTACTTGACCGCCTATTATTATTGCTATGAGTATCAATTGGATTATTCAATGGATATACAAGTCATGCAATTACCAAAGACACCGCGTGCATCGGGTGGTAGCCATAAATGTCGAGTATCTGCTCGATAAAGATTTGGTTCAATTTCTAGATAGATATACAATATGAGTTGTTTAGTCAACTGATAAGAGGAGGAAGACGGTCGCTCTAGCTTATAATATGTGCTGTTGTTGTTACCTTCTAGTTCGAGGAATGCTTCAATAAGCGCACGTTCCGGCATGTTCTCCGGTTCAACCTTGGTAGAATTCGACATGGTTCAACTATTTCCAATAGAGTAGCGAGTATAACGATAAGAATGAAGAAGAGTAAGAGAAAAGTACGTACAAGTAAATAGATAGAAAAGAGTAGAGATAACATATTTAAACTGAGTTAAAATACGGCATATTCGGCAGTGCACATTTCCGGATAGTTCACTCTTATTGATCCATACTAAAATGTACAAGTCATATTACAATGGTAATTCACGATCTATGATTTAATTAATAAGTGTCTTATCTTGTGATTACAATTGTAATCATGATGATTACTGTCGCTCAGTGAATGGGTGAGCGTGATTTTCTTCTTTTTTTCCATGTATTTGGCGTTATTGTTTGGATCACGACACTTTCATTTCTTTTCTTCCTTTGGCATAACACGTCTATACACGCGCTGTAAACAAACATGTCACGCTTAACAGGCCAGTTACTAGGCCGTATTGTGCGTATGAATCAACGATCCATTGGTCAAAGTGGGTATACTAGTATGAATAGTGGGGATAGTTACTAATGAATAGGATAGCTGCTGCAATGTCTTCAGTGTCATATAGTAGTATCAATAACAATAACAATAATGGTCATGGTAATAATACACCACAAAGATTGGTTCAGCGTACGCATATGGCAACACCGCTGGCCACTTATAATAAGAAACTGGAGAGACTGGATAGAAATAATAATAATGAGCAATTCTGGGAAGTGATCAAGGAACTCGACGAGAAAGGCATTAAACCAGATGTGATTACGTGGAATATGATGATCAATAGACGTTCTGCGGAAGGTGAATGGGATGGAGCGTATAAATTGTTAGGTGAAATGCGTGCTGCAGGCTATAAACCAACAGTGAGCACTTATAATAACATGTTAAGAGTAAGTAATAATGAGGATAATGGCAATGTATCTATCTAACGATTACTGTTATTGCTAGAATAATATTCGTCACTATCATTATAAAATAAATGAAAAGATTATGGAGAATATGGAACGAGATAATATTCCATTAGGTTCATCATTCTACGATATGATTATTAATGGTCGTTCTCGTCTGGAACCGGAACATGCCTTACGTACACTGAAGGAGATGAAGGCACGCGGTATGCTTCCATTGGCTAGTACATACATATCTCTCATGAGGTCATTTGGCTATCAAGGGGATTCCAACACGGTAATGCAATTGCTACGAGATGCTGAACGTCATGTTGCCGTGCCGGTATACGGCTACTTCCACGCATTCGAATCGTGCACGGATAGCGATAACCTTGAGGGTGCACTCTACTGCTGGAACTACTTTATGCGCAGCGGTATTAACGTGCACGAAGGCGGTTGTCTTGCCCTGTTACGATTGGCGGCCAATGCAGGCGATGGCAGTCTAGCCGGTGATGTTCTACGTCATCTCACGCAACAGAAATACAAATGTACCGCCGTACACTTTGAGCCATTGTTGGTGCATTGGTGAATAGCGATGACATGGCAGCATTTGGCGTGTTGGATCTTATGGAGAAGGCGAACATTCCGATATCGCAGGATTTCGTGGCAGCATGGACGAATCGACTCGCCACGTCCAAGGCCATGCTCGACAAGGGATTCGGCCTATTGGAGCGTATTCACAAGGAGGGAGGCGAGCAAGGTGGACGCAAGATTCATACGGCGCTATTCAACGGTCTACTCATTGCCTCGCTTCGTTTACGTGACCCCGAGCGTGTGGCGAGTTACTTTGAACAAGTCACCAAGTTGAACGTGGTACCCAACACCGATTCGTACAACGCGCTACTCGACGCGTGTAAGATTGCGCAACAACCGACGATGGCGGTGGATCTTTTGGCGGAAATGCGCGAGAACAACATCCCGTTACGCGTGCCACTTATGAGCGTGTTATCGCTGCATTCTGCGGTGTGCCCGCCGGCGAATCCTACGAGGAGGCATTCCAGTATTTAGAGGAGACAAAATCGGCCGGTTACGTGCCCACCGAATCAATGTACGTGATGATCATACGCAAGTGTGCTCGTGAACGTGATCCACGCGCCAATATTGCCATGGAGGAAATGGAGACCATTGGCTATACGGTCGGTCACAATCTACGTCGATATGTTGAAGCCGGTGGTATTGCTGAATTACTAAATACTCCATCGAATGATCGTAAGAATACAGCTGGTAGATCGGGTCAACATAATAGACTTGAGGGTAACAATAATGAAGGTAATCGTCGACGACGACAACAAGGTTACGTTGATTACTCTAATCGAACTCATGGTGAACTTGCTGATTCCTGAAGTGGATTACGTGTGTTTAGACAGGATGCAATTAAAATGATCAAGTATTACATTACCATTAATCCATATTACGTAAATCAAGTAGCACTTTTATAGAAAATGATTGTCTCTTCTCTTCATATTATTTATTGCGTAAAACAATGAATCACTACACTCTTTTATTGTTATCCATTAATAATAATGGGAGGTTAACGTATATTATTAGTAGAGAATAATGAATCAATGCAGTCCATCCTCTTGCAAACGCATCATACTTGTTCACATTCAAAATGACATATGATCATTATCATTGTTGTTCTTATTGAGTCTTTTCTTCAGTGTTGTTCGAGGTTGTCTGGTTGTTGTTGTTGTTGTTGTTGCTTGGCTTCTTACCACGTCCCGATGATTGTTGTCGCTGCTTACGGCTATCGGCGGCAGCGGCACGTTCCTCGTTACGTTTTTGCTCGCGTTTCTGTTCACGCTCCTCTTCGCGTTTGAGATCCTCGGCAGCACGACGTCTTAGTTCCTCGGCCTTTTCCTCGGCTTGTTTACGATTGGTTTCGGTGGCTTCCTTCTGGTGTTCAAGGTACCATTGCTTGCGCGCTTGAACCGCTTCCAACGCTTTGGACACGTCGTCGCGTGATGTTGGCACGTCAACCTTAATGCCCCAGAAACGTTCCATCACCGAGAGTGGAAGTTTGAATGGAGCAACGGCGGCCTCCTTGCGTGGTGCGGAAGCATTGGCAGCTTGCGACTTCTTAGCGGACTGCTTCTTACCCACGAAGTAGTCGTCTTCGTCGCGTTCCGACTTCTTCTTCAGCATCATGCCTTTGGGTGCATTGTCGGAGGAGTCAATGCGACGAACCTCGAGCTTACCACCCACGGGTGTAGCATTAGTGTCGGCGACATTAGCGGACGTCTTGTCCTTATTGCCGCGATGTGCGATTGCAAATAAGCGACAACAGCATCGCAACTTTCAATCTCAAGATGTAGGCTGGTGCATCGGCCATCTCTAGGATTTCTTTGATTTCCGCTTCGATTTGCTCCTCATGCTCGCGATGACGACGAGTACGAGCTGCCTCGGCACGGCGTACACGATCCTCCTGCTGCCATTGGTAGTAGAGATCGTTGGCTTCACGGTAGTTCGTGATTAGAGCACGGCGACTATTGTAGAGCTCGTCCAACTCCTTTTGAATCTCATCACGCTGACCGAATAGCGTACGACGTTGATCGCGGTCAGCATCGTTCGCCTTGTTAAGCTTGTCGAGTTCCGCTTGAATCTCCGTGTACCGATCGCTGAGTGCCTTGTTGTTGTGGGCATCGAGTTGTTTACGAACTTCATCGGCGCGTTTCTTCTCCTCATCAATGACCTGCTGCTGTTGCTCGAATGTCTCAACAGCACGACGAGACTTGCGCAACGAGGTAATATCATTAATGGCGCGCTTCTCCTCGACCAACTTTAGACGACCACCCTGAATAATATCTTCAAGTTTGCTATTATCATCGATCATCGATCATCGATTATGTTAACAATGTTCATTACTCCTCCTCATGCTCCACTTACTTGATTTCGGCATCAATCTCGCTTACATTCTTGTAGGGTGTCTTATCCTTGGCAGCTCGCAAGTCGGCCACCTTACTCTTGATGGATTTGTTAATAGCATCAAGTTGATCGAACACTTTTTGACGCGACTGTTTCAGACCAGCCTGTTTGTCGCGAATTTCCTTAAGCTCGTTGCGCAATTTAGTACGCTTATCATCGGATTTATCCTTGCCGCTGCCGGTAGATTTACCGCCAATCTTATCTTTTACCGTGTTCTATCGTGTATTTACAATAAACCTTCATGTATGTCTCCAAGTATCGGGTTGAATTATCACTTACCAAACGTTTGCGTGCAGCTTCTATTTTGGCGTCAATATCGGCAAGTTTGGTCTTTTGCTCGTCGGCCGATGGTTTTGGCGGTGCCTTACGCGTGTGCACTGGCTTATCCTCGTTGACCGCGTTTATGATCACCTCGGCGGACACATTAGGAGTCTCTACGGCGGCCATGCTACAAGGGGGAGAGATCGGAGATCAGGAATCTTTTATTTACAACTGTATTCCATGTTTACTTACGTGTTCAATAGTAAAGAAATAAACTAAGCGACGTATAATATACGCAAATGTACGAGAGATACGCAAGAAAGTAAATAGAGAAGAGATAGAAGATAGAAGATAGAAGAGAGAGATAGAAGAGGAAAAAGGCTAGTTCACTTGTGGTGTGTATCCACTATCACACCTACACAGGAAAAATAGATATAAAAGGTTTAAAACTTAAGAAATAACGTGTTATGATCATGGCATTCAAGTAACCTTGCTCTTTTAATCGAAATGACCCGTGTTTATTCTTAACTAGTGGAATATCGCATATCCATATTGTATTACATCCACTACTATCCAAGTTCGTTTGCACACCATGATCGTAGATCGTCTATCTCCTCTTGTGTGTAAGTGGCATCAATATCGGCATCACGCCATGAAGACATTAATTCATGGTTATCGTAACGACATTCTACATTATATCGCGTAATGAATCATTGAAACTCAAGTAGAAGAAATAGCATTACAACACTACAACTTACCTGGCCAGTGAGCAGTTATATGATGCAGTAATGGCAGATAGGCCATAGAAGATGCATCTAGTTCAACGCTCTTTACACGACCGTGATGGCAGTGTAACGTGATACGCTATTAGAAACAACATTACATCAAAAGGAGTGATTAGCAATACTGATAGATCATGAGATAAGTAAATAATAACAATAACAATCTGCGTACAATATGAGCCCAGTCGAATGTATGCTCAATCGTGTGCGTGAATTTAGGTGTCTGTCCGTAAATCCAATCCCATGTCTATCGAGTAGATTAGCATGAGTATTAGCATAATAGTATAGCTAGTATAATGATTACCATAAGTTGTTCGCGATATTCTTTGATCTTTGGTTGATTCTCTACGAATGCTTCATCCACATATATCATGGCCTACATAGGAATATATACAAATATACATAGAGATGTGATTGCTGTTGGTTATCACTAAATGTCTATCATTCGGGTAACTTACTCTAGAACTATTCTCGCTATCGTGTAATCGTCGAAATTCACCATGAACAGCCTCGCAAAATGATAAATGATCAATTGTATAAGAGTACTCGCGTAGATTGGTCACAGATGAACGAACACTAGGTGTACCCGCCGTGTTCAATTGAGTCTATCGAAATTAACAATGACGCATCTAGTCAATGCATTACTCGTAGAATGACATGATTGCATAGCAATACTGTTATCACCTTATTAGTATGAAGAAATTCATCTAGTCCATCAAGATCCGTGTCAATAAGCATGGTGCCATGATGATAGGCTCGTTGCGAAGTCAACTTGAATGCCGATCCTGATACGTAAACTATCGATGTAAGATGCCCATAAACTACTTCATCACTACTAATGGCACACAAACAGTGTAAAGGATATCTTGTGTCGGTAAACGGTAATGTCATGTCTATCGTTGACTTCAGCAGCAATGTCCAGTTGATTAAGCGCACGAGCAACCATTTCAGCATGTGTTCGACGTTTAAACACGTCTTTTGGCATGATGACGCAATAATTAGTATTCCCCATATCCTACTTGTTATCGCGATTAATACAACGAATGACGAATGATGCATCCCCCTCCTGTATTTGATAGCTCATCTGAATGATTACATGATAGACGGCACCTCCACCACTTTGTCGGCGTACAATTTGAGCATTTGCCGCGTGCATCGCTTTTAGATTGCACTCTGCCCAAGGTTCTAGTAAATGAAGAATGGTGCCATTGTTTTAATATTACCGCAACTCCATCCATTGACTGTATGACTAACTTGATTACGTCCAAATACCACACATGGCGTATTACGATACATGAATAATATATAGCTTGCTGGATCAGAATGACGGAATAGCCTAGGATGATTGATATATTAATGGTTATCATTGTTATTTAGTAGAAATTGATCGCTTACCATTCTTCTACCGCTAAATTGGTCCATGGATCATTTATCTTGGATAGATACGTTGATGCTAGTGTAGAGTAAGACTGTAGATATCACGCTGGTTACTATTAGTGCTATTGCGTTTCCACTTGTAATTACTTTGTCTACACTGGTTAATTTGATACTTTTAATCGTGCAAGTAAACAGTGTACGTCTTGCCACGCTATAGAATAGACCGGGTATTCTTAAACCACGAGTCTGCATTACTATTCCTATTATTCCTTGTGAATTCAACTTTATACTTGACAGATAAATAGATAGATAGACAATTGAAGAAGTAGAGAGCTTTAGCTTGTTTGCTAATAAAGAAAATAAAATCGTGTCATCTAGTATGATTTCGATTTACCTTCACTCAAACCAAATTAATTCATACCATCACGTCAATTGCCATGAATATGGTGCTAGAATCATTCAGTAACAACACTACTTTATAAATAGTTGTTAACCATTGATTATACACTTGATACTGTAATACGTTTACTGTTGTCCTCTTAGTCTAGTGTACCAGCTGTTCTTCTTCCCTCCAGTCAAGTAATAACCGGTAAGTGCGAGCAGCAGCATGTATGTATGTGTGTCTGCCTGTTTGTCTATTATCCCTACCCCACTCAGTGTGTCATCATCGTCCTCTTATACGAACAATCATGCCAATGGATGGCACCAGTCACGCATATGATCGCCTTAACCAAGGCATTCTAAGCGGTTAACCACCTCTTTTTCTCCTTCTCTTTTCATCTTTTGTAACCACATCTGTTCTGCTATTGTAATATTGCCAAGTTAGTTAGTTAGTCAGTTTACCTAGTCAGTCAGTCAGTTAGTTGCCATCTATCGTACGTCTTTTATTACTCTATTCCGTTTGTCTTTTAATCTGCATACTCGTTCGTTTAATAACGCTGTGAATGCTTACTGTACAGCTGCTGTGTAAAGAGCAAAACGTACATGTATGAAATAATTGTTATTGCTGGTCACCTGTCGTAAATCGTGGTCACACCCCTTGCCTCCTCCACTACCAGCAACATTCACATATTCTCCCCTTTCTACCATACCATACGCATAAAATCACACTCATATTCACACTCACACCATACGAATCATTCTATTATTACTTGCTTGCTTACTCACTTGCTGCTACCATTACGACAGTTGTTACTACTATCGCGCGTTTGTACACAATCTCGTTCCTTCACAACTGTTCTACTTGTCCTGTATTCTATCTTTATTTACATTACACTACCATTACACGCGTATCCATCAGGGCAAGAAGAAACAAAGGAAATCCGCTATTGGTGTACTTGTCACTGATTTCCTTATTGAATGGTAAAGTGATATTACACTATTGCCATTGTTATTGTTATTTTTTTTCGCCACTTATTCCTACTAGTATTCACTTTTTTCTCCTATACTTCCATTATCGTCACACTACTACATCGTCTCTCACTCACTCTTTCATTGAAGCCTTCTCACTAAACACTTGCTTGCAACTACTGTTACCAACATCATTCTCACTACTACTACTACTACTACTACTACTACGCACCTTGAATCCTTATTTCTCGTTCTTTTCTTTACACATTTACAATTCGATGGTAACAACTCTTGACTATGCAACGTTGAAGGATTGCGCAACCCTTACAATATACTACGCTTCAATCTCTGCTCTTCTCTCCTCGTCTATTCTATCCTATCCTCGTATGTCACCCTTGATACGTACCCTCTAGCATTCCTATCACTCATCCATACACTGAATTGCTTGTTGAATTGCTCAAGTCTTGGCCGTTTAACTAACCGAATCACTTTGCTTTATTGTCTATTGTAGTGATAGTTACCGTACATTATTATTGTGCTGCTGCTGTTACTATTACTGTAGTTGTATGCTTGTGTGCTTGTATGCTTGACTGGCGTATGTTCGTTAAAGTTGTGCCACGCTAACGTTCAAGCATTTTTCATTATTTTGCTTCTACTACCACTACCACTACCACGGTATGAACCATATGCCAAAGAAACATTCACAGTTATCGCCGCAACCACATGACTTTTCGCCGCTTTCATCATTGCCACTCACCATTCCGGTCACTACTTCTTCCCCAGAATCTGTCGTACGTCCAAAACGAGTCTCTATGCTGGCAGCCAGTCCAATAAGACCAACCGGCTTACACAGGGCCAAATCATCCGATGCAATTGTACTAAAACGTAAGTCACCTAAAAGACTGTGGTTATCGAACCTGTTGTTTTGAATTGAGTTATGAGATGATGATGATGATGATGATGATGATGATGATGATGATGGATGTTCTTCCGTTTCCTTTGTTATACTATATACGGGTAAATGGAAGTAATCATATATGCGAGGAATATCACACTGTTGAGAGTAGGATAGCTGTTATCAGTTTCATATCCTCCTTCTCTCAATTGTTTGAAAGTGCCATAGAGTGGCGTGCTTGTTACTATTTTTAACCAAGGAGATAGTCGGATTATAGAACACTGTGACGTGTCTAATACCGACTGCTTTTATTTCAAGGATTGAGGTGTGTGTGTGTATGGTAACAGGTATAATAATAATAATACCATTGTCAAGCCATAATCACGACACCATTCTATACTCTCACTCTCACTTCTTTTCCTTACAATTGATCTTACTACTCGCATATCCTATTACTCTACACTTTGCGTTCAACTCATGCTATGCGACACAATATTTGTCGTTTAAATCGATTCACTCTTTTCTGCATGTTGATGTGTGCGGGTAAGTATGAGTGGAATGGTGTGGAATGTGGTGGAAATACATCGAGGTTAATCTAGAGCGGATCGGATCTCTATTAAATCGGTGGTATGCGTCATGATTTGTCGTCACGTTTTCTTCTTTTTCTTTCTGTTAAATACTAGTACGAATACGAGCTAGTTCGTATATTAGAGAAAGAAAGAAAAGTATCCAACGCTCATCCTATTCGATACTCATAATCATAATAATCCAGTGGATTTATCGGTATTTTAATCTTTTATTCATTTATGCACGCGCGTGTATGTATGCGTGTATGTGTGTGTATGCATCGAGTCATCATATCTATGCACACTTATGTATAAATGCTAGTACTAGTATTCTATACTAGTATCACATTAGTTTATCCATTATCAAGACATAATGGAGACATTACTATCTCGTTCACTTACAGAAGATGCTAACTCAAATGCCTTGTTGTTGCTTGACAATAACATCATAACAATGATACTACAGGTCCTACATTAGCGGCAATTCATTCCAACAATGGTCTACCTACCAACACTACCACTACCACCAATACTACTGCCACCAAGGTAGCTTCAACGACTTCATCCACATCAACCTCAACCTCCAACGCCGACTTTATTGCAACCGACATTCCCTCTTTTAACGACACTACTAACGATCTTGGCAGTAATAGCGGTTTCAACACGAACAGCGCCTTAACAACAAGACCTATATCACTGATTGATGAGAATCGTCGTCGACAAGGCCGTCTCCTCTTGGTGTCGCTACTCGAGAACTTTTGCCAACTATACGACCAGAATCCCGAACAAAGCCGTCGACTATTCTTTCTCATTTGTCGTGCGCTCTGTCATATGGGCGTTATTAACCAGGAGTATATCGATGAGATGGCACCCGCACGTGCTGCCTACAAACGTGCCTTCTCCGAATTGGTAGCGCAAGCTGTTACAGCAATTCAGGTAAGTGATCCCACTAGTTGCTATCTATACCTACAATGTCTATTGTCACGATGACAATAGTTGTAAACGAATAGCATATTCTGAAATAGATCATTTTATTGAACAATATTGTAATAATTCCTTTTTCTTAATTGTTTATTTATTTACTTTCTATATATCTATATCTATATATATATATATTACGTATATACATATGTGATCATTCAAATTCTTCATCTACAACAACAGAACACGGCTGATGACCATCGTCTACTATTAGAAGCGGCAGTAGAAGACGCTGCTAAAGACCTTACCCGTCTTGATTCTAGTCTAAGCACCACTACAATAGGTAAATACATTGAGATTCTTATCTCATTATTATCCTCATTATTATTAGTAATGATAATAGAGGAGTATATAGAATAATACTAAATTATGAATTGCATGGCACTAATTGTTATTATGATGATAATGATCAATTGTAATTTATTAGTGGGTCTTCCCTTCTTACCACTACACCGCCCAATCGTAGTGGGTCAACATCGCCTGTCATCCTAGATGGCGGTACCATTAACTTCACCGATCTACTCGATGTACATACAAGTCGATATCGCGATGATTTCGAAGAGATTCGTGCACTTGGTAAAGGAGGCTACGGTAGCGTATGGCATGTAAGTGTACAAACCATGGCATTATCAAGTAGTTTTCGCCTAAACTTATCTGTCCTCTTCAATAGGTGCGCAACAAACTTGACAGTTGTGATTACGCGGTAAAGAAGATCCGACTATCGCAGAACGACGTGGTTCTAGAGAAGGTGTTCCGTGAGATTAAATCCATGCCTCGTCTAGATCATCCGTACGTGGTACGCTACTACGGCTCCTGGCTTGAACACGTCGAGTACAGCGTGCGTCGACCTCGTTCCGTACACGTCATTCGGGGAAGTCAGCCGCATTCATCACGTCGCAGTGTCAGCAGTCTATCCAGATCGATATCCGGCCTATCTACACTGGATACTGGCCTACGTATTGATGTGCTACTTAGTACGGCCGGTGAATCTGAAGATATCCTAGGTGAAGAAACTGAAGAAGATGAAGAGGAAGAGGAGGAGAGGAGGAGATGATTAATGTTCATCATGCCATGAACGATTTGTCCGACTCTGAGGATGATGTGGTATTTCGTGTATCAGAGGATGATTTATCCGATTTAGATGAGACTACCAACGATTCTTCATGTAGACGACATCATCGAAAACAACAACGTCGTCGTTCGCATAACATGACATTTGAGGATTCCGCCTCATCTTTTGCTAGTGATAGTGAAGAGCAAGTTGACGATAAAGATGATGACGATGACGATGATGAGAGGATGAGGACCATCTATTTGAAGAGAGTGAGGACGATGACGGTATTTGCTTTAGTGAAGAAGCGGCAACTCAACGTCCCATCGTTACATCACGTAAACCGGCCAATTTCTCGACACAACCATCTAGACTTAGTCAAAGTTACAACTCGCATGGTAGCTACAACAATAAGCATAGCCTTAATGGTTGGTCTGCACGTGACATGCTATCATCTCGCTCTCCATTTACGACGCAACCATCACGTATGCGTCCAACTCATCGACGCCATGCGAGTACAGGTGGTTGGAGTGCGGCATCTGGTTCAGCGGTTCTAGCTCACAAGACTGCCTTCATCCGTCGAGGACATCATTACCTTTCTGTCTTCACCGCCCAACTCGCCACCTAGCAGTACTGGACTACACCCGTTGATCGCGGCCAATACTGCCTCATCGTATAGTAGTAGAAATGGCAATGGCAACACAATGGTTATCGTCCAGCAACGGAGCGTGTTCTAACCTTATTCATTCAAATGCATCTATGTCGATGCACGCTCAAGGATTATCTACGCCATCGTGATGATGCCATTTGCGGGGATAATAGTATACAACGCGATGGCAACACCATCAAATCACGCGATCCATTCTCGTTCGTTGATAACATTGCAAACATTCATCTATTCCGTCGTATCGTGGAAGGAGTGGCATATATTCATGCACAAGGCTTGATGCATCGTGACTTGAAACCATCCAATATTTTTTGGAATCCGCTAATCCATCAAGCAATGAAGGCGTATCCGAGTCACCTGGCTACGACGAAGAGCCGCCCATCAACAGGTGGACGAGCTTATTCCGAAGATCGGCGATTTCGGTCTAGTAGCACAAATGAATAGCAATAGCAATGGCAATAACAGTAATGGTAATGGAGTGGCAGTACGTCCAATCCCACACCTATCTCGCCAATTCCCTTAGGAACAAGCCAGTATTTAATGAATCGATCACCAAACGATAAAGGCTACGGTCCATGTAGTATGTTTGGTAGATCGGCACCCGTCAAGTCATCCTACGGCATTATATCGCCATCAGGAATGATGTCTACATCACGTACAAGTGGTGTAGGAACTGTAACTGTAAGTATCTATCTACTAATAAGAGTAGCTCATATATATATATATATATAAATGATACAACATCAATACTAATTACAATGGTACGTGTAGTATGCGGCACCAGAACAGTTATCAGGCCATCCTAATAACTACGATGCCAAAGTGGATATTTATGCATTAGGTGTTATTTTCCTCGAACTTTGTCACCCATTCGGTACACTCATGGAACGTGCCACCGTGCTCAAGCATCTACGTCAAGGTGTGTTGCCGGAGGCTTTTGTACGCGCATGTCCCAAAGAGGTGAGTACGATTTAGGAATTATTAGCCTGTATTGTTTGTTTGTTTAACGAGACTAACTCGTATCATTCTATGATTAGGCGGCATTTATTCTATGGCTTACTGCCATTGATCCTGCGATGCGTCCAACTGCCCAAGAGATTCTAGAGTTTGATCTTATGCGACCGGAATCTATTGTAAGTACTATAATACGTTAGCATATCTATGTCAAGTCAAGTGTTTACACGTACACTAACACAAATACTCATTTCTCTTACATAGGCAAATGCTCCAACATGGCCAATGCACGTTGAGATGCTACGCACTGAGAATGATTTGCTTCGACAGCGTATTGCAGAACTTGAGGCACGTATGCAAAACTGTCATTTATGCTCATCTAGCTCTAGTGGTGGTGTACCCTTTCCATGTCATGCCAATGGCTGTTCTCCTCCATCACCGCATCGTCCACAATAAACGATAGATGATGGTAATACTCCTTAGTTAGTCATTTCTCTCTCTTTCGCTTTTCTCTCTCTAGCTCTCTCTTTTTCTTTTTTACTCGGTAGTAGACATTTGTCTTTTTGTCTATTATATTCCTATTGATTTTTCATGTTTAGTGAGATAATGTTACGACCATAAACTGCAAATACAAATTGATTGACATTAACATATAATAATAATGGCCAGTAATGAATGTGAACATAGTTGATATAATATAATATAATAGGTTTATATATAGATGCGTATATATTCGTATATATTGATTTGTATTAGTAACTAAGCATGGAACACCTCTTCCACTGGATCTTCCGGTAATTTAGTATTATTTAGTCTCTCCTCACGTTCCAATATTTGTACTCGCTTATCAACGTATTTATGAGCACGCTTTTGAAGCATAGCCGATCGTACCTAATTAATTAATTAGTTAGTTAGTTAATTTGCTAGTTAATTCATTTCAATTAGTGAATACATACTTGATTAGGTGAAATGTAACGAGAGTTCTCCCATACAACGGCACCGCCAAATCCACCGGCAAATATCTTAATGGGCTGTAGAACGAAACGCGGTCCCACCTCTACTAGTTGCGTCTTCTTCTCCTCTCCCTTTATCGTAGTAGTTAATTCGCTATCCTTGTCGATAATCTGATAATTACGGAACCATACACGACCATCCACTACCGAGAAACTGATCACATGATCGATGAATGGTTTACTCTTACGAGTGCCTTTAGGTACACCGAATATACGTGTTAACAATCCCTTCATAACACGTAGATGAGGTGCCTCGTCAAAGTTCTTATCGAATGACACGATAGGACGTGAACCCTTGAGATGATTACCCGTCATACGTAACTCGTCCATTGTATGAACTGTGATCAATCAATTAATTAATCAATTATTACTATCCTGACTGCTATTAGTCAATACTAGTGTAGTTACTTACTGTTTTGTACGTGGAACTTCACTGTAGGGCCATTAGGTGTCTTGGCCATCCACAGATATAAATCTGACTTTTTACGCGACTCAAAGAACAAACAATTGTTGCAGTTATTCAACTCGGCCAATTCATTAAGAGCATCAAATCCATGCTTGGTATCCAATTTAGCATCTATAGATTATCAGCATTACTATTAGATACTAGTCTTGTTTGATACTATCGATTACTAAAGAGTAGCGAGATGCTTACCTCGTTTAGAGTGCGGTAATAATGCCTCGATATCAGTCATTAAATGACGCTGACGGAAGTTAATACCACGCGTACTAAGCAGTAGAACTCGTTGCTTATTGCGTACTACCGGTTGATTACTCTGAGTGACAGTAGTGTCCTGCTCGTTCGCTGTACCCTTGCCTCGTTGCTTCACTGCCGACTTGTAAGCACTAGCCATATTGTATAGAACGTTATATGAAGATGATTTTGAAGTAATAAATGAAACGAATCAAGAAGTGGCAAGTGACCAAGAAAAAAAAGAAAAAAGAAAATCAATTGGTGAATAGTGCAAAAATAAACACTGAAAAAATAACGAGTGCTAGTCGTATCCGCTTCCATAGTCAACTATAGTCAACTATTACAGTGTTTTTCCATCCAATTTGCGCATTTATCCTTTAACGTTTTGAGATCGAGGATAGACCGGAGGAAGTACGCCAGCGGGTTCGAGATTACTTCATACAGTGGATGTCGATTAGAAACGGTACGGACCCAATGACACACCCTAGGTGGAGAGACGCCTACGCGCCAATGCCGCACGTTCACGAAAGTATATACGACAACCTCATGGACCACGTGTCGGTGGAGGAGCTGGAGGCCACGCTTCGTCAACTTCCCTCCGCTAAAGCGCCAGGAGAGTCGGGAGTCACAAACGAGATGTTGAAACAAGCCAGCAAGCGAATCCATAGAATCATGGCAGCTATGATAACGACGTGTTTACAACGCAGCGACATACCGCAAACTTGGAAACACGGAAAAATCATACCCATCCCGAAAGTGACAGACTGGTGTGGGGATATGGCGCAGCTGCGGCCAATCACCCTGCTAGAGACGATGCGCAAACTATTCTCGATATCCATGACGAAGCGCTTACAAAACATACTGGAGAAGAATCATGTACTGCGAGGAGGGAACTTCGGCTTCACTAGGGGGAACCAAGCTACCGACTTTGTACAAATTCTGAGATCAGTGATGGATGATTCGATCTGCTACAAGAAAGGACTAGAGGTGCTCATGCTGGACGTGAAACGAGCATATGACTCGGTCTCATGGCAAAGCCTAGCCTGCTCGCTACGAAGAATAAAAGTGCCGGAAGAGTTCATAACTCTGCTAGAGAACATATTTAACAGCAGAACAGCTTCGGTTATTACAGCGCACGGTCAAACAGAAGCCCACCACCCTGAGTGCGGCTTGGACCAGGGAGAAGTGAACTCACCCACGTTATGGCTGATATTCTACGACACTCTACTCAGCAAACTCGATGAATCCAAAATAGGATACGCGATGAGAGAACGACAACCGGGCACTACACAGAAGATAGTAGCATATGGAGCCTTCGCAGATGACCTAACTCTAGTAGCAGAAGATCGTGACACCTTGCAAAAGCTGGCAGATATCTGTAGATCCTTCTTCGAACTACACGATATCGAGGTGAATTGCAACAAAACGATTCATACGGCGAAAGATCCTCTAGGCAACTCAGTAGCGGAATCACTACCGAAAATTCGATTGGCGGAAGGAGAAGCGGGACTGGTACAGACGGTGGCGCCACCGACAATACCTTTCCGACTACTCGGCTGCTGGCTGTCCTTGGACGGCAAGAGCAAAGAGCCACTCAGAATCATCCATCAATCAGTTAAAGGGCTTTGCAGCATTATAAGGCGAAAGGAGATCAGTCACGAGATTGCGATATATATCATCAACTCAGTGATAATACCGGCGATTACTCACAAAGCAGCTACCCTACCGCTGTCGGACTCACAGTGCGACGAGCTGGATAGAAGCTGGCTCACGCTAATCAAACGCAAAGCACACATGGCTAGGTCTATGCCAAACGTATTGCTATGGGCGCCGCAAGGATTCAATCTGACCAACGTTAGAGACGCTATGGACACTTCCCAAATAGCGGACTTAATGAGGAGGTTGGATAGCCCAGGTATGCTAGGTGAATCAGCGAGAGCACAAGAAGAAGCAGCATGCAGTCTTGTCAACAGCATCAGATCGATATACAACAGTTACACGGAAACACGCGAAAGAAATAGAGTCTACGCTATTCACCTGGCATACCGACTGCATACGAGGGAGCTGAAGGTGGTACTAGGGGACGAACTCGAACAATCCAAGAGGATAGATGATATTCTGGTAGAAGACGCAGCGACTCCAACGACTCGAAGAGACGTTAGAGAAGCAGCGGAGAGGTTCGACCTAGTGGAGATGAAAGACATAGCACTGACTGACGGACTCGATACACCCAAGCTAGCGAGCTACAATGCCATCACAAATCGAAATGAAAGGCAGGGAGGCGCACCGAAATGGTACAAGAAGCTGGAAGAAAGGTGGCCCAAACTTGCATCTAAAGCCAAGAGTATGGCCATAGCAGCTAGACTGGCAGATCGAGAGGAGTACAGTACGCTGCTACCATTCACCGAGGAAAACCTAGCGGCGAGGTCCACAGACGCGCAAGGCAGGCAGTACAACTGGTCGGAGATCCAAGACAGCGAGACGGTGCTTATATGGACAGATGGATCAGTCACAAATCCAACTGGCCCAGACAAAGCAGGAGGCTACGCAGCGATAGTTATGAGAGGAAACGCGAAAGTGGCAGTAGCAACGGGAAGGTACGCAGGTCCACACTGTCACTCAGATATGCTCGAAGCTATGGCGATAGCTCACGCGATAGCATGCGCGCCAAACAGCATAGCAATCAAGATCATGACGGACTCTATGACCTCGGTGGCCTGGTGGAAGCAGTATGTCACGGAAGCGGTGCCCTGGTCCAGAGCGAAAAGAAGAGCAACGCCCACATACAAAATATGGGAGTTGATAGCAGATAGAGTCGCGAGACGAGAAGCAAGCACAGAAATAGAATGGACTAGGGCGCATATAGGCACAGTGGGAAACGAGATGGCAGACATGGAGGCGAAAGCGGCAGCCGTCACAACAAATCAGGTGCCTAGATGGACACTGAATACAGTGCCAGGAAAGGTCCACCAGTACGATCTGCTGGCGTCAGGGCTGAACACATTGCTTCCACCACGACAACTGATCAAGAAACAAAGCAAGGCGCGACACGCAAGAACACTCAAGCAGCATATACTCAAGCACCACCCGTCGTTGAGGACCAGATTGGAGCAAGAGATGAACGTGGTAGCGCAAAGGGACAGAAGTGAAGATGAAAGAGCATTGAGAAGAGCGCAGCACAAGAGGGAGTTCGCGATCAAACTAGCGACGGGTCAGTTACCTACCTTAGCTAGACAGCACCTATGGAGCAAGGAAAAATACACTACGGACGTATGCTGTAGGTGTAACAAAGGGGAAAGTGAAAATTGGAGGCATATAGTCAACTGTGACGTCAACGAGGGGGAAGTGGAAAGAAATGCGAAATTCGAAATATTCCAGGAAGGAATGAGGATTATAAGCAGAATCAACAGGGAAAGGGCGGAAAGGTCAATCCACCCTCGACTGGTGAAAGTGGCAGAAACAGCGCACAGAGCCACCCCACTACATCCCCTCCACGATGTAGGCTACCTGCTGGGCTGGCCGAGTGAGGAGCTTCAACTAGACATGACGCAAAAGGGTCTAACAAAAGAAGAAAGAACAAGCGTCATACATCATATGTCAACGAAAGCGTTGGACATCGTATGGAGAAGAATATGGATCCCAAGATGCAAGCAGGTAAAGCGCATCATAGGCACCTGGAAATCCATCAACCAGACCCCAGCGAACCCCCCAGGCCAACTGACTGGCCCCAGACCCAGCCAGAATGCGGATCGGCCGCATACTGGCTCCTCCCACTCCTCGCCGAGTGAACCTACTTCCTGGGACTCCATCAACAAGGCAGTATTCCGAACGGAGTATTACCTCAAGATGGTAGCCCCCTCGTGGAGCCTTTAG
This sequence comes from Syncephalis plumigaleata, assembly GCA_025201365.1. Lineage (NCBI taxonomy): Eukaryota > Fungi > Zoopagomycota > Zoopagomycetes > Zoopagales > Piptocephalidaceae > Syncephalis > Syncephalis plumigaleata. Next base: position 1,013,094 of record JAIXMF010000001.1, read on the forward strand.
GGCCGGCCCACGTAAAGACGTGGCGGCCTAACTCGAATCATTTTTACACAATAATTTGAGAATGCAGTTAACTTTATTCATTTAATTATTAACAGCAGCGGCCCACTTGCTTTTAAAAATAAAAAATAAAAAAAAATTTATCCTTTAACGTTTGCAGTTTATTAATAAATAGATTAACACAATTGTTAACACTATTATCACTATAGAAATGCCAATTGACACAGCATAATAATAATAACAATTCAGTATGAGTAATGGATTATTTATTGATAGCAATAACTATCATCATCAATTCTATAAGATAGACGATACAAGTGTACTAGTATAGTTGGATATTGCCATGTCATGTAATTACAAGTAGCTATTGATTATCGTGTATGGAATCGGGATATGGCTGCATGTCTGAACTTCATTCAAATTATTCGCAGTCATCGTGCTGATGGTCGTATTCCAACACAATTCCAACGAGGTGCCGTTCCTTCTAAGCGTTCAAAGAGAGGAGGACAAGGACAACGGGGGTCCAAACAACGAAAATCAAATTAACCGGGATAGTTATAGCTATCTTTCACGAAAATACGTAAGTGTTATTATAACTATTATTTGTTCGTAAAGACAAAAGGCTAACTGCGCAAATTGGATGGAAAAAGTCTGTAATTGGATATCAACGTATATGAAGTCTTTTACGTATCTTGTTATTCTACCATGTCATACCGCTTAATAGCACGTACTGTATTGCAACAACAGCAACAGCAACTATGCTATCGTTGGCATTCAGTACGCTCACTTGGTACGATAACGACGAATGCTAATCAACATGCTCACCGGTTAGCGTTTGCCTTCGATATTGACGGTGTACTTTTAAAGGTAAACATGTATGAGTAAGCAATTGGATAGATATACAAACACATATGGCATCTTGGTATATATACATATATACATGTGTACATATATATAGGGCAGTAAAGTGCTTCCGGAAGGAGTAAGAGCCCTTCAATTCGTCAATGGTAATAATCCACTAGGCATGTAAGTATATCGCTAGATAGAGTAGGAACGAGGTTCACTTACTAGTAAGAGTGAAATTAGACGACTGCCGCATATTTTACTTACAAATGGAGGCGGTGTCACTGAAGTTGAAAAGGCACAACAATTAAGTGATAAATTCAATGTAAAGGCAAGTATCATACTAGTAGCAGTAGATAATGATGATAACCGCAAGTACAACTAGTATAGATTACCGCTGATAATCTAGTGTTGGCACATTCACCTATGCGTTCATTGGTGGATCGCTACGCCGATAAACTCATTCTAGTGGTGGGAGGTGAAGGTGAATCGTGTAAACGAGTGGCACACCAGTAAGTGAAGGTGTATTCTACTCGTAATAAATAATATTGACACTACGTGAATAGATATGGATTTCGACGTGTGGCACAACCCAACGATATATTCTTATGGAATCCATCCATATGGCCATTTAAAACGACAAATACCTGGTTACCTGAAGTAAATCATCATAGATATTAATAATAGTAACTATGAACTAATATACTTGTATATCTATATAATAGGAACATATCGATTTTGCCAAGGAACCCATTCATGCCATTATGATGTTTCATGATGGACGAGATTGTAATTTATATACAAAAGTTATATTGATCAATCATTAATCTATTTGTCACTTGTTTGTAGGGGGAACAGAACTACAAGTAATCATGGATGTCCTACTAGCGAAGAATGGCTATATAGGCACACAACGGTCAATGAAGGATTTATCGCCACAAATACCGATTTACTTTTCAAATCCAGACTTGGTAAGATGATCTATAATGAATGTAACTTGCATTACATCTAATTATTTCATGCTATTTACAGCTATGGAGTAATGACTTTCCTGTATCACGCTATGCACAAGGAGCATTCCGTGTTGCACTAGAGGCATTGTACGAGGTATTGTTTAGCTGTACTATCCGTTGTCTGGTAGCTAATTTGCTGGCGTGTTTACTTTTATAAGCGTATTACTGGTAGAAAACTGGAATATACACTGTTCGGTAAACCGGAGACTGTAACGTACAAGTATGCGGAGGAATTGTTACATCGACAACTTGCTTCTTCATCGGTAGGTCCTACCGAGTCATTACACGTATACGGTAAGTGTTTATGATCATGCTTCTAAATGGCATCCGCTAATATTGCAATAAATTGATAGCTATTGGTGATAATCCAGCATCTGGTAAACAAGTTGCATTTATGTTGCATTTCATTTTCTACATTACTAACGTGTGTTATTGCACTATTTACGATGTTGTCTCCTTTAGATATTGCAGGTGCATACAACTACGGATGGAATTCAATCCTAGTACGTACAGGCGTGTTCCGCGATGAAGACAATGGCGTTGATCATTCTGCAACGCATGTTGCCACTCATGTAGAAGATGCCGTGAAATGGGCATTTGCTCGTGAATACCAACAATAAACCAGGTAGTCATACGTATCAGATAGATAAATATACATATTTTATTGTTATATTGTTATAAGGATTGTAATGTTGCTTTTATCGTGTAATAACGTATAATGTACTATAAAGCAAGCCTTCTGTTTATACAGTCACTTGTCTCTCTTGCTGTCTGTTCCTGCATTTTCTCTCAGTGTAATAGAATATTGATTTGTTTTGGCGATTATACTCGTACAGTTTAAGAGTTCCGACGAGATGTCAAATGCCGTACCCATTGCCAGTGGAAGTTGGCGACTTCCACCTTGAACGTGTGCTCTTTACCAGAAGCCGTAGTGACTTTAATGTCATTTTGCGTCGATTCAATATGAGCATCCACCAAATTGATTCGACCCTTGTATTCGTACTTGCCATCGGGCATCTCCTTGGTCACGACTAGAAGATCATTGAATAGGAAGCATGTACGCGACTCGAATTTACCAAATGACGTGGATGAGTATTGCATTACACCTTGGTATAGCAATTGACGATCTGCCGCGAGTAAATTGAAATCGTTGCCTACAATCAAGCACTGAAGTTGAGCCAAATCCTCTTGACGTTGTATCGTGCGAAGTCTATCATTATCATCATTGTTATTATTATTATCACTGTCACCATTGTCATAAATAACTGATAACACTTACAATTGCATATACTCGTCGTGGAGACATTTGATTTTCACCGAGCATCGAATAATGAGCAGGTATTCCGGATCGTACGGCTGGTATAGAGAAACCATTTTCTGTAGGAAATTATGGTAACGTATAATGCAATCTTTAGGATTGGCCAAAAATGCACGAATATTGAAATGATCGGTGCTTGATTCGCATTCCTACATTGACATGAACAATGATTATTAGTATCTTTTCCCGTATTGCCAATGTCATACATGCTTGACTGCCTACCTTTAATACACGACGGAAATGCTGATTACGTTTTTGCAATTGATCTAGAGTACAAAGAATGTTGGGATAATCACGTAGGTAGTCGAAATGGAAATAAAGTCCCCTGAACTAATAGAAACATGTAGCGTATTAGTTAGATGTAATAGTATACGAGAGATGACCGAGTACTTACATGCTTGGAGAATGTATTAATAGCATCTTCAATGGTACCAGAATGACCATGATTCTCTGCACTGTTAATGAATGGATTAGCAACTGGTCACACATGTAAATAAGCAGGCGGTAGCTACCTTTGTTCGAGATCATGAAGTAAACCCTCGTGTAGTGGCAATAATTGCTCCACTAGACCGAATACGGATGAAACATCCTTCTCGCTAAATGATCGACCGACATAGATGCCGGGCTTTTTAGCGGCCTGTTGAAGCGGAACAATAAACTGATTCTTGAGCAATCGAAGCATACGCACGAACTTTTGCTCGCTTCTAAGTAGCGTCAATAGATTGGCACATCGCTCCTTTTCCTGTCGCTCCAATTCTAAATGTACAATTAGCACATTGCTACCGTTATGGTTATAAAGTCGTGTGCCTACCTTCTTCGTCGTCGCTAAGCCATGAATCGCGGAAATTACCGATAGCTTCGATGAATGCGCGATAATCCTCTTTAAGCGCTACCGATGGTGTGTCCAATTCTTCCACGGGACTACGAACACTAACGGACGACATGCTTTCACTGTCATTAACAGATACAGCCGGCGCCGGCATATGTTCTATCTCATAGTCTAGGAACGAAGACGAGATAGTGGATATGGGTCGTTCCTCGGGTGCACTTATGTGAGACGCGGTACTCGCTTTCAATAACGATACGCTGTTGCCTGGCATGGGCAACAAGTCTTCCTCTTTAAACTTGGTGGCGGACGACGCTAAGCTAAGTGTACTCGTTCGACGCATTAGACTCTCGGCACTAACGATACTCTTGGTAATGTAGGCTCGTCGATTCTTAGCAAGGGTCGATACGCGCGACGCACGTCGATTGTCACTATCTTCTTCTAATAGAGAATACTGCAATGACACAGGAGATCCCACATTCATATCCGCTGTATCTGTAGGAGATGACAACTTTGGATCAACCTGATGAGCAGGCGAGCCCTTATTCTTCTTCTTCGTGTTCTGATCCGCTACACCATTGCTACTTTGATTGCCCTATATTGGGATTCAACTTGAATTAGCAATACTGCAACTATTGTAATAACAATAACAGCTTACCGAGGATGATTTACCGTTTTTATTCTTCTTGCCCGCCTTTCTACTTGTTGGCGAGGTTACAGGAAGAAATTCCGGTAGTATACCCACTGATAGTTGTCCACCCAGTGTAAACGAGTCAAGTAGCATGGTGGGTTCGGGCACCTTCTTCTTGCGCGAACGTGTCGACGATGCCTTCCCTTTTGATTTGTCGTTAGATGCGGAAACGCTGCCATTCTTAATAAATTTCAGTATCATTATAATTAGTAATCTGTGGAGTGTATTCGACGCTGCAAACATGTCTACCTTGTTTCCATTTACATTGTCTTCATTTATAGGATTGAGATTCTCGTTTGACAAGGTGTACGTGGCGAACGACAGATCGACCGACTTTTTGATATCTGCATCGGAAGCGATAGCGCGTAGCTGTTTCGGTTGTTTTGTACCTAGAACAAAATGTATTAGCCATTGAATGGAATGTTCTTTGTCTTCTGCTTCTTCTTAGAAGCCGTGATTGACGACCGTATCAATTGAGTATTACCAAATATAAACTGCTTCAATGCGGATGTTTTACCATTCGAATGTGTAGTTGATGGTGGTGAATTAGCTGGATTATACGAATGGTTGCCCTCCAATTGCTATTGATAAACAAACGTATATATTAACGCATAGTCCATGGTTCTTACTAGATTGTACACTTACACTACTATTCCGCAGAACAACTGTCGTGTCTATCAATGATGTAATGAGTAAATGATATCCTCTGGCCTTGTAGCGATATAATGACACTTACTTGAAGAGGCATTTATCGAGTAAATACTATGTTGCGGACATGGTATAGGCAATGACGGGGACACGTCTAAATCGCCCCTTGGCTGTAGTCCATTGTTACTATAGCAGGTTGCAGTAGTGGCATCAGACCAGGCACGAGGTCGAAGAAACGGTTTGGCGAACTGAGGTTGGCCCTCATACGAGGATAACAATAATCCTGACGAGGCACTGTTAAATGTCGGCGTTCGAACTAAGGTGTGGTCGGGTGATAAGCCGCTTAGCATTCCGTCAGAATCGATTGAAGAAGCGGTTACCGAGTTACGTGGAGCAGTAGGCGTTCTATCCCCGCTTGCCATCGTATAGATAGCGTCTATGTTGTTGGCACGACTATCCTGCATGCTTGCCAATGCCACTGGTGAGAACTGTTGACTCATATTAATTTATAGCGGAAGGAATATTAGTATAATATGATGATGATATTGGTTGGTTATATAAAACCAAAAAAAAAGAAAGCAATTGTTTGCTTGTGCTAATATCGACTAATAAACACAAGTGTCGAGACGACAAAAAGTGCTTCTGAAATTATAGATATAGAATGAGATGCTTAATGCCAGTAGAGTGGTATAACAAGGAAAGAGGTCACAACTCATTCAGATCGAAATGGACAAATTTGTTATTTTGAGCAACGTAGATGGGTTCAAGATTGTCGAGTGGGATAAGGTTGATCAACAACAACAACGATATCGTCAACTATAACAATAATAGCAGCAGCAGCAGCAGCAAGATAACAGCGTAACGTCAAGTCATGTGGACTCCTTTGGATTTATATCGACAATACCGGTTTGCTAAATACCACACGAACTGCTACTCCGCATGATACATCGTTGAACCAACTTGACGGATAACCGGCAGTCCATACTCCCTACCTCGCATGTTTCATCAATCGCCGCATACTGCAAGTAAGTGTAGTAGTGGAAGGAGGAACGAGAAAGGCAAAACCGTATGCCAAATGAGGTCGAATGACAATTCTTTCCATCTTCTTCAAGGCACAACCAGTTTATACCAAGCGATAGGTATCCATTGCTGATTGTGGTGTATCAAGTTTGCCTTTAGTCCATTACACTCATTCTCTCTCTCTCTCTCTCTTACTCTCTTTTATCTATACTTTTTACGTGTGCGGCATTATAATTCCGCTAAATATAGCTGTAACAGATCGATTGTTGTATAAGCTAGCTTTGCTATTTATTCATCATTCGCCTTTCTCGTTTCTTGCATTGTTTAACTTGCTAAACGATGGTATAATTATAGCATAACAAGATAAATAACGCGATCGCAATCATTTTAGTATATCTATTAAATGGATTCCACCAGTTGATTATGGACAATGATAACAATGATAATGATATTGTCATGCTACGACACGTATGAAGCAATGATGTACACACAAACAAGCTAAAACACTGGCTTTCCTTGTTATTCCTCCTCCTCACAAGTATTTTACCACCAAGTGTATTATGAACCTTTTATTGCTTATTGGATTAGTAAACAGAAATGAATAAATAAGAATTGCTTGATCATTATCATACGATGGACAAGTACAACACAGACAATAAGCATGTAGAATTGATCTCGAGTGTAACAACAGCTGACAACAATAGTAGAATGCCTGATATCCATTAATATTCATGTTATATATCATATAAATCATTTGATTCCATGATTGGGGCTAAAAGTTGACTTATCCCCGTGTTGTTTGCGTGAATTTGCAAACTGCGCGTCTCTTCTTTTTTCCACATTCCAACTTACGTCACAGTCAGGAATGTGACGCTAGTTTCGTTTTCTTCATTCGAACGTACTAGTCGTATATTGTTATCAATTCCGAAAATGTTATCTCCCTACGGTAGGTATTTAGTATGGCGTTAGCGTGTTTTTTCATGCTTACTACTTGCTACTTCATTGCTGGCATTCTATTCGTCTCATTCTTCTTTGCTATTTGTCACTAAGCAAACAACGCGTGAACCTATGACCTGCAGACTGCATAACAATACCGTTATTGATAGTTATGCATCCGTCCATTTAGACAGTAGGTGTCGTCAACGCTTTCTTTGTCCTTGTTCCTGCTCTTCCACTTTACACTTTTATATACTTGTCCATTTTACAAGGGACTTTATTATCAACTGCTACTTGATATTCCACTATTATTGCCTCGCCAGCTCTTCTTTTCGTTCTTTCATTTGTTAGTCTACACTTTAACGAGAGTATACCCTGTCATATTCATGCTGCCAAGTTTATCCCTAAATGGTATATTGATCCAGCTACTAATCATCCAAAGAAAGCAATAAATACTATGTTTTCGGGCGGGGTTTCTTTCATTAAATGATGACATTTGAATACGCAACTAATACTATCAAATCGTGTCTATAGATTGTTCGGAGATAGAGGCGCTATCCCTCAATGAAAGTCGTAGTGGTAGCAACTTTGTTTGTGTTATCTGTTCCGAGGAATTATCCACGATTGCAACATCCGGTCCCAATACGACTGTCACTTCAAGCGAAGCTGATTATACAGGAGCATCGGATTCCACATTAATAGGTCAAACGCTCTACTGTGGTCATGCCTATTGCCGTCCGTGTTTATCTACATTTCTGAAATTCAGACTACTCGAATTTAGCAATCCATTTCCGCTCTACTGTGCGCAACCAGGCTGTCCATACGAGATTAACGATTATGACGCGGAACCCGTGCTAACAAGTAAATCCTATGCCAAATGGGAAAAAAGAAAAGCAGAGAGAGATATGAGAAACAAGGTAACAACAATAGCTGTGATGGTTATCTATTAAGTATAGCATGATTATGAAATTGTGAATGGAATACTAACGTGTAATCAAGATTTATTGCCCTAACAAACGATGTAGCGCATTACTAGACGTCGCACACGTTAAAGATAACGAGAATGCCGTAATTGTTTGTCATCAGTGTTTACACGTTGCTTGCGTTCAATGTCGAGTACCATGGCATAATGGTAAGTAATACACGCTAACAATAATGGCAACAGCAATACTAACATTGTATTTACACAAATAGGCTATGCATGTCATGAATACAATGTACTTCCCCCTGATGTACGTAACAACGAGGATGAAGAAGTATTTCGAATGGCCAGGCAGTATCAATGGGCCCGGTGTATTAATTGTCGGACACTCGTCGAGTTATACGAAGGCAGCAATCACATCACATGTCAATGTGGCACTCAGTTGTACGTAATCGTTAGCGTGCAGTAGATGTCAATAGAATCATCGTACTAACCATTTATTACTAATTGACCCTTTCTTGTTGATATAGCTGCTACCAATGCAATGGTCCATGGAATGAACTTACCCGACAGTGTACACGTCATCAATGCTCATTATGGAGCAAGGAAATGCTCGAATTGGAGGAGCAACGTCGCAATACCAATACTGCTAATACTCAACCACCCGATGATAATCTCAGTATGTTTTCTAATCAGCGACGGTTATCGCTCTCTAGCACGACTAGTTCCAATTGGTTTATTCATACGAGCTACCACCGTGGTCTACCCGAGCTGAATCCACCCAAGAACACCACGGAACCTGTCGCATCTACGAGCACCTTTACAACTTCTACCGCCACAACAGCAGCAGCCGACATTCTGCCAATTACTCCACCTAGTGTGATCAATGCTACTACTAGTGCTAGTAATAGTAGCTCAACTCCTCCATCAGAGCCTGTTACTTACCAGTGTCCAAAATGCTTCAAGAAATTCCTTAGCGAACACGCTCTGGGCGTTCATACTCGTACCACCAGAGATCATGATAATTTTGAACCTAATGGTAAGCAACCTCAAAGCAAAGCAACACTCACTTGTTGCTCGCGTATATTCGACAATGAGCATAATCTATGGTTACATCAACAAAGTATACGCTGTTTCACTTCAGTTGCCAAATCTAATGCTCGCTCCACATACCCAACCAGTACGGCACAAGCCAATAATCAGTCCATTAATCTAACCAACATGATTAATGGTCCCAAGCGGAATCTACCCGAATGGGCTCGTGGTTACATTATAAACAATATATGCTGCTATTGCAATGTGAAATTCAATTCTCGTGATAATTTGCAATCGCATCTACGTAATACGACCGAGCATGGTGTATACTATTGTTGCGATCGTTTATACACTAGTCAAATTGCATTCGATCAACATCGACTTTTAGGCGGTCTATGCAAGCTTACTCCAATAGCACATTCAGCATCATCAGCAACCACAACTGTTTCACCATTAGCCCTACCTTTACCTCGTAATGGCTTACGTGATCTAGGCGTTAATCTTGCTATTATCGCTGCTGAGGGACCAGCATCCGGTAATGCCGCCACTATCTACACGAATATACGAAATAGAAAGTGTTACGACTGTAGTCGTTCATTTCCATCATTATCCGCGCTGGATAATCATCTACGTAATTGTGTACACGATGTATTCGCTTGTTGCGGTCGACTATTCGTCAATCATCAAAGTATTGCCGAGCATCGAGCTGGCTCAAACTGCAGACGTACCATTGGTAACAAGCCATCGTCATCACCATCATCTTCTTCATCATCTAGACCATCCGTCGTACAACCTGCACGTAAATTGAATGTACAACTGGAAGTGTCGACCTCCCTTGAAATGCTCTACAAAGTACTGGGCGATATCAGTCTATACCGAGCCATCTCCTCTCTAAATTGCTGCTATTGCAATAGGAAATTCAATACTACCGATGAATTGATGGTTCATCTTGTTAATACATCATTACACGAGGTGCATCAATGTTGTACCATTCTATTCAAAGATGCGAATAGTCTAGGGAAACACAAGCGAATACATCATTCATAGCATCTAGTATATGTACAGAAAGATATCACTTGTTTCTCCATCCATTTTGCGCATTTATCCTTTAATTTTTGCGGGTTATTAATAAATAATCTATTCAATTGTTAACATCATTGTCACCATAGAAATGCCAATTGACACAGCATGATAATAATAACAATTTAGTATTAGTAATGGATCATTTGTTGATAGCGATAACTATTATTTATGCGTAAAGACATAAGGCTAACTGCGCAAATTGGATGGAAAAAGCCTGTATCAGCTGTTATAAATTACGCATTCGTGTGTATGTGCATGTTAATACAATATACATTATTATACATGTTACATTCTTTCTATCCTATGTGTTATTGTATAGCGGATTCATCGATTTATTCGTAAAACTAACGGGACACATGCATGTATGTGTATGTTGTTCAAGTCAACAAAGTAATAAAGATCAATTAGGTCATCATTGTATTTCATCAATCATCATAAAGGTCGTTAAAATAGGAACAGTAAAAGCGTAGAATACATATATATATATGTGTATGTATATATGACTAGGCACGCACGTCAATCTTCAATAATGCACGCAAATTACTGCTATACATTTCATTGATGAGCATCTTATCACCTGCTGATGGACCGTGATTGGAAGCGGTCGCTTGCCATTCAGATCTAACAGCTGCTGCTGGTGATGGCGATGCTTGATGACGATAAGATTCTACGTTAAATGTTGTATTATCAGCGAATGATTGTTGAACTAATGACGAAGATGACGAAGAGATGACCTGCTGTTGCGACTGACCAACATAGAACGGATCACATGTGTAGGTTGAGTTGTTAACAGGGAATGGTACGGCATGAGACGGAAGGGACAGATGAGGTGTAGTTGTTGTAGTTGGTGGATACGAAGTGGATACTGAATGATGTTGATATTGTTGATGATAGGGATGATTAATACTACTGCCATTACTATTGCTAGTAGTAGAAGTAGTAGTCGTATGACTGCCACGTAACATATCCAGTAGTTCACGTGAACGCATACGTAATTCATCGGCACTATCATATTGAGAAGTGGCGGTAGTAGTATGATGGTGATGATGATGATGATGATGCTCGTTGCTATTAACTGGCAACATCATATCAATATTGGATACTACTCGTGTAGGTGAAGGAGGAGCACTATAACCCATTGGATACTGATGTAGGGATGTGGTAGACGATGCGGGTGATAGAGATGGTAACTGTTGACCATTACCATGAAGGCTGTTCTGACTGTTTGAACCAGTATTGCCATTGCCACTACCAAGTAGAATATCAGGCATGGGTAGACGTGATGCAGCAGGTGAATTACTAAAGGTGGGTCCAGCATACGCATGATCGCGTGTAGGACGACTAGGTGGTGAACCTGCAGCAGCAGCAACCGGTGAAGAGGATCGACCAGGTAATGTCTGCTTATTATTAATAAGCATGACAGGTGTTTGCTGGCCACTAGTGGTAGACGATGATGGCAACGATGACGACGAAGCATTCTGGTGATGATGTTGTAGAATGGTTATAGGACCGGCTGATTGTTGCTTAGAAGCCGAGGATGGTGTTACAGCCGCTGGAGAGCGACGTGATTTACGCTGAGGAGTTGCAGGTGCGGCACCATTGTTGTTGTTGTTGTTGGATGCACGCGATGCATTGGACGATTGTTTGTTACGCGATTGTTGCTTAGAATTGGAAGTAGCGTTGTTGTTGTTGTTCTTTGCGTGGTTAACCGAGGCATTCTGAGCTGCATTGACGGCAGCGGTTAGCTTGCTCTTTACTTTCTCGGATACATCGGTGGCTACATTATTATTATTGGCGGTAGATTCAGTGGCTGCCTTCTTGTCAGCACGAGGACGTGTGCGTTTAACACGATCAGTCGAGGTTGCATTATCTTTGGCTGGACTGTTGCCACCATTCTTGTTACCATTACGAGATCCCTTGTTGGTTGTCGTTGCGGTAACGGATGAATCAGTGGCAGATGACGCAGTGTGATGTTGCTTCTTCTTGGATATCGACTGTGTGGCAGTAGTGTCAGCGGAGGAGCCTTTGTTTGAATCTGACGATTTCGATTTGCGTTGACCATTATTAGAGAAGGACTTGGTCGTCGTTGCCGTTGACGATGGTGATGATGTGGCAGCGGATGGCTTCATCACTGTGGTGGAGGATGACGATGTACGAGGTGGCATGATGATAATGGTGCAGATCGTATTAGAAAGTACAAATGGTAGCAGCCAAATTCAACAATTACAGAGTACCGAGAATCCAGATAATAGTAAGAATAATAAGAGTGATAAGAATGACGATCGATTACGCAAAACTACTAGACGACAACAAAATTGAATAAGAAGTAGCAGAGGAAAAGGAATAATCAGAAAATACTACAAACAGACGGAGAACACGTACAAGCAGCAGTAGCAGTAGTACAACAACACAGGACACACACACACACAAAGTGATCAAAGGAAAAAACTATAATAAAAGCGGAAAGCAAATGGTAATGATGCTAGAAGGCACGACGCGGCGAATAACGACAACTCGGTGGAAAAAGATATACGAGTAGTCGTGATGCTATAAAGGAGGAATAGGAGTGTGCGGTGCCAATGCAAAATATTTGGATATCAATTTATATATAGGAGATGAGGGATGATGTGTGTGCGTGTGTGTAAGTAGTAGTAGTAGTAGTAGTAATGATGGATGTCGATGTATGCTGCTTGATGATAAAGCAATGTCAATATCGTTGTTGTTGATTGGTCCGTGAATCAAAGAGATGAATAACGTCAAAGTAAATGATAGATACGGATATCGTGGTGGTGGTGGTGGTTGTCGTAGTATAATGATAATAATACTAGTGTAATAGAAGGAATGATGGTAGTTGTCGTCGTTGTCCTAATTGTCTTAACAATAAAAGGACAATAGTGTATAATCAAATCAAATTGAATTGATCTTGGATAGAAATATCAAATAGTGAAAAGGAAAGCGCAACCAGGCGTGGTATTATATCAATGCGGAATGGAATCAAACAGAGTGATGCTACAGCTGCTGCTATGTGATTATCCGTGATAAATCCACGTCGTCGTAATAATAAAAGTAGCAAAGAACAAATAGAAAGAACGAGACTTGCTTGGTAAACAAGTGCGAAATTGTTAATCTGTTTAGAGCAGGAAGGACACGCACACAAACAAGTAAGCTATTGAATTCGTCAGCGGATGTGGACAGAAGGCGATCGTTATGAAGGCGTTGAGATACCAGCACAGCGGGCGATAATAGGCTTGAATATGCGCAAAAACAAAGAGGAAGAAAAAGTAATGAAGCGTATATGCTGCGAGCAAAGAGACGTATAGTCACAATGAGTTCGTCGTGAATGCCAAAAAAACGATGATATTAGGCGTTAACGAGTACTACTAATAGGGTGATAATATGCTATACTATGTACACAGCAAAACGGATAAGAGAGAGGAGAGAGAGATATGAACAAGCCTTTCTCGTAGTGATATATAGAAATATAACAACGAGAACAATACACGGCAAGTCAATAGGGAGGAGGAGAGAGAGAGAAGAGAAAAGCGATGCTTAACAGTGATGAAAGCAATCAAATAAGCAAATAAGCAAATAAGCAAATAAGCAGGTAGACAGGTAGCTAAAAGGTATACGTAGCTAGGCCACCGGCAGATCACACGGATCGATAATAAACGTGTAATAGTAGCAGGAGTAGATGGTGTTGATGATGAGTCGGCAATCAATAGAAGCCAATCAAGCAAATCAGATGAATGGTTGGTTACTAACTAACAAAAGTACTAATAATACACAATCGGATCCTTGGAGGGGGGAGGAGTAGGTGTGTACGTGTATATATAAATATTAGTACTCTATCAGAATGAAGAAAGCCTAGGCGACGACGACAACGACACACACACAAACACCACGGACCAAGCCGGGAGTACAAGTAGTGGTATGATAGATAGGTTGGTTGGTTGGTTGCTCGCTTGTTCAGAGCAGTGTTCCAACGAAAAGGATGAATGTATGCACACACACAAATGCTGTTTACTAATTGAATAGACTATAGCAGTTTGTGTATATGAATACTGTAGCAGTAGCAGTAAGTAATACTAATACTAATCACACGATACAGCAATAATATAACTGTAATATAGTTGTCGTAGGGAGGTGAATAGGGAAAGAAAAGGAGAATACACTTGGGTGTTCGAGATACACACAGAGAGATCCAGATGATAAAGTGAAAGAGTGAGAGAAAAGTAAACGACGACTAATCACAGAAAGAAAAAAGTGTAATTGCTGTTTGGGTGGATGCGTTCTTGCAAGGGATAGAGTGAGCGTAGTATTTGTTGTAGTTGTAGTTGTAGTTGTAATAGTGATCACCCGTTTTCTATGAGTGTATGCTAATATCACGTGCACAAAGAAAAGGTGAGTAATTGTGTGGTTGTAGTGAGCCAGAAAAGAAAACGATGGCAATAACGAAAAGTGAACGCACGACGCACAAAACAAGGCAAACGAATAACGTAGAGAGTAGAGAGAGTAGAGAGTGAGCGTAGGTTACGTACGAACGTATATGTGTGTGTGTTAGTGTGTTTAGTTGCTGAAAAGGAGAAAGGAGGCACAACAATATAGTAGTAGTAGTAGGTAGGTAGGTAAGTAGAGTAGTAATAGTAGTAGTAAATAGTATGAAAAGAAGGATGTTCCTAGTAAGCAATCATAGAAATGAATATAGGAGAGAGAAGAGAGAAAGGAATCCACACTAAAGTAAAAAATATGAGTGAGTGTGCGTATAAAAACGTACGAGGAAAGAAAAATAGAAAGGAGAAGAGGAGGAGGAGGAGGAAACCAAAGGCGGGTGTGTGAGTGTGCATGTGTCTCGGGTAGAAATAGCAGTATCAAAAATGGGTCAAACAATACACATACAACATGAATATGGAAAAAGGGGTGCCTGCCTTGCCTATCTCGACCATTTATTGGCGGGGAAAGAGGACCGATGGGAGTCAAACGAGCAAGCAAGCAAGAAAGAGAAAGACAAAAACTCAAGCGGATAAGCCAATGGGTAGAACCATGCGACTCGACTGCTGTCGCTTCTATTATTATTATTATTACAGCAATACACCTGACTTACGTGTATGTTCCTTATGCCTAAATGGGTGTATATAGACACACAAAGTAAGAGTGAGATGATATATCTATTAAGAGAAAAAGGTCTGATTCAAGTCGACATGGCGTGGAATGGACAAGAAACAAAATGCGTAACTGGTATGCCGTTTTAGGTTTACTCAAACACTTTGCTTCGAATGGAGCATTGTCCAATTTACTATTCCGTTACATGGTCGGATATCCATGTATCCATGCTACTATTGCCCCACTCCTACGGCTAAGACTATTAGCCATGACAATATATACATGGCATAGTAAAGTGATAGATTAACAAATAAACGATCAAGCATTATCGTATAGATGTGCGTGTGTGCGCTATGCATTCACCGATGATGAATGATGATGCGACCACATTCATCAAGTGAGAATGGTAATAATAGCAGAATTCATGCGAATCAGCTCATACCTAGTCCATGGTTATCGTTAACAATGTAAGAGCACTAGCTGCAACTGCCATCTGTCACATGGATGTAACTGCAGCAATCGTGATGGTATTAACATGCATGTCTTGTATGGAATGTGATGCATGAACAAACAGTGTGTGTGTGTGTGTGCAAGAGTTCTGTACATGATCCCTTATTGATGATTAAGGGACACACATTAGAGACCAAGCATTCATTCATTTATTTGCATTCAAAAGGAGGTCTTTACAAATAGTGTCTAATAAGTTACGAACAATAAAGAAAATAAAATAGAATATCACGAATACGTATCATTATTATAATAATCATGTCGTCATAATGTTAATACGATTAGCAGTAGTAATAATAGTAATAGTAATAGATATATTTACGCATGAGAATAGTGTGATCCTGCATTGTTACTATTATTATTACTACTACTACTACGGTTACTAGTACGAGAGGATCGTGTTAATCGTTCATCTTCTTCAGGAGAAGGCGTACGTGGCATTGTACGTGATGTATGAGATGATGAGTGATTCATGCCATTGCTGCTGCTGCTGCCACTGAAGATGCTGATCGTTGTGGGTGATGTTGTGCTGATAATGATGCGGTTGGCATTGGTGTCGATGTAATACGTCGAACTGGAACAGTGATACCCATACCAGCACCTATTTCCTCATTCGGTGTAACTAAAAGGGAAGCATTGCGGAGAGGAGTATGCGTTGACATGGATCGGTCTATTTCCATATTTGTAGGGACTATGGAAGTAGTAGACATGGAGCGTGATCGAGTAGTAGTAGTAGTAGTAGTAGTAGCCGTAGAGGAAGAAGGAGAGGATAGAGTAATCGATGGTGTCAATGATGATCCATTCAAATGACGCCGTGCTAATTGTTGATGATGTTGTAATTGTAATGCGCGAAGATGCTGTATATGTTCATAATTAGGACTAAAGAATGGTAGAGTGGGACGGCGTGTAGTATCAATACGATCACTACTACTATTAGCATTACTGTTAGGATGGCAGTACTGATTGAAGTAGTATTTGTCGAGGTAGATAGTCCACTGAGGCACCCTCTGTCATCGATGGTAGAGATAACATACTCGCATTGGAATAAGGGAGGAGTGTGTCATCGGCAGTAGTAGCAGTAGTAGTTGCAGATGTACCACTAGTCTGTTGTGTATTATTAATACGATTGAATACGCCCAAGTTATTTGCACTTGTCATTCCTTCCATAATGGGCGGTGTACTAGATGTTGATGTCGTTGTACCATGATGATGAGGATGATGATGATAATGCCCCGAATGAATACCAACAGGTGTACTCGCTGTTGTATTAATAATAGGCGTACCTCCCGCCACTACAGACGATCGACGTCGAGCACGGATCAATGGGTGTCGAAGTGCCGCTGCTGCTGCCGCTATTGCTACAGGATTAGGCTCGCCCATTACCACCGGACTATGACTTGATCCTAGATTGGGTGTATTCGTGGCAGTGCCATGACTACTACCACCATGACCTTCTTCATCGGGTATATCAAGCATATTGGATCCATTGCCTAGACGAGAGAGTACACGAAGAAAGGGTGAGGATGCCGCGGATGTAGTTCGAGTGGGTGCAGCACTTGTATCAGCACTCGAGGGATGTGATGGAAAGTGATGTTGTTGCTGATGTAGTTGTTGTTGTTGGAAATGACCCGATTCACTTACAGCACTACTTCGTCGTGTAGATATAGTTGAACGCCATGGACGTACATTATTACTATTGCTACTATTGTTGTTGTTGTTATTACTATTACTATTACTATTACGAGGTACTCGTGACATATTGATCCAATTACTATTATATCGATCTTCATTCAATCCAGCATTACTATTGCCATTACTAGTACTGTTATTGTTATTGTTATTGTTATTAGATCCATAGATATCCAATTCTAACCAATCTGTTAAATCATCTGATGTAGCATTGAATGGCAGATCCATAGCCGGTGATGGTCTCGATGCTAACTCTTCATTCAATGCATCTGTTAATTGACGTAGTAATGAGAATGAATCACTATTCTGTCCATTACTATTACTGCTACTACTATTATTGTTGTGCTGTTGTTGTTGTTACTGCCACCTAGTCCATTGCCATTACTTAGTGTATTACGACGTAGACTTGACAATGGATTATTATCATTAGTGGAGTAGGCACGTAATCGATTCTGTAATTCTGGATAGGGTGATGCTCGATGTCGTATCTTTCGATGTCTACGATACACTTCCTATATCATATATATATTATTATATCATATATTATATGTGTGTATTAATAACATGCAAGTGTAATCGTTGATCATGCACATACCTTAACAAAACCATCAAAGGATCGGCGGATAGATCGATCATTTTCATCAAGTAGAGTAACGAATGTCTCAAAATTGAAATCATGCTAGGATAAATAATGTCAATATACAATTAATAAGCTAGTCTAGTCTAGTAGTCTACTTACCTGACTGTCCCGCAGCAATTGCTGCACTGATTCCTGGAATAGTGTCTTCACCTTGCTTAGTAAGTCATGTTCATAGGCGGATTGCGACCAACGACCCATGCTGTTATGCTCTTATAAATTAATATATATATATATATATATATTCAATGCACGCGTACAGGTATACGTTTTATGAAAAACAACACTCGTATACCAGCGGAGTGTATATATATATAATTCAACTATATAATTGTCGACGTAAAAAGTAAATAGACTATACGTTAAACGATCAGCATAGACTATATTGCATACGCGAGAGGATAGAGAAAGAGAAGGAGAGAGACAAACAAGAAAAGAGTATTGGAGCCGTGGACAATAGCCTCACTATTGAATCACCATAACCACGACCAATAGGAGATTATAATACACATCCATACAATGACCAATTAGTATCTTAACCTGAATATAATATACCATAGAGTTACTTACCACAACAGAAAAGTACCAAGACTACAAGAGGTATTCTAGGACAATGCAGCGTACTAGAAGAAACGTATGAGTGAGTAAGTGAGTGAGTGATAGTGGTGCAGTGGTTGTTCAAGGTTGTAGCATATCAGAGGAAGAGAGTGAGAGTGATAAAAGTAGAAAAAATTAGTTTCAAAAAAATGGAAAAAGAAGCCATTTTCTTTGATGTGCTCGCTGTTTATGTGTGTGTGTGCTTGTGTGTGTTGTGTGTGTTTGTAAGTGCGTATTTGGATGTATCAAAGTGAACATGAGGCAATTGCCCAATCTAGCGTTTGTCCTTTCATTTAGATACACATGATGAATGATATCATGCCTGTTGATTGTCATCCTTGCTTCTCTATTTCTCTATGAATAATAAATGCTTTAGTTATAAACCTAGGAGGTTAGTGTGTGGCAAAGCCATGTGCTTTATTGAAACAAAAAACTTGCTTTTCATATTTACCTGTAATTATGAACCCACCAATAATCGTCTATGCTATCACACTAATATCATATAAACATCATTCATAGTCACACTTGACTATACTGTTGCTTAGTCAACATATCCCATCTATTCATCTGCTCATTTATTGTTTAGGAACAGCTTTATTCGTAAATAAAGATAGTCTCATAACTGTGTAAACTAGCATCTAATCCTACTCGGTTTCCATAGGTGCTACATCAGTTGTAGTGGCGGCTGGTTCATTTGCACGACGAGGTGGTGCCAAACGTGACAAATACTGCGAGAGCGCTTCTCCCTCAATCAACGTAAATGGCTTATCAACACCGACATAAGCAACGCTAGCATTCTTAATATCAAGTGTCTTATCCTGTTGGAGTGTTGCTTGTAATGCAGTTAAACCTTCATAGATTAGCGTGTCGAGTGATGCTATTATTCAATGGTTAGTCAGTGTACGATTGTGTGTATGATCATTTAATAGATGAATAGACGCGTACCATCAGCGAATGACTCGTATTGACGTTCGAGATAAGTTTTAGCCGATTGACCTCGAGATCCAATGGCCATCGCATAGTACTCGAAATTATTACCCGAGGGTGAACATTCGAATAGATGAGGACCCGTTTCCTGTATATAGAATGTCATTAGCATACACGCATTATTATAGTAGGATGTCACTTACGTCACAGCCAATGACTAGTAGACCAACACCGTATGGACGACCGCCATAGTTTTGCGTATTGACTTGTGCCTCTAAATAGATGATATTACTATTAGAATTTATTCTACTTGAATGACATCAAATACACTACTACTATACTTACTATCAGCCAATGCAGATACGATTCTTCCTACTGGTAATGGTCGTTCAAATAGCATCTTGGAACGCATAGCTTCCGTTCGCATATAATTACTAAGGGGAAAGGGATTGATTTCAAACTAAGTACTCGTTCTCTATATGAATAGCGTGGCATCTCTACCTGATCACTCGCGCATCCGAGGTAAGACCTGCAATGGCCACAGCCATATGATCATCAATACGGATGATCTTTTTCTGATACGACGCTAAATCGCCTGGTGTTCGCTATATCAAGCATCAAATGAATAAGTATTTGCCTAGTATCGTAGAACGGTGAACTTCGTTGCCTCGTATTAGTCAAGTTACCTTTACGGCCACCAAGACTGCATGCGTTTTAGAGCGTAATCCGACTGCAGCAGAGCCTTGTTTCACCGCTTCAAGGGCATACTCCACTTGATGAAGACGACCCTGCGGACTCCAAACTGTAATGTCACTATCGTATTGATTGCGAAACTATAGAAAGTAGACGATACGAGTTAGTTCGTTACGTATACTACTCCATCTTATACTGGTGGCATACTTGCCATAGTCACCGTAATGGATGCTGATACTGGCTGGTTGATTGGCTGGCTACAATGTTACAGGAATAAGATGGCTTAATGAATACGATATGAATACGATATTAGAAGAAACGATTTGTGTGTATGGTGCTGGATGTATGCGTCATCCTACGTGTAAAGATTAAAAACTAGCAATGTGGCATTTGTTAGTTTTAGTCGCCTAGTGTTCCTAATTTTAAACCGTTTCATTTCTTTTGGTACAGTAAGCACGACGAGTTTATATGCAAAGTCGTTGTCATTCGAGGTCTTAGTTGTCACTGTTGCAGGCATTCTTTAAAAGAGGCGTACCTTTCTTTTTATTCTCTATTATCGTTATTCTATCGTATATTCCTCTACTTGCAAGTATGCTACCTCATTATATTACTCAACTGTGTCGCGATTCTGAAGGCTGGGTATGTCAACCTATACACTATAATGATATACTATATGCTTACTCGATACTATTATTATTACTACTGTTTTACTAGGGTCCATGGAGTGATATTCGTACTCTAGATTTTACGCCATGTTTCCTGGAAAGGTACAGTTGTGTAGTCTATCGAATGAACGTTTAATATCAACGATATTGCATATATACGTATTGCATATATAGTGTTGTAGTCATAATTCCATGGCTTCTACTAGCCACTGTTGCCAGTATACGCTTGGTGGAACTGCGTAACAGAACGGAACTGGCCGGTAATCTCACAAAGACTCGGCTGTACATGGTTAAAATGGTGAGTGAGTCATAGTGCAGCCTATTTCATTCGACAAGTGCCATGTAGCTGATAGTGTGGCGTGCTTTTCATGCATTTGTCATCTGCAAATGACAGTCTCTTTTGGGTATTATGCTAGGCCTAGTGGTATACGATCTCGTCTTTGTGCTTATCCATCAATCACCGATAAGCTATAATGTTGTATTATCCGATATATGGTTATCTATTGCTATGGTAAATATGATACTATACATGCATATATACATGAAAGTAGAGTATTAACTAAATATGTATGATAGCTATTGGCCATTATATTGCAGCATTACGAGTATACGTGTAATCCTATACCATCGGCGATCTTTTTGCTATTCTGGCCAATTGCTTTATTAGCAGATGGCATTCAAATTCGTTCTTGGATATTACGTGATCTCAATCATACTGAAACTGCTCGATTCAGTGCTTTGATGACTCGTAGCATCTGTGCTCTATTGGCATTCATCGTGGAATTCATTCGTAAACCTGAATCATCCTATCAAGTTCTAGGTGAAGAAATGGTATGTATAAATTAAGCATGATTAGTAGAATGCAAGGCAATGAGTTACTTACTCGTTAAACTACGACTACTATTACTATTTTGATAGGAAACGAGTGTTGAAGATCAAGCCAATATCTATTCCTATCTCACCTTCCATTGGATGTCACCATTATTGGCTCTTGGATATCGGAAACCACTGACCATGGACGATCTTTGGTGAGTATGATGATGCTTGCCAGTATTCCTGACTAATAATAATAATAATGGCAATGCATCTACTAGGCCTGTATCGCGTAACATTCGTGCTCGTTTTGTTTCAATGAAGTTCGATGAGAATTGGAGCTACTATCTAAGCAAAGAACGGTAAATGATAACAATGATAATGTTAGTACATAATGGAATACTGAATACAGATGTCACTCTAGTCCTACACTGGCAATGTCGCTATTTACCACGTTTAGTCCAAAAATATTGTTAGGCGGTGTAAGTGCATACATGATGGATATTGGCTTGCTCTATTACTTTACTAAACATCTTCCTAGCTTATGAAATTAATCCATGATATTCTGGCATTTGCTCAACCATGGCTACTTAGCTATTTAATGAGCTTTATCGGCTCATATAACACCGATAATCCTCAACCGGCATATTATGGCTTCTTCATTTCAGGTGTGTTACTTGAATAGATGGCATTCTTCTTTCTTAGTGTAATTTTTATTTACACAAAATGTTTAGGTACCATGTTCTTTGCGTCTTTGGTGCAAACTTGTGTTTTACAGCAGTATTTCCTTCATATGCAAACTACTGGTATCAATGTAAGTGGAAGGATAGGACATTAATTCACATTAATAATAATTTGCTTGATCTACTAGATTCGAACAGCTCTATGCACGGCAATCTACCGCAAAGCACTTCGTCTATCCAATGCATCGCGTCAAAAGTACACCACCGGTGAAATTGTCAATATGATGAGTGTAGACGCACAACGATGCAACGACGTGTGCAATATGATGCATTTGTTATGGAGCAGTAAGTTGATTTGATGCTACATTCCCTTGCATAACATCCCGTATATTCATGTTCTATCATTATAATAGGTCCATTGCAGATTGTCTTTGCCCTTACTTCGCTCTATTTGACATTAGGATGGAGTGCATTCACCGGTGTAGCCGTAATGATCCTCTCAATTCCAGCCAATGCCAAGATTGCCGGTTATCTGCGACGATTGCAGATGCAGCAAATGAAAAACAAAGATCAACGCGTGAAACTAATGGTAACTATCTCATGTACATCTAGCATGGATTGCATACAAACTAATGTTGTATTAGGATGAAATCCTCAATGGTATTAAAGTAATCAAGGTAATCTATCCATTTATTTATCTATGTAATATTAATCATGATCATTTCGTAATAAGCTTTATGCCTGGGAGATGCCTTTCTTGAAGAAGGTAACTAGCATTTATACCAGTATGATCTTAGCTAATTGCATCACTATAGATTCGCAGCATCCGTAATGATAGAGAATTGACTACGCTAAAGCAATACGGCATCGGCTCGGCTCATCTCTCTTTCGTTAGCAATATTGGACCGGTGCTAGTCAGTCTATTTACATTCGGCGTCTATGCACTTTTAGACAATCAATCACACGGCCCGCTCAATGCCAATCTTATTTTCGTTTCATTGTCATTGTTCAACTTGCTAGGATTCCCACTGGCCGTGTTCCCACAAGTGGTTACATTCGCCGTGGAGGCATCGGTGGCCATGGAGCGTATATACAACTTCTTCATGAGCGAGGAACTAGACATCACCGCCGTAAAGAGAACGCCACTTCATGCGCAACCGGATGGCAGCGGTCTAAGGAAGCGTGAACCCAACATTATCGCTGTACGTGATGCTTCATTCGCTTGGGATAATAGTCCCAATAGTGAAACACTATCGAATATCAGTTTCTCCTGTGATCGTGGCACTTTATTAGCAGTCGTTGGTCGTGTTGGTTAGTTAGCAGTCATTAATCGCATTGATCATATAACTGATACAGATGCAACATTTAATTGATAGGTGCTGGTAAATCATCACTCGTTAGCGCTTTACTCGGTGATATGGTCAAATTACATGGACACGTCGAGTTGAAGGGTACTGTGGCTTATGCACCGCAACAGCGTAAGTAGAGCAGGATCAAACATGAAAAGTAGATTATCTAATCGTATATCTATCCCATTAGCTTGGATTATGAATGCCACTCTACGTGAGAACATTCTCTTTGGACATGAATACGATGAAGCATTTTATCAGCGTAAGTTACCTTAACTGATAGAGATGCTGATGATCCTATGTGCTAATCTTTATTCTATATATTCCTATTGTTGTCAACAATAGAAACAATCGAGGCGTGTGCTTTAACCGCTGATTTTGCCATGCTACCGGGTGGGGATCAAACGGAGATTGGTGAGAAGGGCATCAATTTATCCGGTGGCCAGAAAGCGCGTGTCTCTTTAGCTCGGTAGGTTGGCGAATAGCATAATATCTAACGTAGCTTACTAATTACAATACTATCCTGTAATAACAGTGCGGTTTATGCCATGGCAGATATCTATCTTCTTGATGATACCTTATCAGCTGTAGATAGTCATGTTGGTAAGCACTTGTATTGCTGCTGTTATTGTTATTGTCCATAACCTAACTTACTTATTACAATGTACACGCGTATACATGTAATTATAGGTCGCCACATTTTCGATAAAGTAATCGGTCCTAATGGTATGCTAAGGAATCGAGCTCGACTCTTTGTTACGCATGCCTTGCAATACATTCATGAAGCAGATCAAGTAATGATGTTACGTGATGGAAATATTGTCGAATTGGATAGTTTCGACAACTTAATGGGACAAAAAGGTGAACTGTTCACTTTAGTGACAGAATTCGTTAAGCAGGAGGAGCAAGCGTCGACTGAGAATACCACCGAGGAAATTGACATTGAACTCGAGATGATCAACGGATCATTGAAGGATCGACTATCACGTAGTTTCGGTGGCCATTCACTTACATCGGATACAGAGCCTGAAATGCCTCGACATGCACTGCGTAAGACATCGACACGCGACACGCAAATTAGTATGCGTCGCGGTTCGGTTGCCTCGGTAGAATCGCGCGGTGCCATACGACAGGGTCAAAGTACCGGTGCCAATGCATTAATGACGGTGGAGGAAGCGGCGAAGGGTCGGGTAAATGCACGCGTTTACTGGACCTACTTCAAGTCGTGTTCATACAATAATATTGCACTCTACCTTGTACTGGCATTAATGGTGCAAAGTGGAACCATTAGTAAGTGATAGCTGTGGATATGTCGATGGTAGATGAACTGCATTAACACACACACACACACACATATATATATACACATACATGTCGTTTAATATAATCTAGTGTCAAGCGTTTGGTTAAAGTATTGGAGTGAATACAATGAGAAGAGACCCGACAATCATGATGCGTTCTACTTTTTAAAGGTGTACGCGACTATCGGTCTGACTACATCGATGTTACTATGGATACAGCAATTGATTATCTACATTCTTTGTGCTTACCGGTAAGTATACGTGATTACATGTCATTCTACGTATATATTTAGTCATTGACGTTGTAACAGATCAGCCAAAGTGACCCATGAAATATGCTACTGGCAGTGATCAGGTAAGGAGATGATGTGCAGCATCGAACAAATCAATTAATGAGAGATACTCGTCATACATGCTAATATACGCATCTAGATCACCCATGAGCTTCTTTGACACCACACCGCTGGGTCGTATTCTTAATCGATTCAGTAAAGATCAAGTTACAGTGGATGAAAGTTTACCACGTACATTCACCTCGTTTATCCGAACACTACTACAAGTTATCGGTGTTCTAGGCATTATAACCTATTCATCGCCTGGATTCGTGTTGATTATCGTGCCATTACGTAAGCGATGTCGCAGTATACGCGTTCATTGATTAGCACAACTCATTATTGATTCATTGCGTATTTAGTGATTCTTTATTTATACGTACAGCAATACTATTTGGAAACATCAAGAGAGTTGAAACGACTCGATTCCATTTCACGCTCGCCTGTCTACGCACATTTCCAGGAGACACTAGGCGGTGTAACCACCATTCGAGCCTATCAGCAAGTGAAACGATTTGCTCAAGAAAATCGCTGGCGTATTGATGAGAATCTACGTGCCTACTACATGTGGATCTCGTTGAACCGTTGGCTAGCTGTACGCCTGGAATTTGTCGGTAAGTGTCGACGTTATCATATTAGTTATTGTTATTATGATACTTACGGATAATGCTAGGTTCCATTGTCATCTTATCCGCATCGATGTTAGCGGTAGTTAGTACGGTCACCACTGGTAATATGAACTCCAGCCTCGCAGGTCTCGCAGTAACCAATGCGCTTTACATCACACAATCGCTAAATTGGTCGGTTCGTATGTTTTGTGAAATTGAAACGAATATCGTATCAATGGAACGTTTACAAGAGGTAAGCGAGCGTTTATTTTAGTAGGCTAACTAGACTAAATATTCATACTTCTTACATATTATGATATGAACAACAGTATTCGGAATTGCCGTCAGAAGCACCGGAAGTAATTGAAGGACATCGTCCATCTCATATCTGGCCTGAACGTGGTGCCATTAAATTTGACAACTACCAGACGAGATATCGTGAAGGATTAGAACTTGTGTTGAGGGTATGTGCATTTGTTGTCATAGCAATCTATTGCTAATGTAATAACTGATCTTATCTGGTAAATTAGGGTATTTCTTTTGATGTTAAACCACGCGAGAAAATCGGTGAGTTAACACTATCATTTGATAGCTAATTATACTAATATCATTACAATGATTAGGCATTGTGGGTAGAACAGGTGCCGGCAAGAGTAGTCTGACATTGTCGTTATTCCGTTTAATCGAAGCGGCCGGTGGTTCCATCACCATTGATGGCTTGAATATCGCACAGATTGGTCTGTATGATTTACGCTCTCGTTTAACGATCATCCCACAGGATCCAGTTCTATTTGCCGGTAAGTTATCATTAGCAACACTAATATTACCATGTTGATACTTACATTTGATGAATAGGCACGGTACGCGATAATCTTGATCCATTTGAAACTCATGAGGATATTGAGATATGGAACGTGTTGAGAAGTGCCCATTTAAAGGATCACATTTCCGGTCTCGAAGGCAAGCTTAATGCACCCGTTGTTCAAGGTATCTATATCTATATATATATATATATATAATTCATAATGATCAATACTAATAACTGCTCAATTCATAGGTGGTGAAAACTTCTCAGTAGGACAACGTCAAGTAAGTTAATCTGACATATATGGTTTGATGTTCACTCATTAACCTTACTATTACCGTGTAGTTGATTTGTCTCGCTCGTGCATTACTTCGTCGTTCGTCAATTCTTGTGCTCGATGAAGCGACAGCTGCTATTGATGTAGAAACAGGTGAATGATACTATGACTACTTTATACTTGCCGATTTTAACAACCCATTTATTCTATATACGATGTTAGACAAGGCGATTCAAGAAACAATTCGACGGGAATTCAAGAATTGTACCATTCTAACCATTGCTCATCGGTAAGCTAGTTGATGTTTGTCTGTCTTGTAGAAATCCAATTAACGCATTCATTACTTCCATTATTACGCAATAGTATCAATACAGTTATGGATAGTGATCGGTAAGATTGCCCTTATTAACAAATATATATATATATATATATATATAGATTACTAATGCATTATCTATATAGTATTCTTGTATTAGAAGGTGGTCAAGTGGCCGAGTATAGCTCTCCAACGGAACTAATTAAAAAGGGAGATTCCATCTTTTATGGTTTAGCTAAAGAGGCCGGTCTACTCTAATCACCTCTAGGCACAATTGCTTATATTGATGCTAGCAATAAATGCCTTACACAACATATATATATATATACATGTGTATGTAGAATGGACAGTTTACATCTGGACTATCAGTATAGCCAAAGTAATATGGATACGCATATAAATGGAGTACATCTCCGTGATCGATATACCATTAATGGCAAGTGATAACGAGGAAATAAATATTCGTATCCTTTTCTAGTAATACATACTCTACTCCGAGCACGATGAGATGTGCGATGCACACATATATATACATATATGAGCATAGTAGACAACAACACTATTCCTACTAGTGATTTCTTTTTTTATTTCTTCTTTCAATATATCTAATAATAATAATGTTAACTATACGTGATATCACGAATGTCATGCATTCTTTACTTCATCACTTGATATTAGTTGTAGCTACAACATTGATGTTGGTATTGTATGTCACTCAAACACAAGCGGATGATGGTCTTTTAACCGGTAATATCCATGTGTAAATACTCGCTCAGCTCTAATATACTAGTATATCTACAGGAGTACAAAAGCTAGACTCATATGCGCGCCAGTATCTAGATGGGAAAGCCTCGAGTGTAGGACTATCGAAACCGAACTGGTATCCTGGAGGAACGAATACTTACAGTTTTGCTAGGGTTACCTACAAAAACCAAGATGGTTTCATGAAATGTATTCCGGGAGATAAGGAGAAAAGAGCGTTTGAAGTGAGTATGGATACATGTCGTGTAATCATGCGCTCATAATCTTTGTATATAAAAAAGGCACTCTTGACCGCGTTGAAGGAACTTACAGGAAGCTATGCGGCATATCGTAGTAATGTGGCATATCCATTGACATATGTCAAAGTTGACGCTGATTCAACACGACCTTCGGGATATTGTTTCGTTTATCGTTATATCAATGGTGTAACATTACGCGAGTATATGGCGGAAGAAGATTATGCTACGCGTCTTATCATTATTAATCAAATCATGCCGCAATTACTTCAGGGTAAATATGCTAATGCCTCATGCATAATACTTGTACTAACCAATGCAAGCAGCTTTCATTTATCTTTACAATGCTGGTGTTAATCATAGAGACGTGCATACCATGAGTAAGTAATATTGAATCATATTGGATTCATCTAAATTATATAAAACATATATAAACATAGGCATTATGATCGAGAAACAAGACAGTAAAGGATTGAAGGTAGTATTAATCGACTTTGATGTAGTGGGTATTCTACCGGATGATAGACGAATGTTGGATATCAATCTCACACCAACAAATGATGTTACTGGCTTGCGCAGCCCTTATACGTGCGACTACTTCCATCAGATGCCTGGTTATTTCATTAGAGAGCTTATTCCACAATATGCTGTAGCAGATCCCCTAAGATTAACCTCCCATGAATACGACAAGATACGGAAGCATATACGACAGGCTACTTCCTCCAAAATAACCTCGCTAAAATACCTAATTAAGCATAAGTTTACAACGGCTACAAATGCCTATATTTCTCTCATGCGAGTCAATACCATATCAAGACATAGTAATGATTGTAGCAGCTTCGTGACTACACTGAAAAGCGTATATCCATCATCATTATATCCGACTAGAGGTATAACTACGAATAATCTTCATAATAGACTGTAGAGGCACATCCAATAGCTAGTCGTTATAATTACTGGTCAATATTACACTATTTACTCATTGGTCAGCATGATTGAGGTGTAAGCAGGCTATCCTTTGAGCATGAAGGCAACAAGGCGTGGAGGGTAGTCTAGACCATAGTGTCATTATAACGAGGAACAAGCCCTTTGCCTTGCTTGTATATCCTTAAATAAAGCCACATCATTGAACTATCGAATCAACGTGCGTAGACAATTCTTCAGGCTTTTACTTTCATACTGTTATTATTCGGTCAGTACTATGCGGATGCATGCACAATTATTGTACACATAGAACGATTGAATGGATCCTGCTACAGCATTACTATTTAATGGGGACTAATAGCTTGTAATCGAGCAAATGTAACAAAAACATTCCTACTTGTTCTTTTTTATCCTCCTATTATCAAAACCATTAACTTGCTAGTAAAATGTCCGTGGCATGCACTAATACATGGCTCTTGCCCACTAATAGCGAGCATGACCATACTTCCTATCAACTAAGTGATGCTGACTATATACCAGGGCCAAATTGTACTCAGCGTCTTATTATCTACAAAAATCGCGAGAACAATCCAAACTTTATGCCAACAAAAGCATTGATTGAAGGATTACAAAAAGCACTCGAGCATTATCCGATTCTATATGGCAAACTCGTACGCCTAGAGGATATTCGCATGGAAGTGCAACCGTCCAGCAAAGGTATACTTTTCAGTGAGGCACAATCACAGGATGATATTTCGAAATTCGAACCCGACTGGCCACATAGTAGTATTCCATCGGAATGGCAAGCGATAGAGCCGTGGACCACCAACGATCTACCCTTGTTTGCCGTACGGGTGACACGTTTCGCGAACAATTCAGGATTAGTTCTATGTACGGCGTGTCATCATCGAATTGCCGATGGCGTTGGCTGGCTACAATTTCTGAATGCTTGGGCGACATTGTACGCGGCGGGAATCCATCGCCTCCCAACCATGACAGAAGAATAATGTGCAGTAAACCAGCGGCAAACGAGTCGTCAAAACGAACATTTCCACCGCCGGATGATCAATCGATCTACAGGCATGAAGTAGACACGAAACAAGTCATTATCTTGCAGTTTAGTGCAGATAAACTTGTTCAGCTTAAGCAAGTCGCTATGAAGGCGCTCACCGACGAGGAACGAACGACAAAATGGGTTTCCACCATCGATGTTATTTTAATGTTATTGTGGCGAGTTAGCGTACGAATACGTGACTTGCCCAAGGACAAATTAATCGGCGTGTTTTCACCGCTTAATATGCGATTTTTCTGGCGTGATTTTCCAAACAATTATTTTGGCAATGTATTCCACGCCACAAGTCTCATACTGCCAGCGGGAAGAGTAATCGAGGGATCATTAGGTGATTTGGCCATTTCATATCGTCAATCGGTGAATGCTAGCAAGCAAGATAGTAAAGAATGTGTTCTCGGACTATCCGACAACGATACTAGCACGTCGTTGGTGAATAAGGATGCCAACTGGCTAAGCTACATAGACTTTTCGAGTACGGACTGGACGAAACTCGGCTATTACGACATGGACTTTGGCTATGGTGCACCGATTCGCTACAGACGATACATGTATCCGATCATGCCGTCTGCCACCATTTACGATACACCCGTGGATCCTGTGACATTAAAGCGTAACATTGAAGTTTGCATTCCTGTCGACAAGCGTCATTATGATCGTTTTATTAATGACGAAGAATTAACCACCTATGCCAGATTAATTGGATAAAGACACGATACGCTATTGTTATTAGTGTCATCGAATAAAGTAAAGCAATTTTTATTTTCTTCTTCCTCTTCCTCCTCTATCAATATGAAATTAAAACAATTGGAAAGTTATCTGCAGAATGTTGCAGTCTTTGGTAATTATTACACTTGTAGTTGTATAGACGAATCTAACATACTCACTACTATTCTTACTAAACAAAAAAGACGAGCCAAAAATAATATATGAGCAGTATCCTACTCGTCCTCATTTGGCAGCACAAATATTATATACCGCTCATTCCGTTTATGACGATATAGAAGATAAAGTGGTAGCGGATCTTGGCTGTGGCTGCGGTGTTCTAAGGTAAATAAGCGACATTCACGAGTGCTGTAGCTAGTAGTATTAATAGGAAATACAGCATAGCTGCTGGTATGTTAGGCGCCGGGTAAGTTTACTAGTATCGTAGCCTGGATTGTTACCTGATCAACAACTGAATTGTTACGCTACTAGTCATCTAATCGGATTGGATATCGATCAGGATGCCATTGACATTGCGCAAAGTAATGCGGAAGAACAAGAGATCGATATCGACTTTATTCGTACTAATGTTGCCGATGACACTATACCAATACGTTCCGGATACGTGGACACCGTGCTAATGAACCCGCCATTTGGAACGAAAACACGCCCTGGCATAGATATGCTTTTCTTACGTCAGGGAATCGAGGTAAGGAGATAATAATAATAATAATGATTAGGATACGCGTGTAATGGGAAACATCACTCATGGTAATGATGTCTAGTTGGCAAAACACGCTGTTTACTCTTTGCACAAGACTTCCACTCGCGAGGTAATTGATTACATTTATTATTATTATTATTATTATGAAATGCACAAATTAATAACTGGTCATTTAGCATATTCTGAAGAAGGCCAAGGAATGGAATGTTCATTGCGATGTACTAGCTGAACTCAAGGTAATAGCAATGGCGATACAACTGAATGTTAGCACATTTCTCTAATCTTCTATTTTGTCTGTTGACACTTGCAGTTTGATGTACCTGCCATGTACAAGTTTCATAAGAAAAAGTCAGTTGACATTGAGGTTGACCTATTGCGATTCGAAAAGATTGCTCAATAATTTGCTAACTAACTAATTAAAATTTGTAACGACAATAGTAAGTGCACGCTGATATTATGATATGTTTGCTTGGTTTCTGCCTCCATTAGATAAAATACCTGATACACTTTTGTAAATAGATATGATAAAGATGGTTAAGAGCTAGTTTCGCTATTAGTAAATTATGTAAATGATTGCACATTGTAATATGTCAAGGGAACAAAAAAGAACATTGCTACGAACGAGTTGAAGCAAGTTATATGGATAGTTTTATTATTTGATAATCTAAAGCGTGAAAAAGAGTATCAATATCACCTAATAGTCATAGCCGTCGTGGTCGTATTTATCGTCGTGGTCATCATCCTTCTCGTCATTGCCAGTCGAGTAATACTTTTCGCCGTAATCAGTGTCATTCTCCTCACCATCATCGTAGTATTTGCCGTCATCGTATGATTTGCCATCATTATAATAAGATGCGCCATCCTTATCATGCTCGAAATGATGTGGGCCATGTTCAAAGTGATGAGGGCCATGCTCGAGATGATGATGTGGACCGTGCTCAAAGTGGTGATGAGGACCATGTTCGAAATGATGTGGACCATGCTCAAAGTGATGGTGAGGACCGTGCTCGAAATGATGGTGAGGACCGTGCTCAAAGTGATGTGGACCATGTTCAAAGTGATGTGGGCCGTGCTCGTTATGATGTGGCTCATGTTCAAAACGATGTGGCTCATGCTCGAAATGATGTGGGGCCTTGCTCGTTATGATGAGGACCGTGCTCATCATGATGTGGGCCATGCTCGTGAGGCATATCACCGCCAAGCTGAGATCCTGGAGATCCTGGAGATCCTAGATGATTGTTTGGATCAATCTTGTAGCAGACTGGTACGCCACAGGCATTGCATTGATGGGTTGGTGGATCACAGCTGTATCCGTGTGGACAAGCATCACAGGTAGCGAGCGAGCAATCTACACACAATACTGGAGGGGCAGGTGCTTTTGGTGGTGGTGGTGGCGCGACTACAGGTGGTGGTGGAGGGGGAGGAGATGGCTTAACAGGAGCTGGCTTAGGAGGAGCTGGCTTAGCAGCAAGTGGCTCAGAAGGAGCTGGCTTAGCGACAAGTGGCTCAGGAACTGTGTTCAGATTAGTAGTCAGATGGTCCACGTTCTCTGTCTCCTTTGCGGAAGGGGCTATTACATTCTCGGTTGAAGGGCCTACTGTAATCTCGGTTGAAGGAGCTGCCGAATCATTTACTGAAGGAGTTACTGCATTCTCGGTTGAAGGAGCTACTGCCTCATCTGTTGAGGGAATCACCACATCATTTGGCGAAGGACCCATTGGATCATTTTCTGAAGGAGCCACTACATTATCGGGATCGTAAGCTATAGCTTCAGCCGGGTAATTGGTTGCCACGTCGGCAAGCACAAAAGTCGATAGCAACAAAGATGTTGCTACAAGAGTGTAGCCAAATTTCATTTTTGATTACACTGGTAAAGAGGTATATTTAGGACTAGATATATAATATGTATTAAGAAAACAGATCGACGCGAGATATTGATTAGATATGTATGAGTCTTGGTATTTATGCAAATTAAAATGAAATATTAAGGGATAGAATAAATAAACGTAGAGGTTGCTTCCTGCTTTCTATACTGTTGCTAATTGATACGACGTAGATGTATTAGATATACATGCAGATAATCGGCTCCTTAGACCAGCCCCTGTAACTAAAGGCTCTATAAAGGTTATTAATAAAGTGCTACATATGATTGTACAACGAGTATATCTAAATGGCAAGGGGCTAAGGAAAAAAATACTGGTTATCGTTAGCATCGTTAGCATCGTTCATACTCGATGCCATCAGGTATTCTCTGCGTAAAGGAGTACATGATGAAAATAAATAATAGCGTTCAGGGTGGTAGATCATCCTGTTTTACCATTAATTCCTACCCCCTTAGAATGCAGGATAGGTAAGCTGGGAAATACGCGTTAAAATGTATTTTTTTATTGAACCCTGAATATTATCCACTTTACAAGCATGCTTCATTTGCCATTGAGTGGAATTGTTCATATCAAATACGATACAAGGTAGACTGATTAGAACATATATCGAGTATACACCAGTTCATTATACAGATATATAAAGATATATATATTAGGAATGATATGGCATGATTTTAACAAATAGTGCGATATATTCTCTACAAGATTTTATGCTTGATACTGCATTGATATGAAATAGATTATGTAATCCAGGCGTATTCAACTAAATGGATCCAGTAAACTGTAATATTAATGCTGACGACATGGACTAATCATAACCATTTTTCGTATCCATTTATCTATCATTTAAATGTAATAATATTTGTTGACAATAGTAGACATTTATCGTCATTGCTACGATCGTAATCTTGTTTCTTCCTCTTCTTCTATCATTAGGCATCCTACTAAGATGCGACACTATGATGGGGCTGAATCTTGGCAGCAAATAAAGGCTTGGAAGCTAGCTGTATAAGGTACAGGAAGATAAACAGTACGATAGCGTAATATTTCAGGAGTCATTGACTCTATCATATTATAAATAGTAACACACACTATAGTAATTAAACGGTATTTAGTACTTGAAATTACAAACTCTCTCGTATATTATAATGCCGCGTATCCCACTATTAGGAGCATCTGTTGCTCTTATTGCCCTCATGGGCTGTGCAACCATTGCTACCGCACAACAAGCAGCGGTACCAGTACCAACCACTCAGGATAGTAGTCAAGTACAGTCGACAAACCTCAATTGCGTTAGTTGTCCACTCACTACAACGTGTGGCACATGTCCAGACAGTCTAGTCTGCATCGTTGTACCCGGTAACTGTCATACATGTCCAAATGCTGTCTGCGTGCCACCGGGCACTCATGCTGGACTGTTACCGTTCACTAATGTTCATAACTCATGGGGCGGCCATAACCCATGGGGCAATCATAATCCATGGGTGGTCAAATACATGGGATGGTCATAATACATGGGATGGCCATAATACATGGGATGGTCATAACCCATGGGGCGGTCAGAATCCATGGGGCAACCATAATCCATGGGGCGGCCAGAATCCATGGGATGGTCATAATTCAGGAGGTGGCCATAATTCGCATGATTCCGGCACGCCGGGCTCAACACTACCATGGTGGGGACAGCACTTTCCGAATGGCGGCAACTGGCCATGGGCTCATGGCGGTGCAAATCCATTCCAAACCGGTGATTTCTACGGCGGTCTCGATCCATTCGATAGTGGATTAGATGGTTACGCGAAGAAAAAGAGCACCGGAGAGACACAAGACACGAGCACATAAGATCTTGCTGTACTGCATGTTAGCAATAGTATAAATTGGAATAAAAACTAAAATAATGATAGTAGTAATCTAATCGAAATATCAATGAGTGATGACTACATATCAACATTTACACGTATGTGATTGCATTAAACATTATATTAACAATTACTTAAATGAGCGATATAATATGGTTTATTATTCCGAATTGATAGCTGTTAACAAACATAAATGTAGCGAATGAGACTAAACAACTCACTCGTATATTGCTCGTATAAAAATGATGCGAATAACGAATGTGGAAACACTCGCTGCACGATGTCGTAATTAGTCCTATTACTGCATATGTAGGACATTTATTTGAATATATCGTTACGAATAAGCAAACATACGTAGATGTACACGTATGTACGCGTACATGTACATGCTCTCAAGTAGTTGCCTGTTGCCTGCTTGCTTCTCCTCACTTATCCATCATGTGACAATGACCGACCTGAAAGAAACTGTATGAAACGTGGGCTCCGTCTTGTGAATTCAGCGCTACTTCTCATCCACTTCATCATTGTGTTTTCTCATACTCGCACGCTGATTGGTGCAAATCCACCAAATCACAAAGTCTCATAAGCCGCTGCCACACCCGTGGCACTCCCACCAACCAGACGCCTTCTTTTCCTTTCTCCTCCACGCATACACACTAAAATAGCCACCCACTTTTGGGCCATCCCACCCACCAACCAGACGCCTTCTTTTCTCCTGTGCTTATTCGCTAGCCAACCGGACTTTTCCTGTGGCCACTCATATTGCCGCATTGCTAGGTTTATTCCACTGGTTGACTACCAAACGGTTATACAAGCAGTAAGCTACTATCGCAGCAGCACTTTTGCGTGATTGTGTTGCTTTTCCTGTAGACGAATTGCGACAAAAGTCTCCAAAACATCCAGGTAGGTGAAGCTGGTCTTTTGGCCAGAGATTTAGTATTGTTGTGTTGCGCGCCACATTGCTCTGTAGTCGCTTCGTTGTCGTTCGTTGTCGTCGTTGTTCTTGTTTTGGACGATTGAATCAACGAATAAGCTTCGAGTATATGTCTATATATATATATATATATACGTTATCACATACGCGAGTTATATTACGTCGTTTTGAATCTTGTGAACGTGCCCTCTTATTGGATATGTAAAGTGTATACGTGTGGGTTATGGACGTGGTCTATCGTAGTGTGGCTGCAATAACAACTACTGTGTACTGCAGCTAACCATTTGCTACTATATGAATGCATACTATTAGGTTTTGACGTAGAATCACTACAACTAGCTAGTTTGTTCAAGTAACATCGCTACTGAGCGTAGTTGCAAGTTCCGCATCATATATACATATATATATCGATATATCTATTGACCATGTCTTACTCAACGTCTAACGGCAACGCCAATCATATAACCGCTGCCCACGTCCATGGCAATAATCCATCTCAAGTGTCGTCAGTAGCTGCTGCTGCTGCTGCGCGCCGCTGCCGCCGCCGCTGGTGTAGCATCATCGAATGGCGTACCGGCATCGCCAACTTACGCCCCACCACTTTCACCATATCAAATGATGATGCCGACGCAAATGTTAAACTATCGAATGTCTGCACCATTATCGGGTGGTTCCACGGGGAGTAACACTGCCACATCACCTGGAGTAGATGCTGTACCGCATCTAGCAGCGATGCAACCACAGCCGGAAGAGGAACCGCTCTACGTCAACGCAAAGCAGTATCATCGTATTCTAAAGCGACGTGCAGTACGTGCTCGTCTTGAAGAGCAGAATCGTTTAGCGAAACAACGCAAGGTGAGCTATTTAATTAGCGGGAAATGACATGATTAAATCTACGTATACTGATGATTGAACGTCATTGCTATTATGTCATTTACTCTATTGAACTGCTTCAGCCCTACCTACACGAATCACGACATCGACATGCTATGCGACGTCCTCGTGGACCTGGAGGCCGTTTCCTTACTGCATCCGAGATTGCCGAACTAGTAAACAAGAAAGGCGAAAACGATCATTTCAACTCGCATAACGACAACGATGGCGCGACAACGGAATCCTCGCAATCGAAGCAAGAACATGAAGGACGTGTCTTGGAAGCACACGATCAGCAAGTTCTCCTACAACAGAATATACTGAACGCGGTTGATCTATCGAATGGCAATGGTGTTGGTGCTCATCACCCGATCAATCTACTGCATGGCAATGGTCAATCTGATTCAAAACAACAACGCCACCACCAGCAGCAACAGCAACATTTATCGAAAACGGAAGGATTCAATCATGTTGCGATGTTAACACAACAAGGCAATAGTGTAGCCAAGCCAAGTAGCGCTAATTGATACAACATCCATCATTTTCGACCTATATTACGAGATAGATAGGCTATATTTATGTGTATTTGCTTATTTATCGACTATTCATCTGTAATGGAAAGCCTTGTTAGGTTCATTCCACCATTCAGTTTGATTTGTAAATCTTATTCTTGTCGTTAATGGATTCATCATATATGTGCATCCTTCTTCATACACTCACACTATATATATACAACAAATATTCAAGTTTACTAATAACGAGTACTTTGATAGCTTTTATTCCTAAACCTTACATGTAGCTTCGTTACTTTACCATCTGTTTAGTTCATTGACAGAGAGAGAGTACATTATATTTGTTTGTTTCTTGTCACTTTCATTTCAATAACATAATTCTATTTTATGATGTGATGATGAGTTACGCAGTTTTCATTCACTCTTTTTTTCCTAACTAATTTGGTGCCACCAATTATAAATTTATTCATAAAAAAAGAAAAAATTTTCAACATTTTGCTTCTTTGGTTTGTTATCCCTTCTATACACACGCACACATACGCTCATTAGTTGTTGTTATTACAATCTTCTACGATATCAACGACTAGTATTGAATCTACTCTAAGACTCGACTAGATTAGACCCTATTCTACTTTGTGTGTGCGTGTAGCTGTAGTGATATACAAGTATGGTGACAAAGCATGAAGCAAAGAAGCGACAAGCGAGTGAAGTCGCAGAGGCAGTAGCTCGTCCAAGCAAGAAGCAAGCTGCCAATAAGAAGAGCAAGAAGACCGAGAATGATACACCAACAGCTACCAGTACTACTACCAGTACTGCTACAACTCAAGACTTTCCTCGTGGTGGTGGTACGGGTATGACGCCTATTGAATATCGTAATGTTATTAAACAAGCCGATCGTGATTTATTTGGTGAAGTAAGTAGTATGACATTGTATATTACTATGTTAATAATAATACTAACAATGACTCAAGAATCCAACATCATCGAATGGTAATGCCGTAAAGACGAAGCAAAGCAAATCGAAAACACTCACGGATGAAGAGTATAAGGAACGGAAACGACAACAGCGTGAACGTCGTAATGTTAAGAAGCATAAACAAACATCGACAACAACGTCAAACAAGACGGAGGCCACGGATAATGACACTGATGACTATAGTGGACCAGTTCATGCTAGTGGATTAACATTCAAGGTGAATATAATAGTAAAGTATTAGAAATGACATAAAATACTAATGACTGTTATCATTATCATTATAGCGACTGGCTATTGGTACACTCTTATTAGGCATGATTAGTAAAATTAGCGATCTTTATTTAACCATTGCCCTACCTAACAATCTAACGGGTCGAGTGACTATTACGGAAATATCTTCTGAGATTACTCGTCGTGCTGAAGCAGCAGCATTAGAAGACGATGACGACGAAGATGAAGAGATCAACAATGATGTTAATGATGATACTATGGATATTGATTCTGGAGTAGCAGCAACATCATCTCGTGGTCTACCCGATTTACGATCAATGTTCCATGTAGGCCAATGGGTTCGTTGTGCCGTAGTTGGCTTAGAATCTGGTGATGATTCAAGCAATGATCATCATTCATCTACTACTACTGCTGCTGCTGCTGCTAATGCAACAAAGAAACCTCGTAAACGTATCGATCTAAGTCTTCGAGTGGATCAAGTAAATTCCGGACTAGCCTCACTCGATCTAATCTCTGGATTCACGCTATCCGCCACTGTAACCAGCCTCGAAGATCATGGCTATTTACTGGATATTGGCATGAGTGATCGTACCGCATTTTTACCGCGTAAAGAGGCACAAGCCTACGAGACTCAATGGCATGGTGGTCGTGCATTGCAAGCAGGTCAACCGATCGTTGTTACCGTCATGGACTCATCAAAGAACAAGTCGCTCTCCAATCGAGTGATTCAAGTCACCGCTGATCCACAACGAGTTAAGCAGGCATCGATTAATGACGCGTTATCGAATGTGCAATCATTGTTGCCGGGCGAATTGGTTACCGCACGTATTACACGTATCCTATCCAATGGACTGGCATGTCGTGTATTGGAGTTCTTTGATGCCACCATTGATGTAACGCATATTCCTAGTACGGCCATGATGAGGCAATCAAGTGAGCATGATCTACGTCAACAATTCAAAGTAGGAGATAAGGTAAGCTAGCTTAATAGTAATAGTAATAGTAATGGTAGTAATAGTAATAGTAATAACACAAACTACTTGATGATTAGATTACTGCACGTATTCTATACGTATCACTCTCGCTTGCTCATAAATCGATTGCACTTACCCTACTACCTCATGCATTGGCATTACAACGTCCAGATTCTATGACCGCTGACAATGCAAGCACGACAACGACATTGGGACCGGATTATGGTACAATTATCGATAAGGCTGTCGTGCGTAAAGTTGAGAACGGCATGGGTCTATGGTGTACTATGGATAGTATACCAGATCTATTAGGATTCGTTCATGTACGTAATACTAGTAATATATACATAGACAAATACTAACTATTCACAATTATATTAGATCTCACGAGTATCCGATAAGCATATTCAAAACTTGAACACTAGTGCTTGGTCACCCAACACCGTGCATCGTGCACGCGTTGTAGGCTTTGATCCAGTGGATAATGTGGTGCAACTATCGCTGCAGGAATCAGTACTCGCGTGTCCCTATCTACGCATCGATGATTTACCATTAGGTGGCAAGATTAAAGTAACAGTCAAGAAACTCACCGCTCATGGCATGGTAGTTGATATTACCGATACACCATTAACCGGTTTCGTGCCATCTATTCATCTGGCCGATGTTGCTCTATTGAAACCCGAGAAGAAGTTCAAGTATGGTGATCATTTGGCGGCACGCGTGTTATCCATCAATCCCGCTGAACATAAAGTGTTACTCACCTTGAAACGAAGCCTAGTCCACTCGGATCTACCTATTCTAACGCAGTATTCCGATGCCGTAGTAGGCGAGTTCGTTCATGGCTTTGTCATTACCGTGAAGCCATTCGGTTGTATGATCGGTTTCTATAATTCACTTCGTGCCGTGTGTCCTCTAAGAGAATTAAGGTAAGCACTGACTGTACATCATTATAACAAGTAGCACTTACTCATTACTATTGTTGTTAGTGAGACTACCATAGAGAATCCACAGCAACACTTTCATATAGGTCAACCGGTACGTTGTCGTATATTATCGGTGGATTCTGCACGTGAACGTATGCGAGTCAGTCTTCGTACACATGTGTCGAGCTTCAATCCTGAACAATGGGCGGCCATTCAAGTGGGTCAACTAGTTAAAGGAAAGGTCGTGGAACGAACAGCCGAGGTCATTTGGCTATCCATCGTGGACTCTAATATACGTGCCGCACTCCCTATTACCCATCTATCGGATCATACTACTAGCGCGTATTTGCAACGACTTTTGAATACATTCAATGTAGATCAAGTCATTGATGATCTAGTAGTCATTGCTAAGCAAGAGTCACGCGGTCATCTACTAGTGTCGCATAAGCCACTATTGGTAACAGCGGCAAAACAAGCAACCCCAACTACCTATGCCTTTGACACGATTCAAGAGGGTGACATTATTCCAGGCTATATTAGCAATATTGCAGATCATAGCGTGTTCGTCAATCTACTCGGTGGACAAAGTGCACGCGTTGCCAAATCGCAACTATCTGATCAGTTTGTCGCGTCGATCGCCGATCATTTCACCATTCAACAATCGATCCTGGGTATGGTGACCCGTGTGGACAAGGAGCTACAGCGTATTGAGCTATCATTAAAACGATCGGTTGTTCAGCCTGGCCTCGAGCAAAGCAATCTATTTATTGAATCTTACTTTGCGGCACTTGCATCTCAAGCAGCGGTAGATCAAGGACCTATTGGCACGATTCAACCGGGTCAATGGATTGACGGCACTATTGAGCAGCAGCAACCATTTGGCTGGATTGTTCAATTGGAACACGGTCTCTCTGGATTTATTACCCTAGATCAATGCAAGGAGGTTA
Source organism: Syncephalis plumigaleata (assembly GCA_025201365.1). Classification (NCBI taxonomy): domain Eukaryota; kingdom Fungi; phylum Zoopagomycota; class Zoopagomycetes; order Zoopagales; family Piptocephalidaceae; genus Syncephalis; species Syncephalis plumigaleata. The sequence goes on from JAIXMF010000001.1 coordinate 1,055,257, forward strand.
GCCATCAAGTGAATGATAAAATACGTGCACGTATACTTGATATCGATTACGATCGTAAGATTGTCGATTTATCCTTGAGACCGGCACTTGTTAACGCTTCCAACACGGATGAGACTAGCAAGTCGAAACGGAAGAAGGGTAAATCAAAATCGACCACCACCACCACCTCAGCATCTAGCTCGATCGTCATGAAGGAACAGTTAGCCATTATTGAGCTGGTCAAAGAGGACTACTTGGTGGTGTCATTACCGCAATCTCAACATTGTATTGCATTTGCCGCTACCAAGACCTACAATCAGCGTGATAAACCATTTATGCGCTACAAAGTAGGACAACAATTGACGGTGCAACCCAGTGAGGCTAGCATCTCTTCATCATCGTCTTTGAATACTAGAATACTAGTAGTGATTGCATCATCCACTACATCAAATGAGAATATCAATGCAAACAACACTGTTCATTTGGCTACTATTGGCGGTGTTGACCTAGGCAGTCGACAGATTCAAGCACCATTGGATGAATCGCTCAAGACCATGGAGGATATACAACCAGGTCGTCAAACGACAGCACGTATTCTAGCCGTGAAGGATTTACAGATTAACGTGCGATTAGCCGATAATCTAAAGGGCCGTGTTCATGTAACGGAACTATTCAATCGCTACGAAGACATTCAGATCCAAATCAGCCATTGGCCAACTTTAAGATCAGTACTCTACTGGAGAAGTTGACAGTCATCGGTTGGCACAAGATAAGCAGCCATAAGAAGTTGGCGATTACGCATCGTGATGCCGTAGCCGGTGATGCAGTCGATCTAAGCCTACGCGATCCATCATTGGCGGGCACGGCAAATATAAAGAATCGACAAGTGGGCGAACAGCTTATTGGATTCGTGCGACATGTTGCTGCCGACTACTTGTCCGTGTGCATTGCACCGGAACCAGCCAAAGATATTCGCATTGAAGCGATGTCGGTGTCACGTCAATTGACGATTGTTAAAGATTTGAAAAAACACTTTAAGCCAAACATGGCGCTAGCCATTCAAGTTCTAGCCATTCATCCGGTGAAGAAGCAGCTCACTCTTGGTGTCATCTCGGGCGACTATCCACCCATTCTGTCGTTCGATGACGTGAAATTAGATGATGTCATTGCGGGTCAGATTCATACCGTTAATCCGGAACATGGTTTAGTCGTTCATCTTGGTAGAAGTGTATTTGGTCGAGTCGGATTGTGCGATCTATTCGATGAGTACAAGGAGAATCCTACGGCATCATTCGAGAAGGGACAATACGTCGCTTGTGCCGTGGTTGCCATCAATCAAGAGAAGAAGCATATTGCACTATCATTACGAGCATCGGATACCGTAAAGTCAACCGATCAAGATGCCACGTCAACGATCGTTCATCCCGTGAAGACATCGGCCAAGGATGTGTCGCCAGGTGATTTAGTCTCGGGATACGTACGTCGTATTAGCGAAAAGGGCTGTTTCGTTACATTGGGACGTGGTCAATTCGATGCTATGGTTAAAATTAAAGACATGTCGGATCAATACGTTAAAGAATGGAAGAGCCTTGTTAAGGTGGGACAACTTGTACGAGGACGTATACAAAAGTAAGTATGAACAATGAATCGCATATATATATATATATATGTATAGTTATTTATTGACATTATTTTACGTTACGTTATAGGGTTGATACAGTAGCAAACCAAGTGCAAATGTCATTGAAATCATCGAGTGTCTCGGGCAAGACACGACGTGTATTGAGTGACTTTACTAAAGGAGAAAAGGTCAAGGCTGTCGTAAAGAAGATTGAAACATTTGGCATGTTCCTCAACATCGAAGACTCTAACGTCAGCGGTCTATGCCATATATCAGAGATATCCGATACACGTATCGACAATCTTGAACAGATCTACTCATTGGGCGATCGAGTAAAAGCAATTGTACTAGATGTCGATGAAGCACAGAAACGTATTTCATTCGGTTTGAAGGCATCTTACTTTGAAGATGAAGATATGATGTCAGCGAGCGAAGACGAAGAAGTGGATGAGGATGAAGAAGATGAGGAAATGGAAGACATTGAAAATGATGATGAGGAAGAGGAGGAAGAAGACGAGGAAGACGACGAGGAAGATGAATCAATGGATGAACAAGAGACAACTACTGCACCATCATTGGATCTTGGTGGCTTTAGTTGGGATGCTACTAATAATGTAGACTCGGCGGAAGTAGGATTAGATGCACTTGCTTTGTCATCCGGTAGTGATGATGACGAAGAAGGAAAGGGAGCCAAGAAGTCGAAAAAGTCGAAAAAGAAGGCAATCGACTGGGATAACACGGATGTCACGGCTGAACTAGCATCTGATTCAGCACCAACTACAGCGGCTGACTACGAGCGTTTACTAGTCGGTTCACCCAATAGCTCCTACTTATGGATTAATTTCATGGCATTCCAATTGCAAATGTCCGAGATTGAACGTGCTCGTGAGATCGCTGAGCGTGCACTTAATACGATCAACTTCCGTGAAGGACAGGAGCGCGCTAATGTTTGGTTGGCATGGCTCAATCTGGAGAATAAATACGGCACGACAGAATCACTCGATGCCACCTTCCAGAAAGCGTTACAAGCCAATGATCCAAAGCATATCACGCTGCAACTCGTCAATATATACGAGCAATCCGATAAATTAGACGTAAGTTACTAGAGCTTATGGCATGATATCATGAAGAATACTAATCATCATCACCATTGTTGTTATTAGTTGGCCGAGGCACTTTACAAATCTATGACTAAAAAGTTCAGTACCAGTGCCAAGGTATGGACACGTTTCGGTCTTTACTATTTGCAACATGACAAGGTGGATGCATCTCGTCAATTGTTGCAACGATCATTGAAATCGCTACCTAAACGCAAACGTATGTATTTATTACCATTACTCTATGTGGCATTGATTAACGTTGTATCTATCATTGAAATAGATATCAAGGTAATTAGTCGATTTGCTCAAATGGAATTCAAGCATGGAGAACCGGAACGTGGTCGTACCATTTTCGAGGGTATTATGAGCAACTACCCAAAACGACTCGATCTATGGTCGATCTATTTAGATATGGAAATACGCGTGAAAGAGGAAGCAATTATACGGTAAGTGTAATACTAATTACTATTATTATTGCAACTGTTATTGATCATTTCATATTATTTAGGCGTCTATTCCAGCGAGTTATCTCTCTAAAGTTCTCATCGAAAAAGATGAAGTTTTTATTTAAGAAATGGCTTCAATGGGAACAATCGATTGGATCGGAGGAAGGCGAGGCTGAAGTCAAGCGACAAGCATTGGCCTACGTACAATCTGCGTAATAATCGATAGCAATATGGCCGCGACAATGATAATTTGCATTACTTTTTCTTCATCTTCCTACTATTATTATTATTATTACTATTAGCGTAATACGTAATTAAAATATCATTAATTGAATAATAATAACAAGCATTTAATGATTAGTAAAGACGATGAGCAGGCCAGTATTGATTTACTGCAATATCATCATTAGTGTTCTCGGTATTTGATGAAAAGGTAGATAATGAAATAGAGGATTTGTATGAAGATTGAAGATCATCATCATCATTGCTGTTGTTGTTGTTGTTGCTTTCATCTGTAATTGATGATATATTTGTTGAATCAAGTGATACATTAGAATGATAGAATTCATCAGACATTACCATTACTGGTGTACCAATGTTTGTCATATGCTTTGATGCTAGACTGCTTGCTGTTGAAGGATTACTAGTTGCACAAGACGAGGTTTGACGTGTAAGAAGGGAGGAATGCTGGTTGGTTGATTCTTACAATGTTCATACTATTAGTAGCCATTCTTGACATGGATATTATTATCAATTATTTACCATGATTACTATCATCCAAGGAATATCGAGAAGATATCTTGCCACGATTAAATATACCAGGTGATTGTTTAACCAATGGCCATGGTAGAGCAGGTAACTAATGAGTTAATCGAATAATAGAAATGTTAATAACCATTAGAACGATGCTTGCATTGTTGAATACACATTATACTTGCCGTTAATCGTGAACAATAATCATCCAGATACTTTTTATTAGGACTCTTCTCATCAATATGAGATCTAGTAGTTGAATCACTATTAGATACGGATATAGTAGTTAATGGTTGTGGTAATGATGTGATATGCTGTGATAACACGTCTTCTAGCATGGGTTGAGCAGGTACACTGGCAGATTGTTGTATTCTAGTCAGCCATGATGGCCATAGACTTGACTATAGCGATAAAAGTTAATAAGAAGGTAGTATGTATATATATAAAAGTATTACCTCATGCCTTGATAGATCTGATGATAATGCCACTAATATTGATATCAATTATTAAACATTACAAAGCTATAATCATTAACTAGGTTACCTTGAGGCAAGTAGACATGATCACTGCATGTAGTCGAGTCATGATATTCCTTGTGAGATAAATCAGCATATAAACAATGCTGTTGCTCTTGTAGAAATCGTTCAATGTGTTCTCGTTTAAACGAACTACTCATGATGATGTTGATGATGATCAAATGTGAATAAAAAGAGATTAGTCGTTGCATTTACAACATGATTAGTCAATCAATATATAATGATATATCTTTTATATAAATAAGTAATAGTAGTAATAATAGCATGAATCTATACTAGATTACACCATATTGATAGAATGAATAGCTTCGTCATAGGCTTGTAACGCTGCTTCATGAAACTTTTCTATACTGTATGATTCCATATGATTCGATCTGTCTCGTTTGCATGCTGCAATGTACGATTGAATCCATCGACGAAACGGTTTGCTACCACGACATCCATTGAGTAGTCCGTGTAACGGTCGTAATGCTAATGTTGGTCTATACATTGTGGCTAGCCATGGTTTAACGCTTTCTATGAATATCGATTAATCAAGACATTTTAGTACATGATCACATATAGACTAGACTACTATGACACTGATACTCACTCAAATACTCGTCTAATATATCTCGTCGATCTGGTATATCTAATACATGGAATAATTCTGTAAACAGTTAATAAAGTTGTTATTCATTCAATAGTAATATGGATATGTCATGCCTACCTTTATCTAATGTTTGAATGAATAATGGATTCTCTCGAACTATTATCAATATCATTATTACTCTTGTTAATAGTGTGATCAATGTCAATTCAGTAGTATCGCTTACATTCACGACCAATCATAACACCATTAACACGATCAAGTTGCTGCCTAACTTGCTCCACCGTAGTAATACCGCCATTGATAGTAATGTGTAATTTCGGTATTACTCGATGTAGCAAGTAAACTCGTTCGTAATTGAGTGGCGGTATTGTGCGGTTCTGTTTAGGAGATATACCATTAAGATAGGCTTTACGTGCATGTACAATCACATGATCCAATGATGTATTCTCTAATAATGTATTGATCTACGCGGTGGAATGATATACGCAGTTAGCGATTAATGTAACATGTACAATGAGATGAAACGGTAAAATACTAACAAACTGTTCAAATAGATATCGCTATCGAGTTGATCAACGCCAATACGGCATTTTACCGTGAATGGCACTGAACGTCGTTTCGCATCTACCGTTCGTAAGATGGTATGCACATGTTGTGGTGATTTCATCAATATGGCACCAAACTGACCAGCCTATATATACATTAGTAACAATATCCACATAGTACAATATGAGCGAGTCATCATCAACTTGCCTGTACACTATCACTGGGACAACCTAAATTCAAATTCACTTCTGCATACTGCGCATCAACTAGTATTTCATAAGCGTCGGCGATCTCTTCTGGATGTGATCCACCCAGCTGTACCACAGTACGTGGACATGGCGGTCCAATAGCCTCATGAATACTAGCGATACCTCGTTCCTGAGCCAGTCGTATTATCTTACGCGTTGCTTGCATTTCCGTATAGAATGCATATCGTTCCCGAGTAGTGTTCCTGGCATCTGGTATGGATATAGCTGGCGAAGCTATACGTAGCAATTGCAGAAAGAAACGGTCAGTAACATCCACCATTGGTGCCACACTTATGGATGCACGACCCGGTGAGCCGAGTCCTTCCGTTGGTCCATGAGCCACTCTAGGTAGTTGTGAATTGCTTGTTGTTGTTGTTGTTGTTGGTTGTGGTGGTGCAGCAGTAGCAATTGCATGATATCTATTGTATCGAGTCGAAGCACCCGTGATAGTTCTACCAAGACGAGTATTTGTACGTGTAAACTGATTAAAGAGCAAATTAACAAGCATGAGGAATACGGTGTTCACGAGTAGTAAGGGTAGAAGAATAAGAAAAAACAAAAATAAAATCTAATAAATCGCTTTTAATGGCATGCTTGTTTGATATCTTGTAAATAATGATATATAATACGAAATTTTTATTTCTAATCTAATAAAGCTTAGTTATTCAATACGTTTCTAGTTGGAATAGTGCATATTTGTTTAGCAGAACGGAAGCCTGCATAGTTCGAATGGTTATCCCATCGCTTCTCGGTACATGGTTGTGCCTCAGAGCATCGTGGATCGAGATCATCTTTACAGTAGATAACACCGAAATCGAACGGGTTTGGTAGGTAGATCTCGCTAATTTTGGCAGAGTGACCCGCACGCTTATCCGATGCCATTAACCGGCTATCGTCTTGACCAAGGAACGGGACAATGTCATCGCTCGATATGACTCTTTGGTAAACGGGACCGATCACAGAGGCTGTCCAGTCATCAAAGGCAATATTGCCAATGACAGGCTCGCCATACGTGTAAATAAAGAAACGGGTATGTTCCTCTTTCGCTTAATGTAAATGGCTGCCAAATGAGCAATTGCTCCTCCAAGTGAATGACCTATACAAATTGGAATGGGACATACACCGATGATAAATATCGAATAGTCTACGCTAATGAGCGACCACTTACCGACAAGGATGACCGCGTAATTAGGATGTGTTTTATACGCTTGTTCGAGTGCGTTCGCCGCTTCCACCAATTGAGATGTAGCCGCATACTGGTAGCCTTCGAATACTTTGGCATCATTGGGTGTTTCACCAAAGAATTCACTATTAGGTCGAACACGTACGATATCGGCAGCATCACGATAATTTACGAAATGAGTCGAGCCACGAAATGTCAACACTATCGATTGCTGCTGCTCGTTAACCGCCACATAATGTGAAAGGTTGTCCTTCTCATAATGGCTTGTGATGTTGAACCCTCCCACCAACAACGGACGCTTATTGGGACCAAGATGAACATTGGAAATCCTCTGTGCTGGCATCGTGTCATTACAATAGGTCATGGCTGCGTATAACAAATGACGGTAGATCATCTCCTCGGAATTGGCGGTGACATTGGTTGGTCGTTGGAATTGCGGCTTGACATGGTCATCTATACGAAGTAGCGATTTCTCGATCTCTTCGGGAGTATGCATGGCCGATGCGATACCCAAGGCTTTCTTCGCTACATGAAGCGTGCTATGTGAGACTCGCCATGTAGTGCACTTGAAACCCTTGACGTTTTCAACAAATGCATTGACGGTATCGTCCAATGCCTTAGTACTAGTAACTAGTGATAGCACTAATAGTAAGCTGAAACTATGTAATTTCATGTTGGTAATACAAACGAGTAAATAATGCTAAAGTACTATGTAAGCACAATGAAATAGAACACTGGAATGCACAAGTAGATACGATTGATATTGCTAGTGCTCATTACGTGATAGTCGCGTTTTTATAGCTTCGATGGATGCAATCGCAAGTATTCTCGTTAGTCTAATACGTATAAACAAATGTCGGATCTGTCTAGTAGTTTATTATTAGGGATTCAACAACGCCAAAATCCTTTGTTCTTTGTTTAAAACAATGAACATCGACTAGGCAATCGAGATGTCAAGAAAGTACGACAAGTAGCATGCCATACCATGCCATCCATACTTAACAAAGAAAGATTGGGTGCGTTGCAGTTCAAAGTTCCAACGTCTAGTCAACTTCATTTACGAATATTGTACAACGTTCCATTCATGATTATGTATGTATGTATATGGGGGACTAACCGGTATATTGCAGCTTTTCTATCGAACAAAGAACACTGATAAGCATGATGTGCTACCTGTATGACAAAATAGCCAAGCTTACCACAAAGAATAATATACGAAATGCATTGACATATTGCGTTGTAATCATAAGTCATGAATAGGAATAGATGGTGTATTTATTTATTGTAACTATTTGTGAGATTTCCAACTAAACAACTACTTGAATATAATAGATCGTGTATACTAATGTGTATGGTTATAGACATTGACCATGTTAATGATATGTGAATAATAATGCCAAGCTATATTTTCAATTGTCGGTATACTTGACCGGTAATGTGCCGTCTTTGATGCAAGAACCAACAATCGAATACGATTGGCAACTTTACAAATCACCGCAACACCATCTTTCTTCGTCGAGGTTGGCGATAATAAAGATAGGTGTGTTAAGGTTGCTGCTTTGTTGCTGTTTTTCTTTAAGAGACAGACGTTGATTAGTAAGACCTGCCTGATTAGTCGCAAGAATCGTGTTACAACGGAGTTTTCACGTTAATTACCGTTCAATGATGAAAACTCCTCTTTCTCCTTCCCACCTCTCTCTCTTCCCGCTTTTATTAGCACGCCATAGTGACCCTATAGCACGACACTACATCCATTTTCTTCTGTTTTAAGCAATAATAGCGCTACTGTCCACGCGGGAGATACTCTTCTTTGTTTGTTAATGCTTGTATAGTTATATTTACTTTAGTTACAACGTGGTTTCCATCTGTATAAATGTCGTCTTATTTGAAAAATGTACAAAAGGATATCACCCGCCACGGAGATGAACGTGAACGATTACTCGCTACACAAGATGGTGTCGCTGACACAGATTCGATAGCAATTGAGGATGTCATCGACGAGTCAGGCCATTTGCTTCAAGCTAGCCAAGTGTATCCCGAGAATAACAGGATTGCTAACAGGACATGGCGGCACACTCACAATACAGGTACTCACTGTAAGTGCTGAAAGAGAGAGGGAGAGAGGGGAGGGGAGAAAACAAGTATGAAAACTGGGAGGGGGAGGAGCACAGAGATGCATGGCATGGTCAACTCGAAGCAATGTCTCAAATTTGCACCAACGACAACTGGTGACTTGCCAGCGACAATGTTAGTTCTTTGCCCGCATTCCTTTCCTGTCTTCGTCAGAGTGGTTATAACCCGTTTAAGGAAGTGGCACACATGATATATTATTACAACAAGTAATTAGCAGATGGCATGTTTCTTCATCTGTGAATAGTTTAAATAACCCGTGCCAAACGAGAGACGATTCATACGTGCAACATATCGACGCCTTCAGTTCTAGTATTCTTGTCCTATCCTCCTCCTTTTTTTTCGCCATATCATCCGAGGAAAAGAACAGACACACGATAGGCATACGGATTGTCATCTTTTTTATTCATTCATTTGCTCGTCTTACTTTCCCTTTTGCTATCGTTACTTGCACGTATCGATCTACTTACTTAGAACCATTGTTCTCGTTGACGCTTTTTTTCTTTTTCTTCTTGCAGCCCTGCATCCCTTACCTTCTACACTTACTACAATAATACCTATTGTGTGTGTGTGTGTGTGTATGGTGTGTGTGCTTACACGATAACATCCAGTAACGACATTATTGATTTTTCTATCATCTATTAATTGTTGTCAACGAGAAAGGAAAAAAAGAGAAAGAGCACACATTTCGTTAAACTACCTCACATAAACAAGATAAACTTAACTAAACGCCATCATGGCTGAACTAGATGCCGCGGGTGGCCGTAAGCGTACCGCCTTTACATCAAGAGAAAGTTCCGACGAGGATAACGAAAAGAAAGCGCAGCTATTGTCGCAAGACGATCAAGCTAGTTCGAATGATGATTTCTCAATTAAAGGCAAGGCTACGAAATATGGCATCAGTGAGGAACTTCCGCACTTTACGGTAAGTAGTATATGGAATTGCCATACTCTTGACCCTAGTAATAGATGGTCACTGGTTGATGTTATTGGGAATATACTAACATTTATGTTATTTTTTGTAGTTCCGCTCGGTTGCTTTCGGTTTAGCAATTGGATCTTTGCTTTGCTTTTCCAATACGTATTTCGGTCTACAAACCGGATGGATCTCCATGATGTCGCTACAGTCGTCATTGATGGGATTCGTCTTTTTCAAGTTAATCAGTAAATATCTCACTGTGCCATTTGGACCGGTGGAGAATGTCCTACTACAAACGACTGCCGTGGCCACGGCAACCATGCCATTAGCCGGTGGATTTGTCGGTGTCATCCCGGCACTTGCCATGCTTACCACAGAGGATACACCAACAGGTGCGTTAAGACTGTCGTTCGCTGAAATGATATTCTGGGGATTCGGCATCGCTTTCTTTGGTGTGTTCTTTGCTATTCCCCTAAGAAAACAAACGATCATCAAGGAGAAGCTTCGTTTCCCTTCGGGTACGGCTACCGCACAAATGATTGCACTGCTACATCGTCAGACCGATCCATTGGCGGACGACGAGAGTACTCGAGACAACAAGGAGTCGTCAACGTCCGATAAAGCATTACAAGCCACCGGTAACTCGTGCGAAACCGCCGTTGTCGATCAAGAAGCAAGCGATCGCGACTGGAAACAAAAGATGAAAGGTCTAGGCTGGTCATTCGTCATTAGCGGTTTCTACACTATACTATCCTATTTCGTACCGGTTATCGGCGCACTTCCCGTAGGCGATTGGGTGACTGGATTTGCCGTTCCATTCGCCGAATGGAAATGGTTCTTGACGCCATCTCTCAGTTACGCCGGACAGGGCATCATTATGGGTCTACACACCACACTCTCCATGTTGCTCGGTGCCGTTGTTGGATGGGGTATTCTTGGTCCGATAGCCAAGAGCAAGGGATGGGCACCAGGTCCGGTGAATGACTCCAAGGACGGTGCTCGCGGCTGGATTGTCTGGGTGTCGTTGGCCATTTTAATATCCGAATCATTGATTTCTCTCTCGGTGATCACGGTCAAGGAAGTTACTAAACGCTGGCAAGCTCGTCAGGAGGCTAAGCGACGACAAGATGCCGTTATGGAGGGACAACAGCCACGTGAGCAAGACCAACTACTAGTCGATGAGGATGAAAACCTACCCGAACACATGAAAGTGCCCAACTGGGTCACGTACACCGGTCTAGCCGCGAGTTCGGTGCTTTGTATGATTGCAGCCAGTGTCGTCTTCAAGCTTGTTTGGTATGCAAGTCTCTTGTCGGTAGTTCTAGCCTGTCTACTTAGTGTTCTAGCGGTAAGTAATCTTCATCAAGTATAGTGCAATATGGATGTTGTTTCTTTTCTCCTATGTATGTATGTATGTATGTATGTGTGTGTACGTATACATGTGTACGTATGTGTACGTATACGTATGTGTATGTGCGTGTATATCCACTACTACCACGCATGTGCACTTGACCACGATGATTGATTGAGTGAATGAATGACCGAACGAGTGTACAAATCAACGAGTAGTTTCACTTGCATACCGGTACATATGCTCGGGTACTTTCCTGAATAGTACTGGCTTATTGCCCCTGATAAGTAGGGTTGTCGCTTTAGCGGGATACTCCTAGTGTACTGCTTTCGACCATAACCTGTTTCTGTATTGCTACTTTTGACTTCATTGCCTCCCTATACTGGTCAATGCACACACACATACACATACATACACATACAGAGGAAGAAAGAAAGAAAGAAAGAAACAGAATACTTGTACTATACATACAGATATACAGGTAGCTAACTGACATCTCGGCGTTGTTGACGTCTACCTTTGTCCATGTATAGGTTCGCGCGCTTGGTGAAACCGACTTGAATCCAGTCAGCGGTATCGGTAAAATCTCTCAAGTGATTTATGCCGGTGTTACTCCTGGCAATATTGTAGCCAACTTGATTGCTGGTGGTATCGCCGAAGCTGGTGCACTACAGGCCGGTGACATGATGCAGGATCTAAAAACAGGTCATTTACTGCGCGCCTCGCCTCGTGCTCAGTTCTACGGTCAGCTAGCCGGCAGTTGCTTCTCGGTTATCGTGGCCGTACTCGCTTATTGGACATTCGCCTCCGTGTATACCATTCCGGGCCCGGAGTTCGAAGCACCTACTGCAAAGGTAAGTAGAGCAAAAAAAAGCAAAAACAATACAGCCTATGTGGACTAAGAAGTTAGGCATGGTGTACTTGCACTGTGCCTTCCTTTAGTAGTAAAAATAGCCACCATATCGACGTCATCGTTACTAATTCTCTTTCTTTCTTTCTTTCTTTCTTTCCCTCGTTCTCGCTCTCATTCCCATGTGTAGATCTGGCTTGAGATGGCACACTTGGTTAACGGACAGCCTTTGCCGAACAATATTGCTCCGTTTATCATTGGTTCAGCTGCTCTATTCGCCATACCTCCATTACTTGAATTGCGTTTCCCTAACTCTCGCTACTTGCACTACGTACCCTCGGGAATTGCCTTTGCCATGGGTATCTACACCACTCCTAACTATGTGATTCCACGTGTGCTCGGCTCAATAGGCGCAGAGGTATACCAATGGTATCACAATCGTAAGAATCCAGCTGGAGCTCGCTCGCTCAAGGTGTTCGTTATCATCATAGCAAGTGGATTCGTTCTAGGCGAGGGTACTCTGTTCGTGTTTAATATTATTTTCAAGGCATCCAAGATTCAACCATTAACTTGCGCCGGATGTATCTATGGTATTTGCTCTGGCTGCAAATAGTATGACAGTTGAACAGCAACAACAACAACACATTTGGAAAGAGTGGACCATATGACGAACATGTCATCATCATCCCTTGCACGTAGCAATAGCAATAGCCGTCATATACACTGCACGAACTAGTGTTCAGTAAAGGATCGCGAGATACATGTCATCCTTGATTTTTATCAACATTAACATTGCAATGAGTTTCCCTCATTACTCGTTGTGTATGTATGTATGTATCTATCAGTCTATTTATCGATCTCTTTCTCTCTTCCCATCGTGTCAGTCATACGAATGCGTATATTGCTTGCTATATCATTTTATTTATTGTATGGCTGTTTCGTTTAGTATTGTCTCTCTCTTTCTTTCCACACTAAATAAACAAGACGAAATATCACTATCTACTTACAACTTTCTCTTTGTCTAACTTGTCATTACTAGCTTTCCTCTATGTCATTGATGACCGTTCTACGGTCGTTCCATCGATGCACACATGTTTGCAGCCACTGCATAAGGTGCATAAAATTACCATTTACAACGAGGACGGATACCTGTTTACTCTAAAGTCAAGTCTTGTGTCGTATGTGATATTTTGTAGTGTTTTTTTCGAGAACGTTAGGCGACGTCAACATGCATTGTCGCTGCATGATCATTCGTGTACAGCAGTAGGCTTAAACTTTCCGTTCCATGTGTAACAATTGGTCCTTGTATGGACGAACACTTGAAGGGAGAATATACGCTGGTCATTGGTCCCTGCAATAGGATGGATGCCTATGTCATTTCCATAACACGCGAGGATACGAACATACATACACATACACAGACACATACGCGCGCACATACGTGCACACATCACACATACGCGCACACACGCGTATAACATACATACATACATACAGACGTACAGACATACAGACATACATACAGATATACAGACATACGCAAACATGCACACACACACACACACAACAGATTGACATTTATTCAAATGATTGTAAAACAGTCACACCTACAAGCTGTTCAGATATTGTTTCTACATGGATTAATATTTGTCTTACAGGACTGGATCACTAAATAGATCCGATAATTTAAGGTGGACTATCTTTTATAAACGAAACCTTTTTTAGTGTATCTACCACTACATCACCCAACTTTTGTACTCACAAATTCAAACTCCGATGTAACATAATCAAAGTGCATTTGGCGAAAAAAGATACTAAGCCTTTCATCGACATGCAAGAACATTCATATCGTTGCTAGCGCACAAACGCCTTTGAAATTACTCAGAGAGGTAGTTGGACGTACAATATGTGGCGGCCATGTGGTACATTGCAGCTAAACGTTGTCCAGGGTGCTGACGAGTGAGTGAGTTGGAATAATGAGTTCACTTCTTTGAAGCTCGGCCTTGGTTAAGACGCATACGCGGAGCCAGTAAAAAGGAAGCACCACCAAAAAGGAAATTGCTGCATAGTTAACACCGTGAGCAGCATTGCTAAATGCTATTGTTTCCACTGAAGTAGTATTCGGCCAGTGTAATCTACCTGTGTACACGTTTGTCTACACGTCGTCTACCTATCATTTGTGGTTGCAATGATCAAGACCATTAAAGCGACTATGTTGATTTCCAGTTTTTTTTGCTTGTTCTTTTCCAATAGCTGCATCTCTACCTCTTCATTTGCTACCTATATTTCGAAAACAACAACGACTAATTGTCGTGCAACTAAGCAGCGTGACACAAGACAGGTTTAAACGTTATCAACTGGTTGAGCTTTTATCAATTGTCGATCGCGCCAATAGAAACTCTAAGGTTTTGTCCTCGCGTTGCTTGCTTCGGCGTTAACCGTAACTAACAACGATAGCACTAGCTATCTCGCAGCTGTACACTGAACTATTCGCTTTAGCGACGCTACATTCTCGTGAAATAATGCAGTGATTCATGTCATTCGATAAAGCTCTAATCAACTCGGTCGTAATCTATTTTTTCCTCCTTTCGACTCGTTAAACTTTGTCCACTGGTAAGTTTGCTTTCACTTTTCTCTCTTCTTTCTTCTTTCTTTCTTTCTCTCTTTATCTTGCTCGCTCGCGCTACATTGATTCGTGCAAGATTGTCATGCCTTTCGGGGACTGCTTTTGTAGCAGGCTTCTTTTCTTTCCGACGCATCTGCTCGAGGGGGCTAAACTGCATAGTTATAATGTTAGACAAGATTATAAATTAGTTATGATAATGATTTTGGCTGGTCAGTTTTTTATCCGTTCCATTCCTCCCATTTCGAACCTTTCCTTCCATCCATTTGCCCGCCAATTCGCTTGCTCTTCTTTTTTTCCGTACACTCACTTGCTCGCTTGCTCTCTCGTTCACTTACTTACTTATTTACCTACTTATTACCTACTTATTACCTATTCACTTATTTTCCAACCTACTCGATAACCTATTCACTCGCTTGCACCTATCCTCTACTCTCCCGAACTGTTATTCTTACTCCTACTTTTTGATACGACTCGATATATCCTGCGTTTATCTCGTTCTTCATTTCGCGCGTCTACTTTTCATATTACACTCCTGTCCTTTCATCTTTAATACACTAAGACTGTATCATAAAAAGAAAAAGAAAAGATAGCACTGCTGTTCTTTCTTTGTTCTTGCTGTGTCACCAGACTAGCAGTGGAACAGTGCCGTTACGCGTTGCTAAACGAGAACGTATCGGCAGAACTATTATACATACTTTATGTATTGTGCCACTTTAAGATACAGCCAGTGTATTGTTTAATAACCATTGATATATACACACACATATATATACGCTACCACTTTCACGCCCATTGAATATTATCGGGACATCTTAATTTGCTATTTAGGTAGAGTATGATGCATTACAACATCTATATTAATCTTTATGCGTATGCCGGAGTTTTAATACATATCTATATATGTGATATACCGTACTAACAAGGCAATTGTTATATCTGCAACCTTCCTCTAGTATATGCCTATTCACTTTGTAATTATTACTGGGCAACTTTTCAACGCAATTACACTTTATTGTAGGTTTTGATAGTATTTCAACGTTATCAGGTAATATAACAAACTACATATTACAATGGAAAGGAAAAAGAAATACTAACACATTTGATGATACTCCTCAGATACCAGAGTTTGCCAAGTGTTACTATTGCAAGCAAGTTTATTCATATATATTCATACATATACATATACATACATATATATATATTGACGAGAATCAAATCTAGCAATAAGGTGAGTTATCAAACTGTTATCCATTCAAAGTCAATCGATTATGCGGTAATACTTGCTACAATCTATGAATGAGTATTATGGGTCATTTTTTAAGTGGAAACAAGCTGCACTTAATTTCATACCCTTGTTCAGGCACAATAGCTTAAACCATGTGTCAATGTTTGATGTATAACTAATGATAAGGCGATGGTGATCATTACTTTTGTAACCCAAAAGTATTCGAGATAACATAGACATACTAGTATGTTTACATTGCTTATTCAATCGTTCATCTATTGTATTGCTGGTATTATCATCCGCATTAACGAGTCTCGCTCGCTCGCTCTTTCTTCCCGTTATAATCGCCCCAATTCATTTGCCACTCTCATGCAATGAATCGAGTTGCACGCTCGTTGTCCTTGTGATGCACCACGCTGATTTCGGAGTAACCCTGAATACCAGCTGGTATTAATTTCCATTTTCCCTTGGCAATCAGCGACACGCTGCCAATTGGAGCTTCTTACTTTTGATACATATTCATGCTAATGCCATCTGGTGTATGAAAAGTACCAATATCATATGACTGTGGCAATAGCTCAAAGCAATAACAGCGTAATTAGTCGAGCATTGGCACATTTATTGATAATTCGATTATTGTATAGCATTTTAATGCGTAAGAATGTCAAAGCATTAAGTTACTCTTATTGTTTTGATGGATTCTCACTCTCTACATGAAGATCTTGCACTGCTGAGCCGTTCATGTATTTATGCGCGCATAAATTTCGAGAAACATTGTTGTTACAACATGTGAATGCATGGAAATCACTTGACCAGTTCTATACAAGCTTCTTGCTCGTTGTTCGAATACATTCAATGACTATGCGCATCAATAGCTACTACTAGAGTATAGCTGCACGCGAACGAACATAGACACTCATACACGTACACACACACACGTACGCACGTATAGACACGCATAGATATGCAAGTATTAGCGAGCTACTATATAAGTTTGTCATTGATTTATTTTGTAAAACAAAAAGCAACTACACACGTTAGTATCTGCGTGAATCTGCGCAACCTCAAAGGTCGACACCTTCATGCGTTTGCAAACCTCTCTCTTACATGATGTTCCCCTTTAAGCAAAGAAAAACGTCTTTCACTAAGCGGAAGAGTGCGTATCTCCCCGCACACATGCGTCTACAAGTCGAAAACACGACTATTATTAGGGAATATTTAATCGTCGGTCTCTTTTCTTGACAGAATTCACGCGGTATCCACGTATCGTGTGCTAGGCTCACTGCATCAGCATACTCAAGACCTGACATCCCATATGGGCCGTGCCAACTGTAACTATACTTTCTGACTTGGAGATTTATGGCGTGCACCACTACCATTACTATTACCATCACCATCTCGTGTTGATGATTTCTAATATTAGTGGCCAGACTCTTTCTTACAACGCGCTCGTTTCTTTTCTTTTTGGACTGTTGCTGTCGCCACTGTCATCATCATCATCATCACTCCACTGCCACTACTATTACTATTACTATTACTACTCCTATCATTGTGCGTAAACTAATATACATTTCATTTTCTCTTCCTAGACACCGTCCTATCACACCATCCTTCTTCTGGTTGTCGACAAAAAAACAGTCTACGTGTTCGCGCTTGACCAGTGTAAACAACACCTCTTCATAAAACTCGCTGCTAAAACACGTTGGTAAGTAAATAGTATAGGCGCATTGGGTAAGAGTGTGTATCAAGATATGCGTACAAGTGTTCAAAGATGTGTCGAGAGAAAGGCCAACTTGCTCTGTTATCGACGGCCTTTGTCTTTTCCAATGAAGTTCCCAAGTCCACTTCGTGCTTGTCATTTGAATTCCACTCATGACACCTCCTTCATATTGTGTTCTGTAACTGATAATTATACCTTTTGAGCTGAGGAATAACCAGTCCGGGACACTAGTAGTCTATGTCCGGACTTGCTGGTAATGAACCATAAGGAATTCAACAAACGGCGACGAGATAAATGTGTGTGTGTGTGGATGCGTGTGGGTGTGCGTGCGTTTGCGGGTGTGCGTATATGTGTTTGTGTGCTCATGGGTTTGTGTTTGTGAATGTTATCAGACTCACTCGCGGTTAATAATGGCCTTGAGAGATACTACATTGTTGCGCAAGCCATTAAAGTCCATTTGCGGAAATGATCGTCCCCTACCTCATTCTTGGTGTCTTCTTACCAAATCTGTATGTTCGTCGCTATGTTCCGCGGAACATGCACATGACTGATGTAGCGATCGACCCGACTAGCAATTAATTTATCATCTCCGCCTGTCTTGTGACACTTTAAGCTGTTTATAGTCAGCGCTTTACGGTTCTATCGTTCTCAGACTTGTCTTTTTATTACATGCTTTGTTAATGATTGGCATGAACAGGCGAACGAGTAGATGAATGAACAAAATGAATGCAGGAGTAGGTATACGGGTACACTTGTAGCAAGTAATTTCGTACGGGTGCATGGATGTGTGTGTATATGCGTGTGTGTGCCCGCGCGCGTTGTATTGTATTCTTTTTGTGTGAGCGTCTGTATGGATGTGTGTGTGTGTGTGCATTCCTCGCCTTGATATGTTGCGAATGCACGTTCTTCATACTAGTGACCGGTATACGGATCCTTTTCGATCGTAATCCGTTTCCTCTTCTGGTGTCATCTCTAGCGATTTCGTCCACTTTTGGACCGACACACTCGTTAACTCCATTTATCTCACTTGATATCTAGTGCGTTTACTATTGAACTCGAAAAGAAAAGGCTGACTCGGTACTGGCAAGAGCCTTTTTTTCCTGTGGACTGTGGATAGGCCAATGTGCGCCAGTCCGATCAATGCCATCACTACTTCCATGTGCACATCGGATGACTATTAGCTTTTTTTGCTTCTCCTTTTTTAATTGCTATTTTCTTCATACGATTTGTGAAGTTCGCGCTTTCTCCTTTTATACGATTTGTTATTATTAATGTCGTCTATCTTTACCACTACTTGCTTACTAACCGACTTGTCTGCTCGAAAACTGTAACTCTAATTAAGCGCATCGGCTAAACCAATACGCGCGCTCACGAACAAGCTTGGTAAGTGCACGCAAATGATATGGACAGCGCTTGTGTTTGCGTAGGAAAGGTAGGCTGGCCACCAGGGATTAAGTGGTAGAGTGGTGCAAGCCAAGTGTATTGCAATTTCTTCCTTCTTTTTATACCTAAAATCTCAATGTATGCTACTTACACGCGCACGCACGCACACACATATCACCTACATATTTGTATATGTAGACATATATCGATCATATCGTGTTCTTTTTATCAATGACGAGATAGTATGGCAATGATGGCAATGATGATGATGATGATGGAAGGTATTATATCCATTGCTATTGCCTATTTACTTATAGTAGCACCTTTGCTTGTCAACCTTCCATTGTCCGTGCGCTACCTGCCTATTGAAGGTATTTGGTGTCGCCTATGCTTTGGCAACATTCGTATAATGGCAACTAGTTAATTAGCTCTTTTATTGCTCAATTGAAGCTCCGCTCGAATTTATGCGGATCATGTTGCCATTCCTGACATATTCATCCGC
This sequence comes from Syncephalis plumigaleata, assembly GCA_025201365.1. Taxonomy (NCBI): domain Eukaryota; kingdom Fungi; phylum Zoopagomycota; class Zoopagomycetes; order Zoopagales; family Piptocephalidaceae; genus Syncephalis; species Syncephalis plumigaleata. Next base: position 1,074,967 of record JAIXMF010000001.1, read on the forward strand.
AATCACACCTTGTTACTCACTCACTCACACTCACTTGCTCACTTTCACTTACTTGAACTTCCTAATTCAAACATTGTTGTAGCCAGTATTGACATTCTATATTGCCTCGCTAGTATTGTTACTATTGCTGTTATCATCATCATCATTATCATCATTGTCATCATCTTAGTTGTTACTACGACAACTATTGGCCTAATCTTACTTGTCTACGAGCAAGCTATTACTGCTTACACAATTGTAGTATGCCATGAAATGAGCAATACCAAACTGAAAACTGGTAAATACACACAAACACACGTATACTATTGCTGTACATGATTTGCTTCATTTTTCTGAACTATCCCATTAAAGTTCAATAATCGCTACGATAGCGATCATCATTTTATTTCTCGATAATCAACGGTACACTTCTTGTCTCTGATCCTACCCTATTCTCCCAAGCAAACATTAAGTAGCAATTCCATTTTGATGCAAGAAATAAGGAATTGACATCGCTATCTTTGAGCACTGCAATCAACTTGGCATAGAATGCCATTGCTTGGCAGTGCCTATTGTTGTAACTTTGATTGCCAAGGCATGTTATTAACATTTCCTCTACACTGTTAGGCGTTTGACTATTGGTATTCTCAAAATCAACCATTTGTATTAGTAGCGGTCCCGGTATATCGTCTAGGAAGCCGTCGAGTAGTGTAATACCGACAATCTCTTGTTGGTCCTACTTTTACGTCTAAATCAACTGGTTGTTAGACGTAGTTTCTTCCACTGCTTCTTCTACTTTAGACCGTTGTGTTGTTTCTCATTTTTCTTTATTTCAACAACAACCATAATCCTAATTATAAAAACAACAACAACAACTATCATAATAACAATAATAATATCAGTATAGTAGGATGTTAAATCCGAATCTGGGCTCGCAACAATCCGGTTTTACCATCATGAATGAGCATCAAAATAACTTTGCAAGTGCCGTACCACAACGAGTTCCCTCGTCGTCCACACTATCGACCGCATCGACCGTATCATCACCCATGATAGAATCGAATGTTGACACGGATAATGTAACAGCGTCCAATCGTACGGGCCCACCTTGTTTCTGGGCACTTTTGTCAAACAGCGATTTACGCTTTGTATACGTGTCGCAAAATACTACACCCGATCATGGTCAAGTAACATCGACAACAGAACCAGTATCCACTGCATCATCTGCTATGCAAGTGGCAATTGACACGAACGACGATCATATCATGACAGATGTTGAGGGTAGCTCAATAGCAGATGCTTCTTTAGGTAATAGTATCAACAATTTGCAAATTGATACACGTCGCCATCTTCCTCATTATCATCATCAGCAGCAGCAGCATCATCATCCACATGTGGCCAGTAATGTACATAATCGATCAGATGCAGGTCGTGCAACCAATCAAGACTATCAATGCTTAGTGGGCACTTCCTTCTTTGAGCACATTCACTCGGAGGAGGTAGTCGCTGCACGTGCAGACCTGGGCCACTTTGTTGCACAGAAAACGCTTTATGGCTCGATCACTCGGTAGGTTCATGCGACATTTATAATAGGATCAAGCTAAGTGTACCACGCTCCTTTATTGGTTAGATGTCGTTTCCGCATACCGAAGGCCACCATTATAGATCATCGTGCCACCGGTATGGCGGTATCGGGTCCATCGCACGGACGACATCTTACTCCACTTTCGACGCCAACTGCTGCACAGTCTACAGGCTACTTTGATTCGTCGTTGATGTCGAAAACTTGGCAGGGCCAACATGAAAAGAGTATGGCACCTACATTACCAGCATTAACCATTGGAATGCGATCAATCGATCAACAATCGCATCAGCAGCAGCAGCAGCAACGATCACAACCATCGCTGTCTACTAATAACGACAGTAGTCAAGAGTATGTGGTAATGGATATAACAATGAATGTTACTTGCGACACATTGGCATTAGCATTTTTCCATGTAGTCGACGATAACAACGGCAAGAATTGTTGTGATACCTCCTTTACCTCGAAGGTGAGTAAATACTACATTGATCAATCATTTGTTTGTTTATTAATTCGCTTATATATTAATGAATTATTACGAATAACTAGGATGCTGAACTTTTGCTTAAAAAACTAAATGGACTATCACCGCCAATTACACCCATTAAATCACGTATAGCAACGAGTGCAGTGTGCGCAACACCTATTAGCACGCGTGTTCTACAGATACTATCCGCGACCACAGGTCAGGTGTTATTCCTCTATCCATCGGATAATCTACACCGATTAGCAGCCGGTACTGAATTGCCACCGGCCGACGTCAACGATTGGTGTAGTCGTCTATTCTACCGAGCGATTATCGTAATCTACACGATAAAACCATGGCAGCAGCGCAGGATACATTGGGTAAAGGCCATATGGCATGTCGACACGTGTGCTCTCGGCTTAGATTCGTTACTGTTCATGGTACACGCGTGGCCGAGTGTGTAGCAACGAGATGGGGCAGTCTTATCTTTATTTGCACTCAACTCATTGGTAGTGAAGCTGAAGTGGTAAATCGCGACGATATTGGCGGTGGCCTGGGTGAAACGCGATTCGTGACGCCTGTAGGACCATTCGGCGTTAGCTTCTCCACTCAATCCATGCTATCCTCGTCGTCATCGACAAATTCCTCGGCTAACGTGACCGATCATGTTGATTCCTTGATGCCTGCTCGGACATTTAACGAGGACAGATCATTGCCAGCGCAAATGTCCTCGACCGAGAGCAATATCATAACGCGGTGTCAATCTGTGCCGGATTTCATGGCTCATCGCGCGGATAATCCAGCACCACGCCCGTCGTTATCTCGACTGGCTACCACTACCGCGGTTAATATGTGGCCCACCACGTCAGCATCATCGTCAGCATCGACTGGTCATTCCATTTCGGTGGCAGGTGCTCTACCGCTCATTCCACAAACACCTGCTCATTTAGCGACAGCATCACTTGTTCATACAAATAGTTTAAGTTCATCTTACGGATCGACAATAGGCGTTCATCCATCCTATTATCAACATGGCGCCGACTCGACCGATCTCATGATGTGGTCAGAAGAAACGAGAATGTCACATGGCACGCCCACCACACCAACTGCACCGTCATTCATTCAGAAACCGGGTTCCAGCCATCCGATGCATACGCAGAGTGCACCTTTCTCACTTGCTCTTCGTCAAAGGGAGTCAAGTCAGCATAATTATGGCGGTATGAGTAGTAATAGCAATCATGGTAGCAGCAATGGTGGTGGTAGTAGTAGTAGTGGCAACAGCAATACAGAGAATAAACAATGCGAACAATGTGGTACGATGCGTAGTCCGGAATGGCGACGTGGTCCCAGTGGACACAAGACGTAAGTAGACATATGTAAATCATGACTATGATGAATAACAATTCATAACACGTAGATTGTGTAATGCTTGTGGACTACGCTATTCACGATCATTGGCACGAGCTGGTAAATCAGCTCAGAACCAGCGTAGCACCACGACACTTGGCTCCCAGTCATCGAGTGGTCAACGTCAGTTGGAATCGTCAGCCATGGAGATACGTAGCACAATGAATCATGCCGATAATCGCCCAGCACCGATGATTCTAACTAGTACACCTACCTTCTCGCCACACTACTCTGCTCCATCTACACCTACTAGTTTATCGAGTACTGGCAATACTGCTACACTGCCATCATCCATGGCAGGACGAGCAGGACCCATGGATATACATTCCATGTCACATTCGCATCCACATTCGCATTCGCATCATTGTCCGCCTATCATGTTACTCATTCGGTGCCTACATCTTCCCATTATGGTGCGGGTGTAACTTCTAGCGCTACTTCCATCGAGCATACGGCTGCCGTTCATTTGATGAATCCAGGAGCATTACAAAGTGGCTACGCTACAAACAGCATGATAACTACGCCGCATCACTATGCGACTGCCTATTCCGCCGATACTATTAGAAACCCCTCCATTATGGGTGTCTCGTCTGATATGTCCAAGGTTGATCCTCGCGATATTCATCATGCATAGTATTTTGCAAACAAAACAAAACAAAACAAAACACACACACGCACATATATACATTATTATCTCAATCATATATGTACGTGTATGTATATATATATATATGCTTTAAATTATATATACTATTAGAAATCCATTCAGTTCCACGGATTAACTATTTCCTGGACCTAATTATTAATTAGTATCAGAATTCGAATTAATTGTAGTTCTTTCTTTCCAGTCTTTCTCTCCTTTTCTTCTCTACAGTTAAATTGGATTCCAATACCTATTGTAAGGTCTAATTCCACTGGATGATACTCTATTATGTATCATTCGGTGTTATAGCATGCTTTATTCTTGTTACTTTCTTAATCAATGCTCTGAGCAATTACTACTATTATTATTATTTTAAGTAAGTCTGGTCAATCTCAAGTGATCATCTTATCATCATCATCATCATCATCATCTTTACTATTACTATTACTTCAATCGACTGCTGTCATCGTGGCTATTACTTTATTCTTTCAATGATCATCCACTCATAGCTATCATAACCATCATTACCAATATCAATACCACGACCACACCTGTCAAATTCATGGCATGTCTTTAGCTTTGAAATAGCAACTCCTATAACACTTTGTTTACCACTGGCTATCATTTATACTCGGCATATTAACAACAACCATCAATCTCAATTCGTTTCCTCTCCTCACACACCAATTTACTCTCTTTTGGTGTATGTGTGTTTGTTTATCCGTCCGTCCGTTTGTCTGTCTGTCTGTTCATTCTTTCATCTGTTCGTCTGTTTATCGTTTTGGTACCTTCTGTGCCTTCTCTTTTTTTCTCATTTATTTCTTATCACTAAACTAGTAGGCTATTTTATTCTAGTTCAATCCAGTAACTTCCCATTTGACCTTTCTTTCTCCCTAGTTATACACCAGTATTCAGTAATGGGAATGAGTAAATCTGTCGATTATTCGTCTTTCTTTATCAACTCAACATTGGTTAACCAGCATTTTTATTATAAACTTTATTCAATTTACATCTATGGCGTATATGAAAATAATGTGACTGTGTTAAGGTAAAGATCATTCCACTCACATTATCAACATTATAGCGTCAATAAAGAAATGGTAATGTCAATCATTGCTTGCCCTATTCCACGCACACACGTACATACATCAATACTTTTCCCGTTTGAATTGCTTTGTTTATATTCTCGTTGTTATTTCACTTCTTAAGGTTATGCCGTCCACCACTACTGCTCGCTCGGCAACACATCGTAATTACGAACGTATTACGCAGCCTGATACTGGTAATACGAGTTGCTAGTAAACTGTAACGCGAATTCCTTGTTTCTAACTCTGGACTCTATTATATTGTAGATGCGCCATTAAGCACTAGTAATCGAGTGGCATTCTTCACGGCAGGTATGAAGTTAACCATGCGCAATAGCTGGCACGTAGTCATAGCTAACCCGCATAATATTACTAATAGGATGGTAAATATTGTTTATACGTGTTAAAGGTGTTTCCCACTACTAACGCAGCCTAGCATTAATAACCTTGCCTATGTGGTCATTCTCTCGGCTGCCCTTGATATCGTAGGGCCTCATGTGCCAAAAGTACGTATCTTATGAGTTGGCTAATGGTCGAGTATCATCTTCTTAATCATATCGTGTATATACGTCACTAAATAGGGCACGGTATTATTGGCCAATATTCTGCCATCGCTAGCTGTTAAATTGACGATGCCATACGCTATTCACTACATTCCGTACAGGTAAGAATGTATACTTGTCGCGTCATTACCCACTATCCATTAATAACTGGATGCTGATGATCCTATAGTGCTCGTATACTTATTTGTACATTAGCCTCGTTACTCGCCATGCAAGTAAGCTACTAGTGTACATAATAGATCGATTACAACACGCCATAAGACTAATGATTATTCACAACGTTTACTTATCTAGATCATTGCTTGGAGTCCATCAATCGCCGTTAGTATGGTTGGCATCATTACAGCATCGGCTAGTTCAGGCTTGGGAGAAATGAGTTGGCTCATGCTTACCTCGCTTTATCATCCATTATCGGTGTCGGCATGTACGTATTCATACTGTTGTGATCATGCCCAGTTTATTAATGTATATGTATTGGAATCTCGCTTATAGTTTCCTCGGGTACAGGTGCAGCCGGTGTACTTGGTGCCGTCTCATTCCTCGCCATGACCAGTTGGCTTGGTTGGACAATGAGGACCAGTCTAATCATCCTATCGGTAGGTCGATCATCTAATGTATATGGCTTTACCCCTCCACTCTGACTACGAATACTATTTGCATAGGTGTTGCCATTGATTATGGCTCTAGCGTATTTTGTCATTCTTGATTCACCACGTAGTAGTGATACTGATGAAGAGATCAACGAAGAAGACATTGGTAAGATACGAGTGGCGGCAGCAGATCAACGATGAATTGATATTAATTAATTATTCATATGCAATACAAGTAGAATCATCGAGAGATAGCGAGAATATTGCCGATGATGATGATGATGATGATGATGATGATGATGATGATGATGCTACATCTGTTGAATTAATAGGCGACCTCAACTATAAACATCCATCGGAAATGACCTTATGGGAGAAACTAGAGTATACTCGTACATTACTTGTACCATACATGCTACCTTTGTTTTTTGTCTATTTAGCGTAAGTATCGCTATGCCATTGTATAGGAAGGCAGGCATTTGTCTTTACTAATCGTTATCATCATTTCATCCAGCGAGTATACTATCAATCAAGGAGTGGCACCAACCCTACTGTTCCCGTTAGAGAAAACGCCGTTCAAGAAGTTACGCGATGCAAGTATTACACAATGCTACATACTATGATTGCAACATTATTCATCCCGCTAACCATCACCATCTGTATTGCAGCATTATGTAACCTATCAAGCTCTCTATCAAATAGGCGTATTCATCTCGCGTAGCAGTGTATCCATTGTTACCATTAAACGACTATGGATTCCCAGTCTATGGCAGGTCATCCTACTAGGTGTACTCCTGGTAGAGTCACTCTACGCGTGGATTCCTACGATATGGCTTCTATTCGTCATGATCCTCGGTGAAGGTTTACTTGGAGGTGAGAACATTACACCGGATATTATACCATTTAGCGACTATTCTGATGGTCGTGTCACTTTCTTCTCGTTTCAATTAGGTGCCACCTACGTTAACTGCTACTATCAAATCACCAAGACAGTACCGGCAATCTATCGTGAATTCTCGCTTGGAGCGGTAGGTGCTGCCGACAGTCTAGGTATCGCTTCGGCAGGTCTCATCAGTCTATGGCTCGAGGGTGCACTCTGTCAATGGCAGCAGAATCATGATCGTCCATGGTGTGCCAGTGTATAATCTAAATGGTAAATCTATCGTATTTCATTGAATAAACATGTTTATATTGGATAAAGGACGTATTTATTATCACCATATTGGTATATCGGTTAAAAGGGCAAAAAGGTCAAGATTAAGCCGCCATCCGATGGTCGGTCATACATGTATATAGTGTCTAATACAACAATGAGTGTGTCTGGCTGTGTATCAGATGATAATATGATAATGACGCGCGCGCATAATCTCGATCATTGTGCAATGAAGGAAGACTTGACAGTATCGTAAGGAAAAGAGGGTGACGTGGACGATGTATCTCTCGTATCATCTACTACTAACTCTACGGAGCGCTTGCTATACTCCTATAGAAGATGAACCTACACACACACACACCTACACATCAACTTGCATCGACATCCACCACTAGCAGATAGAAGGACAGAGAACAGAGAACATAAACCATAACTCCATCTCGTTATCTCTCTCTCTCTCTCTCTCCATCACTCCATCATAATCTACCTGCTAGCCGTTTCCCCCTCGTAGCTTGGATAAACTGCCGCCACTCGTTCTTCTACAATAAACCACACCTAAATACCATCCACCTTGCAAGCAAGCGTATAAAAAACAAAAACTACAATTCTTCAAATGTAGAATTGTTTATAATTAACCACGATACATGCCGTAATGACCACCTTCATTGCCGCCGCTGGTATCCTTCTGACGAGTGAGAATCGACTTGTAGCCGGGTGCTGGTGAGGCGTTCCTGTGCGCCGATCGATGTGCGCCAGGCGGTTGCATGCGCGATGAGTTCATGCCGTATTCACCGCCCTGTCCAGCTCCCATGTTGTCCTCGGGGCTTAGTACCTTGCGTCGACTGGAGCTAGTGGTGCCTGCTGGTATGCCTGCGCGCGGCTGTGGTACAAAAGAGCTGCTGGTGGGGATTTGACGAGATCCCATGCCAGCGGTGGGCTGCTTCAAGGCGCGACTGGTCGAGTGACCCGGAGCAGGGACACCGCTGGCTGGAGCACCACGAATATTGCTCGACATCATGCGACGGTCACGCGCATCATGCTCGTCACGATGAGCGCCCGATTGGATTGGTTGGCCACCCGGTTGGCCTGGTGCCGATGCCTGTGGTTGCGCCTGTGGCTTCTGGTCTTTCTCCAGCTTGAACATGGTCCAATCGAAGACGTAGTCGTATTGGAAACCTTCGCGAATAAAGAGATCACGGAATAATTTGCGCAGATAACTGTAGTCTGGCTTGTCGTCGAATCGAAGACTGCGCGTATAGTTGAGGTAGATGGCAAACTCGTTGGGATAGCCGCGGCATAGTAGCTCGGTGGGAGTGGTCATCTTCTTCTCCATAATGCGATCGTACTTTTGCTTCTTGGTCGCCGCCTTCAAGCCTTGCCATGGCAACGAACCACGTAGGAAGTACATAAATACATAGCCTAATGATTCCATATCATCGCGGCGCGATTGCTCCACGCCAAGATGCGTGTTAATGGACGCATAACGAGCTGTACCTGTCAAGTTCTTGTTCTCCCGATACGGAATATGCAAATGAGTCTTCGGGTCGCGATACTTTTTGGCCAAACCAAAATCGATGATGTTCACTTGGTTGCCACGCTTGCCAATGCCCATCAAAAAGTTGTCGGGCTTGATGTCGCGATGAATAAAGTTCTTGGAATGCGCATACTCGACACGAGAGATCATCTGGTCGGCAAGAAGGAGCACGGTCTTGAGTGAGAATTTGCGCGAGCAAAAGTTGAACAAATCCTCCAACGACGGGCCGAGCAAGTCGATAACCATAGCGTTGAAGTCGCACTCTACGCCATAATAGCGGACGAATGGAATGCCTACACCGCCGGCCAATGTCTTGTACACTTTGGCCTCGTACTCCAGCTGCGGATGACGTGCCTTGGTTGATTCTAGTTTAACGGCTACTTCTTCCCCGCTAACAATGTTGGTGCCAAGATAAATGTCGCCAAACGAGCCGGAACCAATCTTACGACCAAGCCTGTACTTGTTGCCGACACGTAAATCCATGTTGAATGACTAGTTAAGAAGAATGTTGTTGCGGTGTAAAAAAGTATAATATGCTAAGAAATTCTCTAAAAGCAAAAGCAAAGCAATCAAATTAAATCAAAGTAAATGTCAAAATAGTTAGTAAATGGCTGCTATTTGGGAGGTATCGTAAAAGAAAAAGTGATAAATAAACGTGGAGTCGTCTAACAACTGAAACAAAGCTAGAGAAAAATATTGTACACACAATTATCATAATAGTAATAATAATAACGACCGTAGAATAATACGAGGAAAACGACCATCGAAAGACGACGCCCTAGTCTATTCGCTTATGTCGCTCGTATGTACGCCCTTCATCACAACACAACCCAGTCAAAATCAACTTATGCTCACCAAATGTCTAGCGAAGATGTAGTAAGTAGGTGCAAATAGGCAATAGTTGAATATTCACTAAAGCACTATTGGAAATGATAATCCCCTGGGAAATAGTAGTAGTAGTAGTTGAAACAGAGGAAACACGAATAGCAGCAGGATATATGCCGCAAAGTATCAATGAGAAGAGGATAAGGAGATGGGATCCAAGTGAAGAGGAAATGATGAAATATGGAAAATAGAAGAAAACGAAGCAAGTGTGTCCGAGTTATTGCCATGTAAAGGGGAAAATAGATGATGGTGGTGATGGTGGTGGGCAACAACCACACACACAACAGAATGTGCAGAGAAATAAGAGGAACAACGTGAGGCCGTCAAAGGTGAGTGTGCGTGTGCGTGCGTATGGATGTGTGTGTGGGCGTGGCCGTATTATGATGCGGATAGAAATAGCAACCCAATAAGCAATGAGGACGAATGAGAGGCAGTAGTAGCGAGTGTGAGTAGAAATGACTAGGAATTCCCTAAACAAGATCATCCTACTTGGGCGCCCCTTCATTATCGCTGCTGGATCAGAATCTGGAGTATATGGAGCAGTCATTGTTGACTTTGAGGTTGCTTCGTATGTGCATGTACCATTCTACTACGTACACAACCAAACTATAACAGAATAGAACACGCATAGATACAAACACAAAAATACATAAAAATAGGGCTTGTTATAGCCACGTGAATACACGCACATACAACATACGCATACATACACACACATACATACACATACATGTACATGTACACGTACACATGTCACTCACGAGTATGTAACAATCGAGCATGAAGAGTGAGCGAGACAGCGCGATTAGAGCAAGGGGTTTCTAAGCCATAAAAGCATTCAATCAATCAATCAATCAATCAATCCACCAGTTCGGCAAATAAAGGAGGACAACCGCGTTCTATTCAAGGCAGTACCCGAGGTATACGAGCGTGATATGTCAGTGTATCCTCTATCATCCAGTGTGTATACATATCTATGTGCACCATTATGAATGCTATTCATGTCACATAACTATTGCCATGCACAGTGGTATATCACCTGTTCAATAGCCAAGCAGACATACTACTTTATGCCACGTTGTATCGCCATATGCTATTGCTCGTTGGGCTATGCTGCAATTCCACGTCTGTTGAGGTAGTATCACCACCATCCACGACAGACATACTAAATAAACAATGGCAAGTAGTCTCGTTTGATATTCGTTTAGAGAGGAGAGCATACACGCAAATGTACCCGCACTCCTATAGTTCAGTGACTACATATAGATGCTGGAATAGCAGGACGCGTACACGTATAAGATCCTTTTTGATTATGTGCTAGCTTACCTTAAAGGTTGACTGTATGAAACTAACGATAGAATAACCTGGTAACGTAGTGAAATGGTAAAGATGAAGGAAAAGGAGAATGGCTATGACTATGATTATGATTATTAGCGAAAGAAAATAAAAGTGTGCGTTGATGGTAAAAAAAAGTGTGTTATGGAAAGGAACAAGGTGATGCGACAGAATTGCAAATGATATAGCCGATCAGAGAGGAAAATACCAGTCTACAGTCTCATTATTAGAAGGTCGTTCAAAGGCAATGAAGTCAAGGTGCTCTAACCGGTTACTAAATCCGTATGAACGAATGAGTGAGCAATTAGCGAGTGAGTGAGTGAGTAAGGTAAACATGCTAATCACGTATATTAACGGTCGCTATCGACCACTCTATTTAATGATAAGTTTTACAACGAGACAGTTGTAATGCGTAATTGATAAGCAAATAAATTAATTAGTACTAATCATTTGGATGTGCTTGTAGATCAAAGAGGATAGATTACATTGTAAGCTGTAGTATCATTACAACAGGGTTATACATCTATGTATATACATATTAATAGTAAGAATAAATTAGATTACTAGAATTTAATGAATGGCCATTATGAATATTACATTTACGATATTGTTAATTCAATCATGAATTGCATTTGAATAACTCTTGGAGTACTCTACTCAATAATAATCTATTGGATCGTCTATGTATAATTGATGATGCTTGGTTACGCATTCTAGGAATGCATTCTATTCTAATGTTCAAGTAACATAACATACGAATGGTGGTTATTGACTATGCACGCCTAATATTCGTAAACTACTAGTGCAACCTTAATCTAATCCTGTAAAGCAAAATCAAGTATGCATATGATTATAGTCACATTTGACTTCATGTATTGTTCAACATTCATTAACAATGATTCTGCATTAATATGAATGATCATGTATAAATCATTGTCGCTCGTAATTTCAACGAGTAAGCATGCTATTACAATGAATTCTAAACAATTGAAAGAGCGACATTCATGTTCAATCCAGCATTGTCTCACACAACTCGAATCAGCCCTGTTTCTTTGTGTGGTACGGTCAACTAATTGACTGATTAATTGGTTGGTTGTGGCCAATCATCCTCGACTGCGTATAAAAAAAGCCATTAGAGTTGCCGTGCCAATATCACAAGCCGATAATTGATCACTTTCTTTTCCTCAATACTGCGTAATATTCGTTAACAGCTATCATAACTTCGTGGCTAGCCAGTCTTGTGTAGCCGAGTGCCAATACTATTACAATATTTATACTCGTATTCCACGGTTATTCCACTGCTGTCTGCGCAATACAACTATTGACGACTAACTAGTTAACATGTCAAGTACGGGTAGTATGCCATTCGAGAAAGGCAGCGTACCAACCATCGGTACCAATCGTATGACCATGACTGAAGTAAGTACACTAACTCATTACTACTATTGCTCCATACTTATTTCGTTATTGAACGTGTATCCCAATTTCATAGTTGGCCGACTTTCTACGCACCGAGCTAATGATATCACTCGACAAAGCTGAAGGTGTGGTTGCCTCGGTAAAACGGGTCCCTCTCCATCATCCGACATTATGTCTGGTGCGCAATCAAAAACGTATTCTTGCCCATCACATTCGTGAATTCGATACTACCATACGTGCATTGACGCGTGGTGGTGCAGTACTCCCGGAAGAGTTGGTAAGATCACCGCCTAGTTCGAATCCTGTATCGCCTAGTGGCTCCTTTTCCTCGATACTTCCACCAGCACCTTCGACGACAATAGCAACAAAAAAAGAAGCTGGCGAATTTGAAGTAGCCAATGAAGCCACTGATGCCAGCTCTTCGTCGTCTCCTCCTCCTCCATTGTATCAATGCGATGAAATCCACGCTAATGTGCGTGTCATTCGATTCCCGTCACTGGCTCGTTTGGTGTCGGCGCAGCGAATGTTGAAATCGAGTTATCCGCGAGCATTCTACATTAGTCCCGAGTTACGTGAACGACTACGCTCGGTACAAAGTCTACCGCAGATCCCAATTGGATGGTGTTGGGTTATTGTTCGCACTTCGTTAAGCGAAGTGGAAGTCGAGCGAATGGACTGGTTCTTCCATTTGTAAGCGTAGCATCGTTATGTAAACAATTACATGTAAACGACATCAATTATGCGCTTTTCTTTCTTCTGTAATACAACAGGTCATTTATGAGCTTATCCATATATTATCATACTAATACTATTAATAAACTATTACGTTCATTAATCTAGTTACTTGCATGATTAACTTGTATATAAGCCTCATATTTATTAAATAACTGATTTAATAATAATAATAATAATGCAAACTAATACAATTGGTATGCCTTGTGAAGAGTTGTCATCATTTACAGGTACAGATCCCATATAACTTGATAGACATAGATAAGTATATATAAAAATATATAATACGACAATAAACACTAATAGCTTCGTCTTCTGTCAATCTCGTGATGCCACATGAACAAAAAGGAGTAAATGCAACCTAAATTATTATATACTTGCAACTACTTGCCAAATGGCCATGGTGAAGCCTCCCAATAGACTGCCACGCCCATTAAGGCCAGTGCCAATAGCGTGGTGATGACGAAGCAACTGCGAAACTCTTTTCGTTGACGAGTCTCACCGGCCAACACACAAGCCAATGCCGCTAGAAGCATTAGACCAATACTAATGCCAAAGAATATACCGAAATACATGAGTCGTTGTAATGCTTCAGCCTGCGGATTCTGCGGATTATAACAGGTGGGATAGCCGGCTTCATCGTTTTTAACGCAGAACCCTAGGCACTACTCGTGTTCATGTGAGTCATTGCTCGTTGGTAATACCATCAATGTCACTCACTTGCTCTGAACTATCGCAGCCGGACAACACCTTTTCTTCCAACGACACGCCTGCGCCTCATCGCAATAGGCGTCAGGTCCGCAATTGCCCAAACCAATCAGTGTGGCTCGTACTAGTCGTCCAGGCACCGCTTGCTGGTAACGATCCACGAGCAGTTGCATTTGTACCGTTGCACCAGGCAATGGACAACGCTGACATGCCGCACCAATATTGACTATGGGACCGGTGTAATAGTTGCCATTAGGCAGTGGCATGGCTAGACATCCCACTGTACTGGGTGGCTGGCAAGTAAGTCCGGTACTGGCCAGGTAGCATGCTAAATCACCGGGACAGGTAAGGTTATTGGCACAGGAAATAAGTGCATTGCCATTGTTGTTAGTGTCTGTACTGGACTGCGAGTCGACACCGATGAAAAGAAAGCTTAACAGGGCGAATAGCAATAATAATAGTAATGGCATACTAGCATTATTGTTATTGTTATTGTTATTGTTATTATTATAAATGACACGTATGGATGATGGATCGACTTTGTTGGATGTATTATAATGAACAGAACGAGATACAGATCGAACTATAAATGACGAGTAGGCGGTGAATTGCTTGACCGTTCATTTAATGAAATGGTAGACATGATTTCCTATATCAGAATCGTTATTACAAATAGATAGATAGATAAATAGATAGTTGTCCACTGCTCACTAGAATAAATGATATGAACAAGAATGAAGGTAGTGGTGGTATAGACAAATGCGAATAGTAAGTAGATGGACGTAATTACAAAAAGGTTACAAGTAAACAAAAGCGACGATAGAAGCAGTATCTCACTGGCGGTGATTTAATTGTTGTGGAGTAAGTCTGACTAGGCGTGTCTCGTACTAAACTGGAATGATGCCAGGTGATGGTGGTACAAGTAATACTTATACGCGAAAGGTGGTCCACACCATTCACGCTCGTTCAGCTGTTATCCGCGTGATCATCGACATGGTGACAAGTCGTTGTTACTGATCGTGTAGCATCTGTTCACTGGGTTAACTGTGCTTGCCTATAATGCTAGTAGATCATGTACATGAGGGATTATTGATTATAGTTAGATGACTAGATTCATTGTAGATGTAGATAATGTAGGCTGGTGATCCTTCAACAAACGTGGTATCATTCATTTAATAAATGATTCTCATTGGTTCATGACGAATAGGGATTTCGTCACTCATTCTCCTTTCTTCTGGCTTATCAGCCGGTCACTCTATGGCTCATACTGCCACGTTATACACCTTTTCTTTCATTCCTATTATTGCGCGTACTACTACGTTTATCGTTCTCTATCGTCATTACTAGCAATACTAGCACGTAAGGCTATTGCACTCCTTCTAGTGCTTGTGCTCCGTATTTCATCCACGGTAGCTGCTATTTCAACCTGTTCATTTCTTTACCCTTCATCATCTTGTCATTGTCACAATGCTAGGCAAATTACTCTTTCCTGCACTGCTCGTTGCTCTTCTATCCCACGAGCAAACATACTAGCTGCCACCCATAGGCTTCGTACACCAGTAGTCAATCGTGCAACACTCAGTGTCTCCTCTTTCTCCACCACTTCCACCATAAAAGCTGATTCGACCAGCAACGACAACACTAACCCTGATGCAACGCAACAGAGTGCAGCCTCACGCGCTGCCGGTAAGGCTTCTCAGATCGTCAGTTCACTACTCCATGGATCCAAGGCAGCGAAAGGTCCCGGGGATCATGAGGATGTGTCAGAGACCTATTCGAAAATGCTCGCTCGTGGCAAATACGTTCATGAATTACAATGTAAATGATATTTATAACTATGACTACTATTACATCATCATCATCATCATCATCATCATCAGTATTTATTAATCATTGTCAATCATATAGATCACAAGATTAAACCGGAATGTGTCGATGCTTATGCAAAACTAGTGGAGCAACACTATCCCTACATTGCAGGTGGCGAGCAACAAGATGTCAAGTTGTGTGGTTCATGGCTAACACAGATTGGCGATCAAGATGAAGCGATACACATCTGGGAGTACACGGGCTATACGGGCCATGCTAGAGCGACAAATCGACTACTCGACGATCCCAAACATGCGGCATTCCTACGCGATGTTGGTCCGATGCTACGCTCTCGCTCGAATCAAATGTGTCTAGAGTTTGCCTTCTGGCCCACGATGGCTCCCTGCAAGCGAGGCGGTGTCTACGAGCTTCGTAGCTATCGATTGAAACCGGGCAATCTACTTGAATGGGAGACTAACTGGTGAGTAGTTATGATGATGATTAGTGAATGCATTGTGCAGAAGAATACTTGTTAATCATCTAGTTCACATACATAATTACAGGCGACGTGGTCTAGAGTGTCGTCGTCAATTCTGTGAACCTGTCGGTGCATGGTTCTCGCAATTAGGTCAACTGAACTATGTACATCATATGTGGCAATATCCGTAAGTAATACTACAGTTACTGCACTAGATGATTAACAGTGGCTGACTATGGATAATAACGTCACATTAGTGATCTAGAAAGTCGTAAGCGTACACGCGAACAAGCATGGAGTGTTAATGGATGGGCCGAGACCGTATACAACACAGGTTAGTCTAACTTTTTATCTAACAATGACTATTAGGGCATTAACTGATCTACTCCATCTAGTACGACTCATTGACGAGATGAATACCGTAATCCTGACACCTCTACCGTTCAGTCCGCTAAAGTAACGATGCTAAACGGGCATTAGTAATTAGTAGTAACAATTTATGTGATTCACATTGAACTTTCTCATCACTGAAATAAAACTGGCAAATCAAAAACTGTCCATTTCAAAAAAGTGTTTCTCTCACATAGCACTAGATTATACGTACAAATACCGTGATAATTGCATAACCACACCGCAAATAACAACTATTGTTCTTTATTCTGCGTCACTTTCCATCTGGCGTCACCGTTCATTGTGTACGCGTAGATTCAAACAAACAGAGAACTTACCTTGAACTAGTTAGTAATTATCTGTTGTAAGGCACCTTCTTCCTCCACCACCACCACCTTGTCACTTGTCTAGTTATTGTTGAATACCCGCTTTATCGCGAAAGAAAAACGAGAGAAGGCGCGATCGTCGCCAGGTTTGTATACAGCCATGGACTACCAGTTTGATGGTAAGTAGACTTTCCGTCAACCTAAATCCATCGCCAATTCCACTCAGTTTATGCTTCCGAAGCCGATCTATTGCAGGATGGCGCGGGTCGACCCATGTTGGGCGAGGAAGAACTGGAGGAGGACGACGATGAAATTACTCAGGAAGATTGTTGGGCCGTGATTGGTTCCTTCTTCGAAGATCGCGGTCTAGTTCGTCAGCAGTTGGACTCGTTCGACGACTTTATCATGACCACGCTCCAGGAGATTGTGATGAGAACTCCAACACCGTTTGCAAACATCGACCATCAATCAGGGTACCGATGAAGAGGTAACTAAGCGTTATCACATTGAATTCGGTCAGGTGTACCTTTCGAAGCCGTCCAACACCGAGGCAGACGGTAGTACCGATGCTCTCCTGCCGCATCAGGCTCGTCTACGTAATTTGACTTATGCATCGCCCATCTATTTGAATATGCGCAAACGAGTCATGGTAGCCGATCCGAATCATCCACGTAATCGTGAAGGTCAAGGTGAGATGTTTATGGAGGAGGAGCGTGGCGAGGGCTACGAGGAACCATGGACAAAAGTATACATTGGTCGAGTAAGTTTCAATCTGTTTATTTATCTATCTATGACTGGAATTTAATCATTATAATCATTATCATTATCATTCTAGATTCCTATTATGTTACGATCTCGATTTTGTCATCTTAGCGAATATAAAGAGAATGAACTATACAATCTACAGGAATGTCCACATGATCAGGTAATGATAAGAATGACAATGTCATGAAATCAACATAATAATTAATGATGAACTAGGGTGGCTATTTCGTTATTAATGGATCGGAAAAAGTGCTAATTGCTCAGGAGCGTATGGCGAGCAACCAGGTCTACGTGTTCTCTAAGGCACAGCCGGCAACCTACTCTTATTCATCGGAAATTCGATCAGTGCCTGAACGTGGATCTCATCATTCATCGTCGTTAAACATTAAGATGATGAGTAAAAGTGGAGATAAAGGTGTAAGTAGTTGTGCCTTATTGCGATGACATATCGATATTGATGATGATGATATTGGTAATGATAGACTACGGGTCAATATATTCGTGCGACATGCCGTATATTCGACAAGATGTTCCAATTGTGGTGGCATTCCGTGCATTGGGTCTTATTGCAGATCGAGATATTCTAGAGCATATCTGCTACGATCAAAACGACGAAGCAATGCTCGAGATGCTACGACCTTGTCTTGAGGAGGCGTTCGTTATTCAAGATCGAGAAGTTGCCCTCGATTACATTGGTCGACGTGGCACGACAGTGGGTGCCAATCGAGAGAAACGTATTAAATACGCGAATGAAATCTACACAAGGAATTACTGCCTCACATCGGCACTCAACGTCATAACGAAACGCGTAAAGCATTCTTCTTTGGCTATATGGTACATCGTCTACTATTGGCTGCACTCGAACGACGTGAACTCGATGATCGTGATCATTACGGTAAAAAACGACTAGATCTAGCTGGTCCGCTCATTGCCGGTCTGTTCCGTATGTTATTCCGTAAACTTACCAAGGATGTCGGTAAATACTTACAACGAGTCATTGACGAGAACCGCGACTTTAACCTGACATTGGCGGTGAAATCCACGACCTTAACAAATGGACTCAAGTATTCGCTGGCCACCGGTAATTGGGGTGATCAAAAGAAAGCAATGCAGGTAAGTCATATGGAACTTGATGGGGAATCTCATTAGACGATACTTGATCGTTTACTAACCACTTGCTATTTATCTATTATAGGCACGAGCCGGTGTATCACAAGTATTGAATCGATACACATTCGCCTCGACTTTGTCTCATTTACGTCGTTGTAACACGCCCATTGGTCGTGACGGTAAGATCGCTAAACCGCGCCAGCTCCATAATACACATGGGGCATGGTGTGTCCCGCCGAGACACCGGAAGGACAGGCTTGCGGTCTAGTTAAGAATCTCGCCCTCATGACACATATATCGGTGGGAGCACCATCACGTCCAGTGATCGAATTCCTCGAGGAATGGGCTCTTGTTAATCTTGACGAGATGTACGAGACGAGATCGTCGGATGCCACCAAAGTATTCGTCAATGGTGTGTGGGTGGGTGTACACAACGATCCATCACAGCTGGTGAGCGTATTCCGTAATTTCCGTCGTCATGAAACGGCGGCAACCCGCGTATTCCAAGAGGTCTCCTGTGTACGCGACATCCGTGAACGCGAGCTATGGATGTTTAGCGATGCCGGTCGTTGTTGTCGTCCCCTATTCGTGGTGGAACAGAATCGGTTAAAGATCACGAAGCAACAAGTGCGCGACCTTGAAATACGCGATGACGAGGGTAAACGCGTGCACGGCTGGAGTCGTTAATATCCGAAGGTGTTATCGAGTTCATTGACACGGAAGAGGAGGAAACAACGATGATTTGTATGTCGCCCGAGGATTTAGCGGAAGCTCGCGAGTACTACGAGACCGGTGTGCCACGTCCACCATCGCGTGATCCAGCGCTCGTATTCGTACCACGATCTACTCGCATACCTGGACCCATTGTGAGATTCATCCCTCGATGATTCTTGGTATTTGTGCCTCGATTATTCCGTTCCCCGATCATAACCAGTCGCCGCGTAACACTTACCAATCGGCTATGGGTAAACAAGCTATGGGCGTTTACCTGACCAACTTCCAACTACGTATGGATACACTGCCAATATCATCTATTATCCACAGAAACCGCTAGTTACTACACGAGCTATGGAATACCTTAAATTCCGTGACTTGCCAGCTGGACAGAATGCCACGGTGGCTATTCTCTGCTATAGCGGTTACAATCAGGAAGACTCGGTCATTATGAATCAGAGTAGTATTGATCGTGGTCTATTCCGTAGTCTTTTCTATCGTAGTTATA
This sequence comes from Syncephalis plumigaleata, assembly GCA_025201365.1. NCBI lineage: Eukaryota > Fungi > Zoopagomycota > Zoopagomycetes > Zoopagales > Piptocephalidaceae > Syncephalis > Syncephalis plumigaleata. The sequence continues at coordinate 1,095,148 of JAIXMF010000001.1, forward strand.
TGGATCAAGAAAAGAAGATGGTAATAACGAAGATGATAATAATAAGGTAGCAATAGAATACTGACCCACTTGCATGGATAATAGGGTGTTACGGCCATGGAGGAGTTCGAGAAACCAATACGCGACTCCACTTTACGCATGAAACATGGCACTTATGACAAATTAGAGGATGACGGTCTAATCGCGCCAGGTGTACGTGTAACTGGTGACGATATCATTATTGGCAAGACCGCGCCACTACCCGAAGAAAGTGCCGAACTGGGTCAACGTACCAAGAACCATGCACGTCGTGATATTAGTACCCATTGCGTAGCACAGAGACCGGTATTGTCGATCAAGTCATGATAACAACGAATCAGGAAGGTGTCAAATTTGTTAAAGTACGCGTTCGTAGTACACGTATTCCTCAGATGGGTGGTAAGTTTACTGTATAATCATCATAATATAATATATTGATCCTATGAATGTCTAGATAAATTCGCTAGTAGACATGGACAAAAGGGTACCATTGGTATTACATATCAACAAGAGGACATGCCATTTACAGCTGATGGTATTGTACCCGACTTGATCATCAATCCACACGCTATTCCTAGTCGTATGACAATTGGCATTTAGTCGAGTGTCTATTGAGTAAGGTGAGTAGATCATGCTAGTAGAAGTTAATAAATGGTATACAGGTATGATCAACATCACTAATAATTCATTATCAAATGATACTAGGTTGGCACGTTAACGGGCAGTGAAGGTGATGCCACACCATTTACCGATGTTACAGTTGATGCCATTTCAAAGGCATTAGCTGCACATGGCTATCATCAACGAGGCTATGAAGTGATGTACAATGGACATACTGGTCGTAAGTTGACGGCTCAAGTATTCCTTGGACCAACCTACTATCAACGATTGAAACATATGGTTGACGATAAGATTCACAGGTAAGCTAATTGATTAACATCTAGCGTGTATATCATCTATAAAAGAGAGAAGCATTCTATAACTAATACTACTATTGCAATTAGTCGTGCGCGTGGTCCTGTACAAATCCTTACACGTCAACCGTGGAAGGACGTAGTCGTGATGGTGGTCTTCGATTCGGTGAAATGGAACGCGATTGTATGATTGCTCATGGTGCTGCCTCTTTCCTAAAGGTATGCTAATAGCTGATAGTGTATACTATAGTGCTAAACAATGATTGCTTACAAACACACAATATTATGTGTATATTAGGAACGTTTATTCGATGCATCGGATGCTTATCGAGTACACGTTTGCGACTTGTGTGGTCTACTAGCTATTGCTAATCTAAAGAAGAATACCTACGAGTGTCGATCATGTCACAATAAGACACAAGTAAGTAATGGAGTATTAAGTAATGGTCATTCACTTATTAATGCCTACTTTATTGTTATTTATTCAAACATTAGGTATCTCAACTTTATATTCCTTATGCATGCAAACTATTATTCCAAGAATTGATGGCAATGAACATCTCACCACGTCTTATGGTAGTCTAGAGAGAGAAAAGATGATTTTGAATACAAAAGAAAAGCAAATAGCAATAGCAACAATAACAAGAATGGAAATGGAACCCTTTTTATTATTAAATACGTGTTAATACCAAAGAATATGACTAGTTATATAATTGCATAGTAGTCTTCTCGGCAATAGATTGTAGTTCATGCCATAGTTGTCTAGTAAACTGCCATGCTAGTTGATACGTCAAGGGTAATTGCGGAAATAGAGATGTCTACTCGGTAGTAATAATAAAATATACAATGAATAAAATGATAACAGTGCACGAGTACTACTTGATGAATCAACGACTTACCAGCTGATCTATTCGTGTTTGTGCTTGTTCTATTGCGTGTTGACATAGTTCACGTATGAAATATCGTAGAAACTTGTTAGTAACTGGATAGGATGTCAATGTTAATTCATCATCAAGTGAATCATAAAGTACGTGTTGCCATTGCTGGATTACGTTTAATGTCGATGCAGAGTGTTGATTGAATTGCGGTAAAAATAAAATACGTAATGCAGCAAGTAGTCTACTAGGTGGATGACCATCTTCATAGAAAGCATAATCACTATATAACATCAAAAATAGGTTAATCAATAGGGTACATGAATCAATCAACGGATAACCTACTCGACAAGTCCATGTTGTGTCAAGAATTCGAGTTTCGCTACTGTATCATGATGAGCATGACGTAACCATTGATACCATGGCTTACAGACTAGCGATACTCGTTGCAATACTAGATTTACAGATTGTTGCACATCCTCTAGACTAAGCACCCATTGATTGTATTTGTTTTTAGGAGTGACAAACCCGTATTCTCCTAAAAGAAATCCATTGTCATGCGGGCCATAACTAATAAATGCCTATGATGAAGATAAGCAAATAGAGCAGGGAACAATAAACTAGTTGTGTATTATCACCTGTTGTCCGCGTAGAAATGTATTCTCCGTAGTAATCGTGTAACATTCTGTTTCCTTGTTATAATAAGCTTTCATCTGTAGTATAATGTTAATGGCTATTATTTAGATATATATATCTGAATACTTACTATGGCTCCGGATGATGATTTAGCATATCGAGGAATGGTGCCATTACAATACGATCACTGACGGGTGCATTTACGCCTTTATCCATGTAAACACAACGAGTATTCACTAAGTGTATCGAACTGTATTAGAAACATTAACAGTAAGCATGGATTGTAGTGTAATACCATTTAACCATCCCCATTGATATACTTCTTTAGTTGGCTTAATCAATGCATGGTTATTCTATTGAGTGTTAATGAAAAGTTGAACCTATTTTATTCAATGACCTACACTTAGCATATCTTGACATAGTTGGGAATAACTCTCATCTATAGCGGTCTGCTGTTGTCTTATCATATCTAGTGTTGAACATGTAATGATTGAGTACTAGTTAGATATACTATTATATATGCATCGTTGATTCACCTTGCACAGATGAGGGTAGCAATCGTTGCAATGAATTAGGATAGCAAATAGGTAGTGTGTTAAAGTCGCGTGGCAATACAGCCAAGTAGGGCCATTGTCTACTGCTTCTACCATGAATGCTCGTCTCCACTGCCAAATGATACGCCATCAGCGCGTGTGTCTTTGGTGGTGTTTTGCATCTAGATCATTGATTAGGGATACACTTGGCGAATGAATAACGATATCAACTACCTGGACAATGCATCGCAATAGTAGCTACGTAGACTATCGGATGTAATTAACAGTTGCTTTGGTATCTCTACTAGATTATCTCCTGGCTATTATCGTATTAATGTAGAGGGTAGAGATGATAAGCTATGGTATACTGCTGCTAAAACTTCATACCATAATATCGCGTGTAGCCATCATGCCACGACCAGTACCTATGGAGTACATACGCCTGTTAACCCGTAGATAGCATGCACTATCGTAATCTACTTACTGGAAAACTCGGCCATAGTCAGATACATTCGTGGAGGACGAGTAGCCTGTAGCCAAGCACGAAATGCTAACCATTCGTTATCGTTCGTCACTAAAGTGTATGATTAGTATGCTCTACAATAAATAGTATGACTATGGCTAGTCGCATACCACGTCCAGATTCCTTGAACGTAGTCGGCTGCTTTGAATGCAAATATCTACGTGCATGTCGTCGTTGTCGTTCACGTCGTGTACGACCAGACACCATGACAGTAAGCGATAAAAAAGAAATGTGAATTTTATGAAAAGAAATTAATTAAGCAGATCAAGAATACAAATTGTTTATTACCGAAGATGTCTAAACAATTCCAGCAATATTTCCCGCATGTTACCGTGCCTATCGTGTAAGCACCTATGGCCTATGCTTCCGGTTGGGAGTTGGCCACAGCAGTGAGTGGAGCAGGTGCACTTGGTTTTATCGGGGCTGGCTACGTTACCGAGCCAGAATGGGCTGCCACGGAGCTGGCACACGCAGCAGCAGCAATAACATCATCGTCATCATCAAACCTAGCCCGTGGTTCACATGGTCGTCTTCCCATTGGTATCGGGTTTATCACCTGGCATTTGAAGGCATCGAGTAGTTGGCCAGACGTACTAGCTAGGGTGCTGGATGCACGTCCGGCAGCCATATGGTTCTCATTTGGCGATGCCTCATCGATGATTCAATGGATACGCGAACGGGAGAAGACATTGCTGCCGGAGGGCATGCCACCGTGTCGCATATTCGTCCAAGTGCAAACGGTAGCCGGTGCACTTGACGCAGTTAGATGGGGTGCCGATATATTGTAGCTCAGGGTAAGTAGGAAGGGAGAAGGGATTATTTGCACGCTTAAGGGGAAGTGAAGGAGCATGATGATGATGATGATTGAAACTAATCGTTCCTCCTTATTAAACCCATTCTTCTCCCATGATGTATTAGGAAGTGAAGCAGGTGGTCACAGTGCTAAACACAGCTCTCTACCATATGCCTATTGCCAGAAGTCATTGATGCCATAGATAATCCTGCTATCCCTGTTTTAGCAGCAGGTGGTATCGCTGATGGACGTGGTCTAGCGGCAGTATTGGTGATGGGTGCCGCAGCAGCCGTGATAGGTTCCAGGTGAGTGAAATAGTAATAATACAACATGTGCTCATCAACATCCATACTATGATAGATTTGTAATTAGCAAGGAATGTCCAACTAGTGATGCTGTCAAACAAGCAATCATCGATACTAAAGATGGCGGGTAAGCATGGGGGAACACAAAGTGTTATTCGGCAACATTGATTCATGATATCATGCGGTGTCTCATTGATGAAACAGGATAACTACCACAAAGCTGGATGTCTTTGACAAACTACGTGGATTCGGATGGCCGGAAGAATACGCCATTCGTACGATGCGCAATAGAATTACAGATGCCTACGAGCAAGACAACACCATGCCAACTACCGAGGAGTTCAGCGATGCAATTCGTCGAGGTGATACAACAGTGGCAATGGTTACCACTAGTCAAGCAGTAGGCTTGCTAAATCAATTACAATCAGCGGCAGAGATTGTCGAGCAGATTCATGCTCAAGCACAGAAACTGCTTTCACGACAATAGAAAAGGCCTATAAGAGAGTTGATTGCTACAGAAGAATCACTTGATCCATAGTTGCATTAAAACCCTTAACCACCATATTTATCCAATTGTAAATATTGACCATATCATCATGTTGCTGCTTGCTATTGAACATTGAATATTGAATATTATGAGCTTGTATACATAACGTTACTATTGAATGTGATCAGTAGACATCTATTATTATTATTTTATTTACTATCATTAATGCTAATACTCGTGATTGCATAAATATTTCGAATGAACGAACGAAACCAGGAATTGTAACCTATCCACATGAGATAATTTCCAAATAAGTAATCAGGAAACAATTGTAACTACATGACTATAGCTATGTTTCGAATTTATCTAAATATACTTGAAGCAAGTAGAGCGCACACACTGATACTATGCATGGACAACTATAAAAGAACGCTTGATCTTTTGGTTTGTATTCGAACAATATCAACATTCCGCTTACAGTATCTCTTAAACCTCATACAATATCATACTCGCAAATTACCATCAGCATTATGCAAAAACACAACGCTTTTATTTTAACGCTATCTGCATGTTGTTAACGACGTTTTGCGCCACAGAAACACATGCTGCCGGTGCTGATGACCCTAATGGTAATTTCTATCGAATATCATAGCAGTATCTTGTACACTAATCTATAATTACACGTACAACAGTTAAACAAGTAAAAGTGACGCTTCCTAAAGTCATCAGTTACAAAGGAAAAGATGGAGTGGCAAGACAACTGACTGATATCAATGTATTCAGTAGCCCGATTGACGAAGACACTGGGAAAAACGAATTGACCATGTCGTACGCACTGCTAGGAGGCACACCTGTTGTATTAAAGTGCGGAACTCAAAAAGTGTTTGCAAGAGAGATGGACGCAGTTCAGGTAATGCATATATAAATTCTACATCAAGCAATTGCTAACAAGATATTAGATGCTGGACATGGCCAATGCTGCTCCCGGTCCAGCGATTGGTAAAGCTAATATTGCTTTACCGCTGGATTACTTTAAAATGCCTGGCACTACATTGAGCGTCTTCAAACAGCAGCCGGACTGCGTTGTATATGAGCTCATTCCAGGCAAGAACCTGAAAGATTATGCAAAGCACACAAATTTGGCAACAATAGCAAAAATACTACCTGGTGTCATTAAAGACGTGCTTCAAGGCAAGTATCTCCATATTGTTTCTACATCTATAGCACGTATTGACCAAATAATCAGGCGCACATTACATGTATCAAGCCAATATTGCGCATAATGATCTTGGAGATCAGAGTAAGTCATGCAAACTATTCCATTTTAGCAAGAACTAATTCGCTAATATTACTATCCAGATGTTATGGTATATTTGGACAAGCGTACAAATGAGGTAGCAGCAAAGATTATCGACTATGATCGTGTCGTGTTACTCGTTCCAAGTGTGCAAGATGTCAAGAAGGCCAATAGATTTGCAAAACTCAATGAGATTTCAGTGGATAAGAGAGTTGAATGCTGGCGTACCAATAATCAAGCTAGTGATATGATTCGTGCGCTCATTTTCAAGGAAGTAAGTCCCATGGAAGAGGAAATCGACGCTTTGCTGGATCGAGCTCTGGCTGACAAGACAAATAATCCTAATCCAAGTGAATCACCAATGATTAAGAAGACACTCAAGGGTATGTTGAAGATACGTAATGAATTAGAAGACAAGCACATTAAAGTGGCACCAAGTCATAAGCCCAATTTCTGTGAAATGCCGCAGATGATCCTTAACAACTACGCAAACTATTTCAAATAAATAATCATTGTTATTCATGCTATAATCCTCTTGTAGATTGAGTATAAATCATGACTACAGTGTATATATAGCTTTATCGTTCTGCTGCTTCTTATGCAAATACATTTTATTAGATACTGCTTTATTTCGTTTAGCATACGTTTATATGATGCAATAACTAGGGAACTCGCTTATTTGCCCTTCTTCTTATTCGAGTCTTTCTTGCTTTTATCCATTGCTTTACGTATAATCGTCAGTTTGCCAACTGCTCCTGCACATGTAGCCATTTGCGTCTCAATGTTTCTATTGATGTTGGCCGACAGCTATTAGATGTACACATCAGAATTGTAAAGATGACATGAATGGTAAATGATTCGAGTATCGTGTATGGAATCGGGATATGGCAGCATGTCTGAATATTATTCAGATTATTCTCAGCCTTTGTAATGGAAACGATGTTCCAACACAACTACATCAAAGTGTCATTACTTCTAAATGTTCAAGAAATGAAGGACAAAGACAACAAGAAGCAACTTAACCGTGATGGTTATGGCTACTCACATCTAAATACGTATTATCGTAACTGTTATTTATTAGTAGGATCAAAAGGATAACAGCGTTAATGAGGAGGGAAACATTGTATTAGCAGTATTAAACGCTTTATTATTATTAAATGATCACTACAATGCACCGTATTCTTTTATAATCAGCGCACCTTGCTTATTACTACGTCCTACATACCTGACACCTATGAATGAATAAGCACCATAAGCACCATAGCTCTTGGTGCTCTCTATTTTTCGTACTATTTCTTTCTTATCGATATCAACCAGATATACTTTTTCTTGCTTATAACCTCCTTCCACAATGCAATATAAACTTCCTATAACATGACGATAGTGGCTGAAATCCGAAAATTGCATTGACTGATCATCACTGAATGGCTTAGAATAAAAAATCATGGGTTTAGAATAGTCACACTTTAAGCCTGCCTTAAGTAGAGGAATTGGTAGTCCTCCATACTTGAGCCAAGGTGTATTATGTGGTTCGTCGCTTTGTCCAGACGATGCCACGCTGTGAACTATGATCTGGAACACACGACCCTTGTCGTTGGAAAACTCAAGCACTACTTGAGATTGATCTATAGCATACACCTTCTTAGGACCTGTGAAAAATATAGCTGCCACGTAGAACCAGCCAGAGCGAATTCGATTGACCTGAGATGTACCGGAAAATTGATGCAGTGCCCATTCAATACGTCCTTTATCGTCTTTCTTGAATATTACTGTATACACTATTGCCGATTCATCATTTGTCTCGTAGAAACATGTCGCATCCCAGATATCATCAATAAAACCAGAATGCTTGGTGGCACTCTCCATATCTAGTACTGTTATATTGGCTATTTCTATGATGTTAGCATCTGTTAACATGTATAACTAAAAACAATACATACCACAATAATGACTATAGTTTTTATACAAGTCCTCACATAGTAATGCCCATTTTCCGTCCACCATCTTTACCTCCGTACCGGGTAAGCTGTCAACGATGACATATGCATTTTTATCCTCACTACCATGGGACAATAGAGCGAGAGTTCGTGTGGTTCCGCTTTGTTGGAACGTTTCTTTAGTTCCAATTGCATAATGATCACCCACGAAAACATCACTAAAAAGTGAATTGGAAGCATCATCGCCGTATAATGGAGGAGTTTTCAGTAGCGTGGAAAGCGAATACTCCCGAGTTTTGTTGTTGGCATGCTTAAGATCTAAATGTGCCGGATACTCGATATTGTACCAAAGCTCCCTTCTTCCTTCAGTGTCAAAATATTTATACAATAGAATAGTACTTGTAGCCGATGCATAAGTGAGGACGTCTTTTTTTCCACCCTTACAACTCCACTTTAGATCCATTTCTGTTGTGTTCGAATAACCATGTCGCCAATTATTCTCAGTGGCGATACGTCGACGATAAGTATTGTACCAGTCCACATTGTTCACGACATCCGATCTTCTTGCTGGTATGGATATCGTGTTTGGATCAGTGCGGAAACACCAGAACACGAACTCCCATTCCTTTATGCGATATGCGCCAGATAAAAAGCGACATTTGTATAACTCCCTCCACAATACATTATTATTGCAGACTATCCTCTCAATGAATGATTGCAAGCACTTAGTCGTACTAGTTCAATATAGTTGAGTAGACTAAGAATGTAGTTGCGTTCTCTGAATGTGAGTGTAGTTAATATGTCAGACAAAGTTAAAGACATGGTGGAATGAATACTGTTTGCAATAATAGTCGTATGGAAAAGGAATGGAAACAATACGCAGGAGCTGTTTCGACTCGATTGCTAGCGTATATTTATTCGTCAAACTAACAATGGCTTGCGTCAAAGGTCTGTTGTCCAATCAACGCCTAGCAAGGACGACAATCTTCATTGTACTAGTATCGTTGTTGTTAATAAAAGCGTCAAATACACACTGCAGTTAGCTGACACCCCTGCAAATATACAGATATGCGCTATTCATTTTTATGTAATTTAGATGTTTGTTGTTGTCGTTATTGTTACTTTATTCAATTCAATCATTTAGCAATAATTAAACCATTTAGCGTTGATATAGGCGACTATCACACCAATTGTAAAAAGTATCTTTGTCCAATAACAACGAGTGCCACCGACCAGCTGGCAAGTAATACTAGCGGCATTTCGGTGAAAGACACGCTTTGGCTGGCACCGCTAAAGTCCAATAATTCACCGCAGCTGCAGTTGACGTATTCGCGCGTTTGACGTTCGCATTCCTTTTGGATTTCGAGACATTTCGCCGACATTGTTTCGTTAACGAATACGGTGGGCGTGACAACAACAATCGATGTAGTCGGTGATGGCACGTTGGACGATGATGTAGGTGTGGCATTTTCGTTTGCACTTTGAATCTTGAACTTGCCACTTGTGGCACGATCGGGGAACAAACCAGAATTCAATCGCTGCAGTTGAACGTAGTACTGCTTGCTCGTGTCGACATCTGGTGCCGTCCAACGGGCAGTGCCGACTGACGCGGCCAACTCACCCGTAATGGTGTTGATAAGACGATCCCGTCCGAAAACACCCTCGCCAACACGATAGAGCTCAAGTTTGATGGAGCTTCCTGCGGCCGTCTTGTCGTCGGCCTGGTACGACCAGGTTATGCTGACTTCGCTGCCTATTTTCCAGACAGTAAGTCCGTTCGGCTCATTAATACTGTAGCGAGCGGCAGCAACTAGTGGTAGTAATCCACCAATGAGAATGGCGAAATAGCGCATAGTAATAAGAGGTGGTAAAGGTGGTAAGGTGCGAGGAGGACTAATAAACGTCTAGAGGTTCGTTGAAGCGTAACTTCAATTCGTAATTGTCAAGCGTAATGGAAAAAGATATGGCTGTTTTTCGTTTAATCGAAGAGAGGACGGTATAAATTCTGATGACAAAAAAAGATACTAAAGAAAGTGCGAGTACGAGAGGGAGTGCTCCATACTAATATATTGAAACTTCCACGTGCATCATGCCTATTCTGTTTCAAATCACATGGTATGGTAATTCGAAAGGAACGCACCACTTGTTTAGTTAACAAGGAAAGGAAAGCGATATGAATGGCAATGATAATAGTGATAGCTGAGACAATCCTTAGCCTAATTTATAATGTCAGTCAATACTGGTTTATCGTTTGTTCCTTTCGAATATTGCCATGCCATGCATTTGTCACAGATAATAATGTTTGTTACAACTAGCATTTTATTGAATCTTCAGATAATAGCTTGTCATGTACCTTCCACCACAAGTTATAGAGTGTACCAAATGGCTGCTTACGTATTTCTGGATCATTACGTTCAATTGACCATGGTTTCTCCAAGATATAATGTACGCATTTGACATCATCGTCATTCCATATATCGGCATGGCAACCACGTAGGGTTTTTAGCGCATTGTAGATGTACGGCATACTCTTTATCCGATCCTTGAAGTGTATATTCAACAAATCCTGATCGACAAAACGAAGACTACGCAGATCGGTGATCTTTCTTGCTGTATTAAGAATCGATTGGAACTCGTTCTCGGATGGTGCTAGCACAATGAATCCCGTGTTGAAATAGGTAACATGAAGACCAGAGGAGGAGGCTTGTTCATCGGCAGGTACGTTGCGTTGTCGTGAAAATGCACAATTATCGGGTGTCCACGTACTTGGATATCCCTTAATCTTTAGTGGATTACATGTGCACGCATGAGCAGCGGCAATATCGAAGCCTGTTGCGCCACCGATCTCCATGTCAAATACTTCATCCATGTTACGTAGCACAACCATGTCCGAGTCGAGGAAACAGACGCGATCATACTCGGTAAGTTGCCACACGCGTAGTTTGGTCCATATATCCTGATAATGCGACCATAGATAGTCATCAGCTTTTGGCAGCGGCATATCATTATCAGTGATTAGCTCGATTCTTTTTACCGGTGCTCCATCTCTACGAAGACAATCAACAGATGCCTGGCTTAACGTGTCAGTATAGAGTACAACGAGTGGATAGCGCGTACTACTATCCTGTAGTGATCGATATAGCACACGAGTCCCGTCGAGGTAAGTATCCCGTGTAAGTAGCGTTGCCCAGGCGCATTTCAAATTGCCATCACCATTACTAGGCTTCTTTGTCGACATCATTATTGCACGGATGGTGAAAGTGTGGAACAAAAGGATATAGAAAATGAGCTGCGCACAAGATACAGCTATATATCTACTAATAACACCATCATGCATCATACATTGTTGTTTGTTTAGTTACCAGCTATAGTTTCATATTGTTTACAAAGCAACAATAACAATAATAAATATCATTGTTGCTTATGCAATTTGTACTACACATCCTTGTACAGTAAATTGCATGCTACAATAACATATACGTAATTTACCTATAGCATATTTCCCAAATGTAAACCACTAAAGCAGCCATTGTATATGAATTGCACATTGTTTACTTTGTATATTGTAGCGTTCTTAATGTTCTAGCTGCCTCTCTCGCTCCTTTTTCCTCTTCTTTTCTTTTCTGCAAAAAATTGTCACCTAGCTACATGTAACAGATGCAAAAAGCGAGCGAGCACACCAGGACTCGAACCTGGAATCTCCTGATCCGTAGTCAGGCGCCTTATCCATTTGGCCATGCGCCCGTTAACGGGACAGCTCGTTGAAAATTTTGCAAATTTTTACATTATATACAATATATTTGCTTTTATTAAATCACGTGACTTTATTCCTTTTTTAATTTTTTAATACCCCTGCATATTTATATCAGCTGTATGATAAATATTCGGTATCACATAGCCTGATAGGCATTATATATAGGTTGTTTATTTACATAGTAGACATTATATCAATTATCCTCCATTTTATCAGTAAATATATATCATTCGTCGAACGGTATCATTACATGTTGTCATTACTATTATGATTAACCATAAATCGTCACCGTTTATTGTTTATTGTTTATGCATTATGCATTAGAATCTCACAAACGTGGTAACAACAGCAACAACACAACAAAATAATGATATATTGGTAATGTCGTCGGTGTGTCGTCAATCATATGTCAACTTGACTGCAGTGCAATGCAAGTGTTGCCTACAACACGGCAACAATGCATGTATTTGAGCTTGGTGTCATCCCTTAACCCTGCTTGTGCTTATACCTATGGCATTAACTATGGCATTAACTATGGCATTAATGGGGCGTGCTCGTATCATGCCACTTCTTCATCTCGGTGTAGTGACCCATGAAACGAACCAGCATGCGCTAAACAACTATCACCAATCACCTTGTAATCAATGACTGTTTATGGATCTATCGCGTTCATCATTCGGACCATTTACCCCGTGCGTTTGATTACCGTCAGTATTCGTCGAATGACCGTGTAAGTCTTCGTTTGAACCGTTTTCGGTGTTGCTCGCCTAGAAAAACACCAGTGACGCACGGTGCACGCCAAAAAGGGGCCAACTCAATGACCGAATAAAGCCAGCGCAATTAATGAGCTGTCCGTTCAGTTTCGTTCAATTTCATGCACGTAGCTGTACGTGTGTATGGTAATGCATAGAATAAAGCCAGTGGTAAGGCAGTATTCTGCACACTATACTGCAGCGGATGCCTTTGCACTCTACACGAATAACTTCAAAGTCGTGTAGTGGTGTCGTCTACATCAACCTCATTGGCTCTTTCATGCGTCTAGTTTCATTGGTGTGCTTTTGTGTGTACTTTTGTCTCTATCTCTCTCTCTGTGTGTGTGTGTGTGTGTGTGTACGTGTATGATGAGCCATTTCCAAATATCGACCTTCTAATGCTCCTAATGGCCGAATAGGATAGATTACTTCCTCAGGTCCTTTCTCGTCTAGCTTACCTCCCGGCAAACACGCCGTCTCGGTGCTACCTCCAATAAGTACCGCGTGTTCCACCTTGACCATCCATACTGGCAACACCTTCTCCATGTGCGCGCGATCTGTTCTCGACGGTCTATCCGTCACACTCGTACCACATTGAACATCATCCTTCGATCCATGCGGTCATCCATGCGAATGTATGTATTGTATGATGTATGTATTGTATGATGTGTGTGTGTGTGTGTGTGTATTGTATGTGCTGTCAGAGCTGTTGAAGCTGTTGAAGCTGCTGAAGTTGGTGTGCAAGTGGGTTAACAATGGGGTAGTACCGTATGTAGCTCACACCAGTTTCCATTCCTTTTCCTCATCGTTTGCTTGGCCTTGCCATCACCCCTGATGAATGCAACCATGCGTTCGTACACGCTGATATTCGATTTCCATTGGATCACGCTTCTTCAATGGTAGAACAACCTATTACTGCCCTTGCACGCATATCGTCCAGATGGCACTCGTCTATCCAGCATGCTGATTCGCGCGTGGACGCGTCAGTCACAATGTATTTAAAGACGGCGAATAGTGAGTGCCACGCTGGTGACGGTAATTGAATCTGTCTTTTTCGTTTGCTCGTCCTACTCTTACAGCGTACTCAGTACTTTCGTTTACATTATATATTCCATTCTCTGTCGTTTCGTTACATCCGTGCTACGTGGTCTTATTTCACTTTCCGTTTAGCGATTATTTCTCACTTCCTCTGTTTACTCGTGTATACCATTGTCTCTTTGCTCATTAAAACGATAGAAGTTACGTCTGCTTAATAAGCTCACGTTTGTGCAAAGCCTCCGTTTCGCTTTCCTATTTCATTATCTCTTATATACACTCTCACTACACGTACTTACGGTTCTATAGATTGTGCCATTAACGCGCACTTACATTATCCTTTGCTGTTATATTTCGCCAAGCTTCCCCTTTGTTGGTGTTTACTTAGACGACCGACGACAACGACTGTTTCTATTCCTTTATACATTCCTTTCACTCACTCACTCACTCACTCACTTACTCTTTCTCTCTACATCATTGCCAACAACAGCAACGAGACGTACATTGTTACTACTACTACTACTACTACTACTACTACCGATACTACATTAGAATTCCACTGGTAAGTTTCTTTATTTATGCAAATGCAAAGCCAAAGGAATGGCAATACGGGTTTTTGGCAATGTCGGATGCAGCTGCTACATTTGGGCCGCGTGGTATCGCGTGGGACTTGTTAGGAATAGTAAACCTTTCTTTCAGTACCCTTTCGTTCCTCTATGGCAAAGCGTATGCATCTGACTCGAATACCTGCCGACCACAATGACTTTCCGGTTTGTTTCCTAGCACGTCATGTGATGGAAGTTGTGCTTTAACCACGAAGTTCCAAAAAAAGAACAGTCGTGTAAAATCGAACAAGGCTATCAAGGCCTTCTCCTTTCACACTCATCCACTCATCCACTCATCCATCCATTCACTCACTCTCTCGCTCACTCTGCACGATGTGTGACGACTTTTGTGAACCAATGGAATTGTATATAAAACATTAACTAACTAACTTCGTTTCTCGTTTCTCGATATCGATTATTACATATTCATTACTTATTATACACACGTACATCTACACCGTTTATACGTACACGCAACTTAGACATATTATTGTCCACTGTAAAGCATTATAGATTTACTTATTAGATTACCGACCTACTAAACCATTCAGAATGTCTGCCATCTACAACACTGCCGCTACCGCCGCCGTCGAAGCCGGAAACAACAATAATAACAACGTCAACTTGGTGCACCCCGCTCCAGTGGTTAAGCCAATGTTGGCCGGTGAATCACTCTCGGTCTTGGAAACATTGGCCGATAACGTTCAGGCCCCACAAGCTGAGCCACAATTCCACCATCCCGCCAACAATAACTGCACCGAAAGCGACGATGACTCGGAAATGCTCGAGGAAGACGATGAAGACATCGCTGACGAAGAAGGCGAATTGATCGGTCGCGTCATTCGCGTTGCCGACTTGCAATTGCGTTTGGTCTCTGTTTTGGGAAGCGGTGCCTATGGCACTGTCTACTTGGCCTTCGACCGCATCACCGCTCAAGCCTACGCCGTCAAGCACTTGCCCGAGGCTCACTTGACTCCGGCTCAACGTCGTCTCCAGCGTATTGAGCTTCATTGCACGCTCGTTGCAGCGGCCATCCTAACGTGCTCCCACTCCACCACATCGTGCCACACTACCCCGGTGTCGATGGCTGGTTCATGGTCTTGGAGTACTGCTCCGATGGCGATCTCTTCGAGTACATCAACGACGGTCGCCTCGGACAACGCACTTTGGAACGCGAGTCACGACGCCTCTTGGAGGAAATTATCTCCGGTGTCGAATGGTGCCACAGTCGCGGCGTCTACCACCGTGACATCAAACCGGAAAATGTGCTCATGCGCCGTGGTTCCGACGGTCGCATGCACGTCTACCTTGCTGACTTTGGCTTGGCCACCACTGACGCCTGGTCCAACGAGCACGGATGCGGTTCCACCTTCTACATGAGCCCAGAGTCCCGCTCTAACGCCTCGGCCACCCCATACGCCACCGGCCCTAGCGATGTCTGGTCAGTTGCCGTTCTCCTCGTCAACTTGACTTGTGCTCGCAACCCATGGCGTCGCGCCGAACGTCAAGATGGCACTTTTGCTAGCTTCCTACGCAGCCCAGTCGCCACTCTTACCCAGGCCCTCCCCATCACCGAGGACTTTGCCCGCGTGCTCACCTGCTGCTTCGATCCAAACCCATCCCGTCGCTGCACCTTGGCTGAGCTACGCCGCATCATGCGCAACTGCCCACGCATCCGTCGTGACATCCCGGTGACCAACCTCCACATTAACGTTCCAAGCCGTCATGCTCCAGTGGCCACGGCTGCCGCACCAGTTGTTGCCGCCGTCCAAAACGACGTCCCAGCTCCTCAGTCACCACAGGCCACCCCACCAGCCTCGCCATCCACCATCTCCCCGGCCATGTCCATCTCCTCCGAGCAATCCTCGCCATCCATCGGCTCGCCTACCACCCCAGGCACTCCAATTGGCGAACGCGGTCAGTCACCGGTGGCTGTTACCGTGGCTCTCCCAGGCTGGCAAGCTAGCCCAGCTACCGCCGCCTTCACCGAGGAGAAATCGGCTCAAAAGGTTGCACCAACTGCGTTGGCCTTGCTCCCTCCTCATCCCCAGAAGAATAGCTCCAACAACACCAACAAGTCCACCAAGGCCTCAAAGTCGACTTCATCCGGCAAATCATCCCGCAAGTCTAGCCGCTTGTCGGCCAAGAGCGTCGTTAACGCTGTTGCCGGAAACCCAGGTTTGACCAATGCTCTCAAGGTCTACCGCCAACACATCATGTCGATTCTTGATGGCGTCCGCCCAGCTCGTCGTCAATACGCTTAAATATGTGTATACATATACATATAGAAAGTTAAGTGATTATTGACTGACTGTCGCTTGGGCGCGGACGGCGATAGTCAGATGAACGTATATACACGTACAATCGTCTGTATATACTTGTTGGTATATGGTCCGCGAAGTTAGAGCGTGTGCTCATACATACACGTGTCCATGCGTGCTTGTCCACCTACTCTCACACACGCACACGCACTAACTTTCCTTTATTATGGCTTTTCCGTTTCTTCTAATTTCTTTCTGGGTCTCCGTCGTTTTCTATTTCCTTCGTGCTTCCTTTTGTGTCCGTTTCGTTATTCTTATTCTTATATAATAGACTGCTGGTCGGCCGGCGTCTTATTCGTTCTTTTTTCTCGCCATTTCCTTATTTCTCTCTTTGTTAAATGCGATATTACACTGCGCAATATCCGTTTATCAGCGATCATCGACGCGTTCACTACACTCGCCTGCCATTTCGTCTTTATGTTTCTCTCGTTTCACGTCTTTTTTTCCCTCTTTAAAGCTGGCCAGCAAATCAGATCAATTGCTTGAATACTTACATGATATGATACTATCGTTGATCACTACCGATAGCGTCTCATTGTATTCACTTGATTTGTATCTCACTCCTCCTCCTCCTCCTTCTCATTATTATTGATAATTATGCCGTTCGTTTATTATTTATCAATGATAGGTAAGTAGGCTACATACTATGGGGAATACCGTATCTCATAAATACTAACCACGCTTCCACTTATAGTAATGGTTTCAGCTGTTGTTGTCAATGCACGCTTTCACCCACCTAATTAGCTCTACCACACACAATAATTCCGCGGTCATACATACTGCCATTGTGTTTAGCGTATAACGAATTCACCAACCAACTATATATGTTTATATATTATATATATATTTATACCTGTATCAACATACATGTATATATACGTCTATATCTATATATATCATCTACGCATTATGATCAACTGGTCGTTTTTCATTATTTCGCGACAATCAATCACCAATTAACGTGACAGTCGAAACGTTAATGTGCAACTCAATTCGGCAATAGTTAAACGTGGGGAAGCGTTTGCTATTACTTACGACCGTAGTTGTATACGCTCAACTGTATTTTCGACATCACACGTTTCCTAGATGATTATCGGATGATATGTTTATTGCCATTAAGATGAATCTATCTAAAGTACACTATTCTACGAGGATTTGTCTATTGCACACGTTCTTCTTGATGAAGACACAATAGCGCATGGCCTGTATCGTTGTATAACAGCACCTAGTCATTATGCAATACTACTCGTCACTACGGTTCATTGTCGTTTGCTCAATATCACATCTTGCCTGTTGGACCCTTAAGTGTCTAACAAGTTCGATTCCCTTTTAGGAATCTTGGCGCGGCTTTGAACTTGCATTACATCTTTTTGTGTGTGTGTGCCCGTACACGAGTAATCATCAATAGGAGTGACTAGGCTTGCTTGCTATGCAATCGCATATGGCCGGTTCTTTTAGTATAGGACATCTTCTGATAGCTCGTCTTTATCGTAGTAAATTATATCATCGAATAATCCCGCTCTTCTAGGAATGATGCATCTCTATGGATAACAACAAGAACAACAACAATCGTATATCTATATGGATGCATTGCATATATTATTGTGCCCGGTGCCGCGTCTTTTTGGCTTGATTCTCAACAAAGAAGAAAAACACTATCGATTATTCTGTTCAAGATCTTATATACACCTATATTCATATGTATATACATGTACACGTACTCGTATACATAGTTATATATTTATTATATATATATATGTTGACCGTCATTGGAATACGCTATACACTTTTGGTCCCGTTCACTCGGGCTATAGATGCTTGTCGATCGCTTAACCGTGATCGATATATTATTATAGACCTTTGCACACTCCAACGGAATATCGCACTCATGTAGTTGTCTATTTCTCTTGTATGCTCGCGTTTACAAGAAAAGTATACACGTATACATACACGAGTACAATGTTCTGTTCTTCTATATGATGTCTGTACCTTAATCCCGCCATCCCTCCCTCTCTCACACTTTCTACATACTTCACCTTATCGCCTTCTTGTGTGATGTGCTATGTAACGATACCTTATACCCTCATCCCCCTTCACTCTACTATCCTTATTATAACCTATCCCCCGCGAGCGTTAGTACGCTTTGCCTTTGCGTCTGTCCCTCCTCTTCATTGACGATGCTCGTGCGTTTGGTCACATTCACTTGTATACCCCACGATTGTCGTCGTCATTGTCGAGGGACATTATTGTTCGTGTTTTGCCTTAGTTCTTTCGCCGTTGCGCCCTTTATTTCCGTTGTCTGTAGTACTCTTTGCTATTTTTTATCTTATGGCTTTAGTCTATCTTTGTGTTCCTCTCGATAACTATTATGCGTTACAAGCAACTCTCCCTCTCCCTATAACACATACACGACTTGTGTTTAACGGCGTGCGCTCAACGTTCCGCTTTTGCGTATTCTATCGCTTATCTTACGTACCACTTTATCATTGTTATTACAACATTGCTCGTGCCCATTTGTCTACCTTTTAGTGCCGGCAATAATGATATGATATTTGTGTAATCTGCTCCCATTGATATTACACACAGCATATTCTATTAAACAATGTAAAGTTTTATATGGCAAAAATTATAATGAGCATTATCCTGTCATTGACATACAAATGTACAAATGTGAAATAGACATAATAGTAAGAATGATGAATCATATATATATATATATATTGGTGAGCAAATACGATGAACACTTTAATAATATACAGTGTATAATATAGAAAAAAAGATACAAACATAAATAAAACATAGCAATGGCAATAGAGTAGTAGCGGTAGTAATTGGGAATGACAATAAAAGGCGGTGTAGCGTGCTATCTTGTAAGGCATACGTAATGAATGAATGAATGAATGATATTACGCGGCCGTACTACGGTTGGATTTATAACTGGGCGGTAGCATCGACACGCGTGAATAAACACTAATTGGACGTAACGACAGTTGACTTCGATTCCTTTCCTCGTCATAGTCGTTTTCATCGTTCGTGGAATGTAGTCGAACGTTGAACTTGAAACGACCATCGTATACCATAGACGACGAGATAACCACCTCGCCAAGTCCATCGAGATTCACTCGACGACGTACCTTCTTACCGAGTGGATTTTGTCGACCACCGCACAATTTGCTATAGAATCGTTCCGCGGCATCCGCATTGTCAAATCGACAATTGTCATTCAGTCGAATCTTGATGATATTGGAGAAGAACTCGCCATCACCGCCAGACCGTAGGTTGAAGCGCGTTCGCCAGCCGATCACCAAGTAAACGCCACCGCTCTTTGACGTGGACGTTGGTGTTGCCCCACCAATAGCGTAGATGAGGAATCCGGCGCATGGCGTGTCGATCTCGTTGGCTGGCATGCACTCCACTTCAACGGCATAACCGCCCGCTAGTAATGTTTCCGGTACCGATGAGCATTCACCGGCCATGGAATAATTAAGCGGTCGTTCTAGGACCACGTCACGATGTGCGTTCTTAATAGTTAGAAACATATTGGGGATTGCCGCAGCAGTAGCTCCCGAAGTACTAAATGCAATGGAGGATGGCGATCTCGTCATTAATTGCGTACCAGCCATGGTTGCTGTATCGAATTTCGAATCATCTAATGACAATCATGGTAATCATGGTAATTAGTAATAATGATCATCAACATCATATTGTATTATATAATATGCTTACGTGATATCTCCACACTAGGAATATGCGTACGTTTGATATCCAATTCAGGAATGGATTCCGCACGATCTACCGTGCCCTATTATTGTCGTGGTTAATCTTGCAATTAGCAATGAATAAACTATTGTTGAATCTAGTATACTTACTGCAATCGAATTGGAAAATACGGCATTTGCCACTAGTTTACCGCATTGTAGCAGGCTAAGCTCAAGTGATGCGGTATAGACACCGTCTGAATTAATAAGGCCCGTCCATTCATTGTTATATCTAATGGTCTCGTCGTGTTTCTGTTCCGAGTCAAAGCTAGTCTGATTGAACAATAGCGAGTGGATGTTTGGTAGTGAGAATAGGCCGCTTCGACCATCGTAGCCGATATCCTTGTCTTGCAGTACATTGGCGACAAACTGTAGATCGCGACCGTAATCGCATGAGGATCGCCATGCAATTACGAAACACGGCTCATGACGTAGTGGTCGTCGATTATCACCGACAATATCGTAAATGATAATACCAATAGCACGAGTGGCCATTGGTGTAATACTAAATTCGCCTGTGGATGAATGAAAGGGATGAACACTATCGTCTAGTAGATTGGCATTACAAGCAATGGAGTAATGCCGGCCATTTACGAGTTGATAGCGTGGATGTCTATTATCAATACAAACGAATACGTGTGATGGCATTAAGGCAGCTGAACGAATTAACAATAATAACATTCATGATTAATAACATATTAATGTGTAGTATTAGTGTTAAATTCGACTTACATTCAATTGGACATTTCTAAGCATTGTCGTTCATATAATAATCATAGGCTAATGTTAATCAAAGCGATTAATTAGATAGCAAGTCGCTTACCTTGCTCGATGTAGTTGGAGACTGTCGAATGCCCAGTGACAGAACGGGAATTGTTTCTAGACTCATGTGAGCATCTACAGCTAATGCTGGATCCAACTGTAGCGGTGGTTTATTCACGAATTGCGATCGTGATGTAAGTTTCTGCGCGGGTTGCGGTGGTTCGCTCGCATTAATCTCGTGCGCCCAATGAATTGCTCGATTTCCCTGCTCGCTTCTAGTTAATGCGGCCAACACCAGTAACATGTAGCGATTCTGCGCCTGAGATGAATCGGCAAAGCTGACATTATTAGTTGCTAGGAATTCCGCGCTAAATGTCAAGCGTTGTCGTCCGGCTAATACGGTCCAGTTGATGACGAGAAACATTTGTGCCACCGTCTGGTTGGATGTGGCATTCTCACGAGGTCCAAGTACTGATTTTGCCGCTCTAAGTGCACGAACAACGCTAAACTTCTTTTTTAGAGTGGTTTGCTGGCCATTGATGTTGATATCACGATTACACGCCAATGGTGATGCTTGCACCGAGATGGGTCGGGACGCGACTGTGTAAGCATTATGCACCTTGTAGATGATATGCCCCGAGAATAGTCGATTCTCCATGTTTACTTTAGATACCGCGGTTAGGATTTCACCCGGTGCAATTTGACGTCGAATGATGGCCTGGTGGAATGAGTTGATATAGGCACCACTATCACATTGCTCTAGTACAACTTGTGGATGCGTGTTTTCTAATAGTATAATAATTCCCGGTGTTGATGAATGAATCGAGTATATCAACTGGGATAGCTCACGCTCACGAGTCACCTCATGGGCACCGGCCAATGTTTGATGACTAGTGCCATCTGTTAGATAATCGATTACACTAGTATTTCCCGTGTTACTTACTTGAAATCATTCTTAATGGGTAACCATATGGGTTTTGACAAACTGCGACATCCAATATCCTCGGTAAACTCTAGAAATACCGAATTAAGATACGGTGCTCGTACATACGCGCTAATCGCGAATGGTACGCCTAGTAGTTCTCCCGAGAATTTACGTCGACCGATAATCATAGTTGGATCGGTGCTTAGTCGTTCGAATTCATTGAGGGCAAATGAAAATACACGTCGTCTTATTACTTCCTCCATTCGTATATCCGAGTCGGTAGATATGACATCCATGTAGAATCGACTCTTTCCCTTGGTGTTGATATCCCATCCAACGAGGATATACATGGTGATTGGCGTGTATGAGGCGAGGAAAACTGCATCCGATGTGGAGGACGCCACCACCAACGAGTATATCATACCGCCACGAATACGACCATTAGAGGTCGGTTGCAACAAATATTGACAGAAACTACCGCTGGTCAGCGTGGTATTTGCCGGCATACAATGAAGATTCCCCTTTTCCATATTGAATAACGGCTCTATTAGATGAATCTTCGAGTGTTCGCTATAAATCATGACAGTCGGCAGTTTCTGCTCTAGAATCGTGGCAATCTCATGATGAGACGGTAGTTGTTCGGTTATTTTTAATGGATCTAGATTGTAAAGGAATAAAGTGAAAAACATAGAAATAAGCACATTGCCAAACACTGTATCAAATCTATCTGTACTACCTAGCTGAATTACTTCGTCTTCCTCAAATGGCATTAGCACTAGTGGTTCCGTCACTAATTGTGTACCCGTATCGAATACACCATCGAATAATTCGATACGCATATTGGTTTGCTTAGTATTGCCCATGGTTGCCACCACCGAGAAACATATATTATTCGGCAGCAGGATGTTGCGCTGTAGCATGCCGTGTTTCTCGCCAGCTGTCTCCGAAATAAGCCGTTTGAAATGACGTCGTAGCTCGTTTTTATCGATAGGAAATGCATCATAGTTGGCCTCTATCACCTCTAGCCAACAGAAGCACTGTCCGCTTTTTGAGATCTTCCACGCAACAAAGAGGAATAAACGAGACGATAGGGGAGCGCCCGTTTGCTGCGTCAGCCTGTAGAGCAGGCAACCAGTACATGCTGTAATCGTAAGATCAGTGCCGAATTTAGCGCTACATGTCGAGTTGGCCAGCACTGCTGCGCTAGGTGGTCGAAAGCACTGACCAGAGGCAGCATGGTAACGCAAGTTACGGAGCTCCAAATGGGAGTGTCGATTGACCACATCCACCTGAAGCTCACGATAGCAACTGGCGCGAATTGCCTTGGAAAACATAAATGTAAAGCGTTTTTGACGAAACAGCAAGCGTCGTCAAGACGATGCACTGTAAGCAATCCAGCGGGAACAATGCGACAATAGTAGAGGAATAGGATGAATATACGAATAGCGAGAAAGAGAGAGAAGAAGAGGAGAGAAGAAGATAGCGAGGAGAGGAAGTGACAGTGGAAATATAATGAAAGAATGAAGGAAAAAATGGAATAATCCACAAATGGATAAGACTAAAAAACAGCAATAGTAGCAGTAATAGCACGTTATTTCATAACACGCACCATTCTACATTGTATACTTTGGCAAGGCTGGGTAAACGTGTTCACTGACTAGTTTTAACTTATAATAATACTAATGAGTCAGTATTAGAGAAGGATGATAATTTCAACTGATGTATGTACGACCCAGTGCGTTGCATGCAGCGTGATGGCGAAGAGTCGTACTGTAAGCGTATCTACTGTCATAACCATTTGACATTCTGAATATCCATATAACCCATAGTGTAACCAAAGATGGTTAAAATACCACGAGATTATATATTTTAGAATGGCAGGTAATTACAGAAGCAACTAGAGAATGCTACTAACCAACAAGAATGTATTTCCAATTCTTGATGATGTGCTTATCTACAACTTCTATGTAGATATATCTACGTGTACATGAGTGATAGTAGTAGTAGTAACAAGTAAACAAATGTTTACGAATAGTTAGATTCCGACTAAAACTCAGTTATACGTACATTGTTAAACAAGCATAATGATTTATTAATGAATTAACGAATGAATTAACTGTTTATGCAAATAAAGTAAGAGAAAACATAGACTTGCTTGCTAATAATACAATGGCTTGTCGTGAGTGAACAACCAGGAACAATAAAGGTAATACAAATATTAAATCAAAGGGCAGCCACATACACTTACTCAATGTAGTTTATTGTACACTCTATTATTATGATCTATCCATGTCTATTGCCGAGTGCTCACGACACCATACACTTTCCCTTCTTATCTCGTCATCTTGTCTCTATCATTGTAGTTGCAATTTCAGGCTGTTCTCCTCCACGTCAGGGCCAAGTACAACGGCCACTAATGCTCTTGCTGTAGTAACTGTGTATTGCTCTCGCTGGTTTGTATAAACATTCCCGCCTGCTCCTCTTCTCCTCTTACTCTCTCTCGCTCTCTCTCTTTATCAATCTTTCTTTTTCCTTTTGTTTCCTTCGTCATTGTCTCTTTATTTCCGCTCATTTCCTTTACTTGTTTATCATTCCACTTCCTACTTTAATAGCGGGGCGTCACCGTTTTGATGCACATCATTGTTACATTCCCGCTTAAACTAAAAGTACATACGCTGGCATATACACGTATACACATCCGCTATCGACACGCTGTCCTATTATGGATTTTGGCGGTGTAATCAATGGAGTTGCATTGGGCCTTATGGCCATGAACGATGCTCGCTTCCGAGAAGTGAAGCTCGTCATTGTTAATCACCATCAGGAGCTCGAGCTGCGTGGCATGCGATACATACTGCTTAATGGTCGTTGCAGTCGGGCACCACACGCCACCGTGCCGGCCGATGGAGTCAGCATCGTGGCGGGCCGGTATAACGAGAACGAACGTGTCGCCACCTTCTGCACGGACCTAACCGCCTTTCGTACTCGAGGCTGTGTCGTCTACAAAATCACTCGTAAAGGCGGCCAGTCCTTACTCGACGGCAGACTATTCGTCATTATTGGATGGGACGTGCCTTTACGCGGCGCCAATCAATTCTTTCTAGAAGTAGTGAAAGCGGACTTTCCTACATTCCCCGATGACCGACAAGAGCTGCAACTGCAATATTCGCATTTGGCTAGTAGCAAATCAAGCGGAGCTAGTGATGTATTATTACGTTATCTTCGTCTACAAGATGGTATTACGGTACAAGTGGCGGCAACCATGGGTACAGCCAATGTTACCGATCTACGACTAGAGCTGTATGATGATCCTGCAAATGATAGCCCGTATCAACGACCCATTACACTTACGCCGTTGCACGTCATGAGTAATGGACATGATTTGCCATCATTAGCCATACCAAATGGCACGCCTATCGTAACTAATACTGGCACTACGAACGCAGGAGGTCCTTTCAATAACAACAACAACAGCAATAATGGTAGACAGAGTACTAGTATAACACCGCCATGTTAGTCGCGGATTCCACGAGTAATGTCGTGCCATCAAGTGTGCGATTACGAAGAAAAATCCAAATCGACATACGTAATCAACACTCGGATATTCTTTTGTGTGAAGCGCAGCATGACGTAACGAAAGGTGGCTGCCAGCAAGCACCCGATGCTAGAATACGACCAGGAAATGCTAGCAATGCCGAATTTCGTACAGCAGTCTATGGTGCCGGTCGCGGTTGGATTATCTACCAGCTAACGAGGGCCAAAGATCGTGTTTGGCAGCGACGTATTTTCTTGGCCATCGCCTGGGATGTTCCGCATACAGGTATTGGTAAATTCCACATGACTGTATTCCAGGTGGATCACAAAGAGTTCCCGCACGATCATAATGAACGTGAACGTATATTCTCGCTAATGTGGAAGGAAATGATGATACGCGGACACGGACAACGAGTATGGGCGGGCGAGCTTATGCCGGGTATTCGTTTCATCCTGTCGACGAGTGTAGCTGGCGGTAGTGCGGCGCGATTTACAGTTAATCTCGATCATGAGCATGAAGATCGTAGCATATC
The DNA here is from genome assembly GCA_025201365.1 of Syncephalis plumigaleata. Classification (NCBI taxonomy): domain Eukaryota; kingdom Fungi; phylum Zoopagomycota; class Zoopagomycetes; order Zoopagales; family Piptocephalidaceae; genus Syncephalis; species Syncephalis plumigaleata. The sequence goes on from JAIXMF010000001.1 coordinate 1,121,445, forward strand.
CATGCCTATATGGCTACCGCCGTATAACTTTTTCACGTAAGCTACGCGTATTTCATGATAACGAACTGATAACTAATCGTATATCCTTAATCATCCACCATCCATAGATATCGTACTCATTTCGCCGCTTCTCAAATACGAAAGCTATTGGAGGCCGCCAGTAATCCACAACGGAACACACTCGGCTACACCGGATTCTTTTCCATGTTCGTTCTCATTGAAAATGCGCACCCTTCAATTCCGCTTCGTTTGTGTTCGATCGACTCGAGGTCGAAGGGCGCTCTTCGCGAGGAGGGCAGTCTTGGCGTGTTACGTTCCGGTGTACACGATATTTTATCAGCATTTGTCGGCGAATCCGAACGATCACTTATGGGTCATGCCGTTTACCAAGTGGCGGAGAACCTCGTACTAGCATCATCATCGCATATACCGGCCGAGACATTATCGCCCAATAGCATGGATAGTAGTGGCCAGCAACGACTTTACATCCTAGTAAGTTGGATGGCACCTACTATCCCGCAGATTCGCTACGGTGTCGAGTTCTTTACCGCTTACGACGACGAACGCCTGACTAATAGCTCTGCCACACGATCGTTATTCTTCGTTCTGGCCGCGCTAAGTCGTGGCTATCGTGGTCATCGTATCACTCGAATGGTGTCGTATAAAGGGGAGCCACGCGCCTTGCTAGTTCAAGGCTACCTCAGCATGGATGACAACCCGGTGTTGTCGATGAACTTTGGTCCCGTTACCGACACGACAGCGGCAGTTCAGCGTCGTTCCACATTTGGCGGTGTGACACAAGGGCGTATGCCCACTCAGGTGCAGTTCACTCTGGAGAATCTACATCCCTCCGTAAGATTACAGGCGGGACGCTTCTATTCGGTCAATAGTAATATTATAGAGGATTTCGATCGTGCCTTACTGCCATTTGGTAGGGCTGCCGGTCTAGTTGCCGCCGATCCATCGGCCACTTCATCGGCAGGCGTTGTCATGTATCAGATTGTTGATTTGGAGGGAAGACCCGTGGAAAAGTCGCCACATCTTATTATCGCCTGGCGTATGGCATTGGATAACGGCAGTGAAGAAATTCGTTTCGTTACTGATGTGCTGCAAGATGTGGACTTTGGCGAAAAGGATCCGGCAGGTAATGCCATGCTCTCCTTGCCGAATCTCTACAGCGTGCTAATGCGCGGACGCGACAAGAATGGTCCACGTGGCAGTTACGCGGTAGAAGAGGAGCGTATCGGTTTCCTAGGTCGATGGAAGAATCGATCCGTCTACTCGGTGACTTCAGATATCAATATTGATAAATCGAAGAATATCCTACATGCCACCATTGGTTTCTCAAATGAAGTTCAGGTAGGTACTAGATGTATATTGTATATTATAATTATAATAGTAATAGCAACAACTGATACTAAATGACAATATGACGACTATAGGGTGGACGACATGCATCGGATAATTTGAGTATAGCTAGTGGAGAAACTGTTGCACCATCCATTGGTAAGTAATTATTGCTACTACCACCACCAACAATAATAATAATGACAACGAACATGTTTCTTCGTTATAGCGCCGGATGAAGAAGTGGATCATCCAACAAGTCCTCCTCCTGTACCTGCTATACCATCAATGGCTCCTAATCCAATTTACTGGCATCCACCTCGATCTACTTCGCTACCGGCACATAGACTGCTACAGCCTATAATCAGATCGCCGACACTCGCTATTATTACGTTAGATTTGCATAATCTACACGCGGGCGTACGATTATTATACCCGCATGCTTATGTGGTCCAGGGTGAACCGGCAATATTGCAAATAGTAATCTTGATTTGGGAGATCAGCTACGTTGCGAGTTTACATCCTCCACAAATAGCAATGGCACCACAGAGGGTTTTATTATGTCAGCCGTGGAGGATAAGGAGATGAAGCTTACCACGAACACGTACCTGGCCATCGGTTGGCGGGTCACGCAAACGGGCGAACGCTCCTATTTCGCCAATGCTGTTCAGGTGACGTTTGACATGCACGAACGATTCGCAACTCATGCCGGTCGTGACAAGTTCTTCCGACGACTGGCCGACACCCGGCTACTCGGTGCGGGCGGTCATGTTCGACAGCGTATCAAAGTGGGCAGACTAAACCTCGCACTTATCGGACGATTATCGCGTGAATCCGATCCAGGCCTGCCTTGTCTCTGCATCAAAGTGATCGATCCGAGTGATGCGTCATTGCTGCGACAACGAGCTGACTCGTTACTATCGTTGAATGCAAGTATAACGAATGATCTACAAGATGGTACGCCACCCTCCATAGTGGAGCAGTATCATAATCAGTATCCACCGGAGGAAAAGGATATTTACCTTGATCCTAATCCCTCGGTACGAGGCCAGGCACCAAGCAGTCGAATGTTGCCACTATCCGATAGTAGATCCGAAGTCTCATCACATCCTTTCAGAAATACCATATCTGCTATTCATACTACCACCACCACTGCTATCACTGCTACTGCTACTGCTACCACTACTGCTGCTGCTAGCATGAGCAATTATCATAATAGTAATAATGCGGGGGATCTAGTGGTACCTAAACGACAAACGATTACGGGCGATGTAAAGTATAATCGTATGAAATCACGTCCACTACCTGAACCACCTGTTCGTACGAATTCTGACACCAATCTATCAGTTCTATCCAACAAAATGACCAATATGACGGTAAATCCGCCAAAGGTCCAAGACACACCTGAAATACTGATGAATTGCTTGCTCCCATAAGCACAATCACCGCCACAACTACTGTCAATGACAATAGTGGCATTCATAATAGTGTCATCGATCGGGCGAGTCAAGTGGTGCCCACCGAGGCTAAAGAGCAGCTTAGCGTAATATTCGCTATACGTAACATGTTGACCAATATCACCCTACAACTGGTGGCGTGTCAAGCGGTCGAGGGCATGTGTACGCGTTCGTTAAGCGAGCAAGTTGACCAACGGAATAGAAACGAGGATAGTGCCTCGTTCTCGTCGTCCACTCATTTATACGATGCGGCCACCAATGAGGCCATGGTTAAACTCGAGGGTGTTATCGCGTATAACATTTGCTATACTGATGGTACACCATTGCCACGTCCCGTTCTACTGCTTATTGGATGGCACATGTCAAAGAAGACTCCCAACCGACTTTTACTGGAGATTGTTAGTCTCGATCCGAAGCAGCAAATACCCAATGCGACAGATCATCGTCTCTGGAACGAGATCCTCCAAGGACTTGAGGCCATGAGTCGCTTCTCCTGCTACGGTGCAGTCGACATGGAGATTGGCATTGATCACCAACGACAAATAGAAATTCAAGCCAGCTTAACCTCGGGTTCCAATGCCAAATTACGTATTAAGCTCAAGGAATTACTATTAAATGAGGTAGCTATTCTTTAGATTATTATGCGTTAAATACACGTTTACTAATGCAATTACTACAGCGATTGATGAATTACAATTCCCATTACCATTTAGCGAGATTATCAATGGTAGGATTCTTCTATATAAATGGGAATGTACATTAATCTTTTGTTGTTTATTTGTTAAACTAGACACACTGCCCGATCCAGTTTATGTTATGATTGAAAATCGTCATCCATACCTATTGCTCAAACGAGTGGAATGCGCCACCATTGTAGGTGATTGCATTACTGAACCGGCCGTTATGATCATTGCCAATGGTGGACGTGGAAGTGTCACGTTCTCGTTTACGGCGGCTTCGGCATCTGCACCGGCAGCGTGTGTTGGCATGCTACTCTACGCACTCGCCTGGCCGGATGGCCAACTACTCGCAAATCATCCGCATCTACTGATAGCCTGGCGAGCTGAAGGTGCGAATGAAGAGCGTGAGTTCTTTGCACGCTTTATCGATAAATCCTCACCCGACAACCCTGATCAATTTGTGCTGGTCACCAATGCGAGAACAACTAACGAGCAAGAGAACACATTGAAAGAGTCGCAAAAGCTTTACTCGAACGGTAGTAAATCACTAGTACAGCAATTGTTCCAACTGGTCAATACTACGGGTATGGCGACAGCAGGCCGTATGTCATTGCATCGATCGATGGTGGGTAAGATTGAAGGTCTTCCCGTATCGCCCGATGGCAACCATGCTACCACGACGACTTCCTCCCCTTCAGTGGCCGGTCTTGAACTGCACGTTCAGGGCGACATGTCACGCGAGGGTGCGGTTAATCTAGTGGTGGTTATCGGGGAGGAGATGCTCAAACGTTCCGGCACTACTGCCATGTCACCACGACGTGATCATCGAGCTACTCTTATTTAATGTGATTACGCGTTTGTACGCCAGTAATCCCAGCTAATGTATTGTATCTGTGTTATTTCTTCGTATTGTTAGTTAATATTAATAAACTGAAGTATCTATAATATAACAATGATCTATTGTATATTATCATTACTAGAATGAAGTAACTAGTTACAAGTCATTATGCTTACATTGTATTGCATCTACCGTCTAGTATCATCTACTGTTTATTCAAGGGTAAGTTTAGATATATCATTAGTTGAAGTAATGAATCCAATGAAACGAATCGCTTTTTTCCCTTCATGTCGTCATCATCTAGATTAGGCATGTTGTACTGCTTTACCGTTCTAGCCAGCCTGTGCACCTAGGAGATTACTGTTTTTAGCCAGGCTAGCAGCTTCTAATCTTAGAGACTGCCTATACACACACACACACACACACTCACATACACAGCTTTACCTGTAAACCAATAGTAGATTTGCATCAATGACTGCAGTATCATGCATGTGTCACTATCAACCTACTCTCGACCTTTTTCTCTCTCTTTCTCTCTCTTTCTCTCTCTTTCGCTATTGATAGCATCGAATCATATTGACTATTTTATTTGATCTGCCAGTGAGGCCAACCCACATGAATAAATTGGCATTTCAACCAATTACAGATTAAATGATAAAACAACGCACAGGTAAATTGGCATCGTTCGTTTCTGTAACCATCATCTGCAGCTGCTTGTTTCCTCTCAGGTACATCATCTCACAGCGCGCTCAAGGCGGTCATCCAACCTCACTGGCGTCTTCGTACTTCATTTCCATAACAAGAGACATTAAACCGGATCACTGCCGATGGCGCATTTTTAGTGCAGATATGCCTTTGCCATGTGCTTTGTTCAAAAGAAAAAAAGAAGGCGAGCAAGAAAGCAAGAAAGCAAGAAAGCAAGGAGAGCGAACAGTCTGGAACGTGTAGGTTCGACAAATGCCGAGATGGTCTATTCGTCAATCTACCATGAAGCCAACCGGTATTTGGAGTGACGCGGATGAAGTATACACCGGATCACGACTGGAAACATGGAAATGAAAGAGGAGGTGAGAGAGCGAGAAAACCATTTGTCCTTCCCGAAAATGGTCAATATGGCTAATGCTGTGATGAGGGATGAAATGACACGTACACACACACACACCAAGTCCAACTCGATTAAATTTGGCACTACGTGAATTCCCGCTGATCTCATTCATGGGATAGAATGACATGTCTATGAGGATACAGTACTACGTCACATAGCTACTACTACTACAGCATTATTGCTATCACTATTACTGTTCTTTATTTTTATTAATAAACAAATAAATAATCTAGTATTTCATATACATTTTATCTTTGTTTCAATAGCATATGTAATGTCTTGTTCACTTGCTTGGCAGCAACAGGGGGGAGTCCTCATTCCCGTTACGGAAACAAAAGGAAACCAACTGGTGTTAACCAAACAATAGGATACATGGTCATGACGGACAATACACGTTTGGTGTTACCCGAGAATCCATGGGGTCAGCTGAACTCCTTCATATGCAGTGACTGGCAGTATTCGTTGAACAGAGCAAGTGAACCGTCAAATTGATCAATTCAATGCTTGTACGCCAGTACACAGCTAGCATCGATGTAAATGTCCACTTGCCCGAATCATTTCAGGGTCTTGTACGCCGCTATTCTGTGTGTGCTCATCAACTGCGGAAATAGTAATGATAGCTGCTAAGGCGCTATCCCTCATCATTCCATCAAAGGCATATTGGCCTGCTTGTAAACCAAATAGAGCACAACTATGCGCAAAGCTTATCCGATAACTATCGTAATATAATGTGTATACCTGTAGCCTATTTTCCCCTTTTCATGTTTATTATTGTAATTGTAATCGTAATTAAGTGGAGAGATACGCTTAATACTGATCATAACAATAAATGAATTGATGTTTATTTTTATAGATTTTTAGATTTACTCCACGCCAATAAGCTGGATGACCAGACACTAAAAAAATACACATCCCCACGCGGCCATTGCTCATCTGCGCGCATATCCCCTTTTTTCTTCCTCTTTCGTCAGTGGCTCCTTTTACAGACTCACTCCTTTTTAGCATGGTTCAATGCGTGAAGCGTATCTCTATGTGTGTGTATCTGTGTGGATGTGTGTGTGTGTGTGTGTGTGTGTACGTGTCAGGTGTACGAGGTATGGTCGTGAGACGTGAACAAACGTAGAAAATGACACACGCACACATATACGCGCATAGAGAGAGAGAGAAAGAGAAAAAAGAGGAGATAGTATAGGGCAGGCTCGCGAACCAGTACAGGTTTATTATGTAGTGCATCTGGAGGTCACTGTCTCCGTCATCCTACACCCCCCTAGTCCAAGTTATCTCCGGTTATCATCGTAACATTGCTATTATTACAATTGCTGTTATTGCTATTGTTGTTGTGCTTGTGCATCTACTTGTCTCTGCCGACCTTCCCCTGAGTGTATGCAACATGTCGTGGTAGCTGTAGCAAGTAATAGTTGCTTCTGCTTATTCTGATACTACTACTGCTGCTGCTGATACTGCTGCTCTGCTACCGCTGCTGCTGCTGCTGATTGCTCCAATGCTAAGGTTAACTCCATCAATAATAAGCACACCCATTTACGTTGCCATTTTCAAAGCTGCGCGTTTTCTTTCTCTTTTATTCGTTTTTTTCCTTACCACTTTTCGCTCTAGTCGGCGGTGGTAGTCTTTCGTCACATTGATTTTCCCTTCATTCATTCTCATATTTTAGTTATACTCATATTGTTTGTTCACTCGTTGCTCAATTCCTTCCGCTTCCTCCACTTCATCAACCACTTGCTCATCCCATTCGTCTATATTGACGCGGGCATTATACTGGTCTTCTCCCTTCTACAACCATATACAAGTCATTGCGTGTTTGTGTGTGGGTGTGGCATTATTATTATTATTATTCGCTTAGTGTCGGTAACAGACTACATACAAGGTCAGTAATGTTTTATTTAACAGTCTGAGTATTAAGTACAACTCAGCGTCAACTATTTTATTATTATATAACTAACCTATTATATTATTACAATTATAGTCTTTTTTGATTGAGATCTAGTTTCTTTTCATTCTACATAAGCTACACGCGAGTTTGCTCCTATTCTAGTCGGTGACATTTCCACGTCATTGAATAGCAATTTATTACCGTTAGCCTGGATATTTCGTCGTCGTCGCCGTTGTCGTCGTCGTCTTTTCTTCTTCTTGTATACTTTGGGCTGGTCAACTTGTATCACCCGCGGAACTACACCTAAGCGGTGACTTGTCATTCGTTTATTGTAGTATTGGCTATCTCTCTCCTCTCCTCCTCTATTCAAGTAGCGTGTTTAGCCGTACTATTATTCAACATCACGACTGTATCCAGTATCCTGGTATAACCGAATAGCATTGTACTATCAGTGTTTCTTCCTACTTCTTTTTTGTTGAATTGTTCATTTACCGATTTTTGGAGATATATCTAGTATTCGTGGTGGTACACCATGTCCGGTAAGTCACCTATTCCTCTTGTTCTCAATCCAGTGCAATACTTGCATTGTTGATGCGCGAGTATTCATGCAAAAAAAGTATATCAAGTGGTTGCATGGTATTACTACTACTGCTACTACTACTGTTACTACTAGTAGTATTGATATCAATAGCAGCAACAACAACAATGTCTTTTACGCGTGCATCTTTGCCCTTAGTCAAAGGAGGAAGCGATAGAGATAGGGGGGAATGTTTGAACGAGAAGCAATTATCTCTCAACTGCTCATAGTCATAGTCACAGTCATCATCATTCATGTCGACAACATGGTAGGACAAATGTCCTTCTGACTATTTGGCCTGTTAAATCTATAGACAACAGGGTAATGCTCCCATTACATGTATGCACGTATCCTCCTACGGCAAAATGTCCAAGAGATCCAGCTGTTCTGGCCTAATAATGATTGGATGGAAGGGCAGGCCAATCAGGATTCAAATGGAATTAAAGTGTTACAGAAGTGGAAATGGGGCGCGCCATCATAATAGCTGTGTGTCTTGTCGGAGTTTGAATACGAACAGTAACCAGTATTTATGCTGGCTCCTTCAATACACTGACCATGACTATTGTCGTCGTCGTCGTCGTTGTTGTTGCTGCTGCTGCGTACGTCGTGCCAATTCAACCTTTGATACATGTCGTATACATGTGCTCATCCATTGTGTGTTTGTCAATTCTTTGCATGGCTGTGAATGATTGAATGAGTACGCGTGCCTTCCACTCTCCCTCGTGACATTCATTACAAGTGTTTTAATGAGAGATTACTGGTTGGAAGGTGAAAATATGAGGGGATGGAACAGTCATAGGTACCTTTACTGCTGTGTGTACGCACGCTCCAGTCGCATAAACAGGTTGGAATAATTTGTGGCGACACATTTGACTAAGCCCCGATACGATACAATGACGATATATTGGAATGAGAGTAATAACCAGTAATCCTTACTAACCAGTTATCTTACGGACATGTCACGTACATACATGTACACTGTTGATTTGATTGTCATTCTTTTCCATGATATTACAGATGATTATCAGCAACAGCGACTCCCGTCGTTTAAGGAGTATTTCACCGCAGACACGGGTAGTTCATTGTTGACAGCGGACGATACGCTATTGCATCAACGTAGAATGTCAGGACCTCGATTAGATCCCGTATCATTTGATCAATACAATGCAGGGTCACTGCCATCTCCTCCTTCTGCTTCTCAATTAAAGGGGCTCACCTGGCAATCCGGCTCTACAATGACTACCTACAGCAGTGATAGCAGTCATAGTAGCCGTAGTACAGGCTATCCGTATAACACAATGATACCATCATCGTCATCACAACACCAACAGCACCAACAGCAACAGCAACAGCAACAGCATCATTCGATCAACAGTAGGGAGTCTGATTATACTATTCCGGAATCGCAGAGTTTACTCTCTCGTTCTCATTCCATGCCTTATTTGAATTCACGGGCTAGTGCAACATTTATTCATCCTGATTCTCAGGTAAAGGCAACAACCTCCGCTACTACAATTCCAACTAGCCTATCCGGTGCTTCGTATGCTCATCAACATCAACATCACAACATCAACAACATCAACGACATCAGCATCAGCGTCATCTTTCTCAAACTCATTTGTCACCCCTTGAACCATCGACACATCAAGGTTCCATGAGTCCTACGGAAACGGCAATCCTATCGCAGAATGGTACACCATCCTCTATGATCTCCTCTATTAGCACAACAGTTGACAATACGTCAAACTCATTGACTAGTATTGGCCATTATCAGCTGGACTAGCACCACTACCATCATCCACGGGATACAATACATTTCCACCTCGTGGTTGGACGGGTGCTCGTCGTGGTAGTGCGCCTGCACTGGGCCAATATCAACGAATGCGTCTCTCTTCATTACTCGAGACGTGTGATGAGCAACAAAATGGTGAAGCTATCAACGAGGATGAAGCGTCGTCATCGTCATCGTCATCATCAGGTATAGTTGGATTATCTGAATCATCTGTATCACTTAACGAGCATGCTATCAATGGACATCGACGTGTACGTGAAGAGGGTACACCACCATTAACACCGTCAGAGTCTGCATCACGCTTACCAAGTATTAAATACTTGTTGAATGGCGAGAGTCAAGCGACCGACTCTAGCTGGCTGCCTAGTAGTCCAGAATCCGACTTTTCCGGTCATCCTTCCTCACTGCCATACGTCTATCCATCCATGACTAATGTTATGGATAGATCACCTGTCATGCAAACACAGTGCAGTCCATCATACATGGCCGATTCCTATGCACCTGTTAGTCCGCTTACTACATCTGCATCTGCATCAAATAGCGGCACTGCATCGCTACCTCACCACTAAGACTTGTTCGATCCTTGACTCGTCCGGCATCTTCGCCGGCACTATCATTGGTCGCAGGCTCCACCCCTACCAATGCAATGCGTCGTAATTCCACGGTGTCCACCATTTCAGGTACACCCATGTATCGTAGTGCGGGTACCGGTGGTATCTCGCCGTCATCAGCTCATGTTTGTCCCATTTGTCAGCGACGCTTCAATCGGGCGGAACATGTACGTCGTCATCAACGTGTACATACTCAGGAGCGACCCTATTCCTGTTCATGGGCCGGATGTACGCGTCATTTCGCGCGTCGCGACAACCTAGCCCAACACGAGCGTACCCATGAACGTCGTGCTGAACGTCGACGACAAAAGGCATTGTCGCGCGGTGAAAAGGTGTTCACTAATCATGCACCCATGAGGCGAATGCCACTTGCCTCCGATTCATTGGCGTATGCTGAACTACCACACTCCTTTGATACGTTTACCATCTCGGAATATCCACATGATGGCAGCAGTACGGGTGGTCATGTTGTATTGGCTAATCACGCCAACAATGAGGTGAATTCACCGCATGATTATACAAGCAGACCCGCGGTATCGCCCTCTAGCATGTCTATGTCACTTGGCAACTCCTCAACAACGGCAGCTGGCTTTGCCTCAACTCGTGTACTTGTCTAACCAATTTATGAGGTTAGCACTTTTCCATATCAAGATATGACTAGTTTTTTGGTCCGGTACCATCTACTAGTATCACGATTATTACCACTACTACAATTGATGCTATAACAGTTGTAATACGATCTTTGTAAATAGGATGTTTTCATTACTTATTATTATTATTATCATCATCTATCTTCTTTCCTTTAACCCGTTAATGAATAGCAACGAGGTTTCATGTATTGGATTTACCATTTTCTCTCTTTCTCTTTCTCTCTCTTTTTTATTTCTAGCATGTTGCAATCATTCATTTTTGTCGTTCCTTTTAGTGCGATTTTCAAAGCAACTGTAGGCTCAGGGCCGTCTTTCTTTCTTTCTTTCTTTCTTTCTTTTTTGGCATGTGGGCATACGCGACAGCTAGCTTTATTCTTTATGTTTCATGTGTCGCATGCTAAGATCAACTTTGCGATAATAGCTACAGTTGATTTCGCCTATATATCAACTAAACGAGGATTTCAGTTAACGCGCACTGTCAAAGTTGATTACGAGACATTTGTTTGCATATTTAAATCAACAATTTTGTTTTACGCTATAATCTATAGCATCTACACGTACACGTATATATACACACACACCATTTTAAATTTGTTCTTCTTTTACATTATTTTCATTATCATAAGTATTAGTATTAGTATTAAGTGAATGACATATACAATAATAAATATTTATTTGTTTTCTGTGTTTTCCCTACTAAATAACGGTCATTACTATCGTGTTACTTGGTGATACCTAGATACAATCATCATGATGGTTACATTCACCATTGACAAGTTACGTGATTCATGTCAATGAGTTTAAAGGAGTATCAATGACCATCTATCCATTAATTGTTGGTTCGTTCACGCATGCATGCATATATATATTTGTATATTGAAGATCATCTTATTGATACGAATGTCAATAGACAGTCTTACTAGCTTATTTGTATTAATAAATGACAACTTAGTTGATGGCCACGTTACACATCATACTGACATTACATTAAACGATATCAACTTACTTGTCTTCTTCTTGTTACTCGACTATACCCTATACTGCAGTTGTGCTTGCCATCTTTGTTCAAGTACAAGTCGTGTCTTCGTTAACTTGCTTCGGTACAAATACAGGGGTTTACCTTTTCTTGCCTATCTGCCTGCTTTTGCCTATCTGCCTGCCTGCTTTTCTGCCTGCCTGCTTGTTTGTTTGTTATGGCTATGCAAGGGGAAATCTAGCCTGTTATTCATTTGTATATCAAGGGAGTAAGTAAGCCGATTGAGCGATACGCTGGATGGCAAGGAAGCACGGGCCCCTTGCTCCTGACCTCCTTGATATAGTCGGTTCGATATCACCCTCGGTCTGGTGGCATCATGGCGTTTCGTGCGCCATCTCTAGGTTAAAAATAATAAATGTACTCAATGTAAGCTAAACTTTGTTGTAACGCGTTATTTCCTCTAATTTACTGTCGTGCCCGTAATTACGCAAAAAACCAAGCGTTCAGCTATTACTTTTGTCCTAATTTCCTATTAAACAGCCACAGCCAGTAGATTATCCTATCATCTTGTCCATCTATTGTTATTTATACGGCCACATCAAATACTTTACTTCGTGAAGCGTAAAGAATGGTCGTTTATAACACGGCGGCCATCTCGGCCATCTTCCTTGCCATGGCCGGACTGGCGTCAATTAGCCTAACTGTCGTGCCCAGTGTGCTTGCCTCGCCACTCCCCGAGATTATCGTCATACCTAATCGCACGCAACAGCGTTCGGGTAAACCGTTGCCAGCAAAGATACAAACCACCGCTGGCAATTTCAAAAGGCCGTTTACATTCACCCGTGCGGTAACGGAGGACAAGCGACCCGATGGTTTGGTACCAACCATTACCAAATCCATTGGACTGGGACAACTGCTTAACCCGCTGTTAACCGAGGGCGGTGTTGACAGAAACGTCCACGATGTATTCCAACAGCAACAGATGGATGGTATCGACACGGATACCGATGAGACATCATTGGAACAAACGGACAATCCAGAGGATATGCGGATTCCCGACATAGTGGACAATAACTCCAGTGTCAGCGATGCCGTGTAAGTTGAATCATGTATTTGCTACTGTTCCATGTGGACTAAAACTGAAATAAACAGCACTCCGTCTAATAATGAGCAAGAAGAGAAGCCTATTCTCGTTAAAAGTGAGTAGATCATGAATGTAATGGTTATAGCAGAGAATACTAATCTCGTCAATGTAATTAGTCCGAAAGAACAAGTCACTCATGAGTGGGACTGCACCAGAGCAAACAGATCTCGTGTAAGTCAACTGGAGTACAAATGATTGCCGCTAACACGCTTACATATTATGATTATTATCACTCGCTAGTTCATCAGCTGGAGAGAGCGCTGGTTTATCGCCCGATTATGACGAGCCCGAGTATGAGCGCAAGCCACATTATCACGGCTATTATGCCTCCGGTCCTTATGATTCTTATAATTATAATACTAAAAAGAAGACCAAGGACGAGGATGATGACGATGCTTACTTGTTGCCCGAGTCCGGTGTCGCTGGTGAAAATGACATTGACGCGAAGACCAATAAGCCAAAGGAGACTCCTACACCCGTAACGAAGCCTGAATCACCACCAGCTCCTTGGGAGGAGGAGGAGACATCGACCCCACCAAAGGAGAACTACGATCCGGAACCTGTCCCGGTACCAACGGCACCCATTGATTACCCGGAAGATCCGTATCCGCCACAAGTAACGGATGAGCCAAATGAACAAGACATCGAGCCAACGTTAACACAGCCTGGGATAGTTCCTAAGGAGCCGAAATACCCACCATACGAACCAGAGCCCAACTATGCACCAGAAGAGCCAGTGGCACCACCAACCGAATTCGATCCCAACTATACACCAGAAGAGCCGATGACTCCGCCATATCAGCCAGAGCATAATGCAGAACCTGAGGCCCGACGTCCCCACCATACCAGCCAGAGCCCCATTATGCACCGGAAGAACCAATAGCGCCACCGCATGAATGGGAACCCAATTATGCGCCAGAAGAGCCAAAGTATCCACCGTCTGAATTCGAGTTCAATACAGCACCAGAAGAGCCGAAATACCCACCATACCAACCAGAGCCCCATTATGCACCAGAAGAGCCAGTGGCACCAACAACCGAATTCGATCCCAATGCAGAACCTGAGGGATCCATGATACCGCCATACCAGCAACAGCTTAACACGGCACCTGAAGAGCCAATGGCTCCACCAACAGAATTCGATCCCAATGCAGCGACAGAAGAGCCAATGGAGCCACCATTCCAGCAACAGCTTAACGTGGCACCTCAGCAGCCAATGATTCCTCCATACCAATCACAGCATAACATGGAGCCTCAAGAGCCGCTAACGCCACCAGCTGAATTCGAGCCTACGGGAGAACCTGAGGAATCAATGGTGCCACCATTCCAACCAGAGCCCAACTATGTACCTGAGGAATCGGAAGCTCAACCCTCTCCACCACAACTGTACGTGGCACCGGAAGAGCCTATGGCTCCATCACCCGAATGGGAGGCCAATACCGCGCCAGAAGATCCAATGGCACCACCATTCCAACCAGAGCCCAATTATGTACCAGAAGAGCCAATGGCACCAACAACCGAGTTTGATCCTAATATGACATCAGAGGAACCGATGACACCACCATCTGAACTCGAGTCCAACGTGGAGCCCGAGGAAGCAACGACACCGCCATTCCAGCCGGAACTTAGCGTGACACCTGAAGAGCCAATGTCTCCACCATCTGAACCGCAAGAAAACCCGTATGTGAGTTCACCAGCTCCCAATCCAGGGTCATCCATTCCATCGGTTCCAGAGATTGCGGTAGATCCTCCAATAAATCTGGTGGCCCTGCCTACTCCTACGGAAGCTGTAGCTCCAAAACCCATTGGAACTAACGCACCATCAAGCCAGAAACCAGCAACTACTAGTGTACCAGCTGCATCATCTGGCACGCCACGACCAGAAGCCACCGTTCCAGCAACCGCAACACCAAGCCCAGCTGCCATTGCCAGTCCCACACCGGCACAGTCACCGCTTACTATTGCGACGCCTACCCAGCAAAACCACAGCTTATTATTGCCACGCCTACTCCAGTACTGCCACAGCTTACTACTGCCACGCCTACTCCGGCACAGTCACCGGCCGTTACTACCCCAAGCAAAACAGATGATAAGGTAGTTGCTACACCAAAGCCAGATGAAAAAAAGACTTTAGTTGGTTCTGACGCACTATCTAAGGTACCAGAAGGTAGCTCGCAAACTGGAATTTCTTCGGAAGCAACGACTGCACCACAAGTGGCAAACACCAACATGGACTCGTTCCCAGGTATGATTTCGCCAACGGGTCACTTCCCACATCCGGTGTTCAACCCACATGACTGGCATCCTCAGGCGGGTAAGCCTCACCTTCCACCACACGCCGGTGTTCTACCCTTTCAAGAGAGCATTGAATTTGATCATCAGCATCATCATCATCAGCATCAATTTGATGGTCATTTCTATCCACCCTACGGTCATGGCAACCCGCACTACGAATCCGAAGCATTTGGCCACTATCCACACAAGCCAGCATACGGTCCAGGAGAGTACCCATCACCATATCATCATGGACACTTACCTTATGGCTATGGAAAACCGGAACACGGTCCCGTTCATCATCCATACAAGCCATTCCACGGTGCTGGTGTATTCGGTAGCATTGCTCACGGATATGCTCCACCTTATTATTATGGTGGTGGTGGTAAGGCACCTGGTGGTTTTGCTAGCAAGAAACCAAGTTATTACAACACGCCTGCTTACTACCAAAAAGATGGCAACAAATACTATAAGAAGTATAATGACGAAGGTGACGACGATGACGAGGATGATGATGACGACGACGACGAGGATGGTGAACATGATGTAGCCGATGGTAGCAACTACTACAGGGATAACAAGGGCCGTAAATACTCACGAGTAGGCAAACCACGTCACAAGACGGCGAAAAAGCATCGTCGCATGAAACACGCCTAAATGGATGAGGCCGACTGCATCATACTTAACAAGTCGCGTCAATCCACGGGAACAACAATGTGCCATTCTTACCAAGTGTGCAAGTACCCATATCATTTATATACGCAAACATGCACACACACACACGTATGAATCGCATTGTTTTTCTCTATTTCTTAAGGGATGCCTTTAATATAGTTAATTTAGTAGCGTTCTAGTGTCCTTTTCTTACATTTACTTACTATACAAACGTAGAACAGACATTATTACGTCGAATGATAATAAATATATTGTTACAAGATAATAGTAGTAGTCTATTTGTGTTCATTCCTTTTAGTAATCTATTACATTTTATTACCAAGGCCGACAAGGAAATTTAAACTAATCTTGTCTCTGATCATGCCACTCGAATCAAAAGAAAGGCAAACATATAATTATAGTAGACGATACAGTTTACGAAGCGGCTACTACCGTGGTATCATTGGTGGTTTTGGCAGCATGGAATTGTCGTAGTAGATGGTCAACGGCTTCGACGCCCAATGGCTTGATATCGGCCATTTGCTTGATACGAGCTGTAACCTCCTTGACCTGGTCGTCGGTCAGCTCTAGGCCAAGCTGTTGAACACGCGACTTGACAGCATTCCAACCCGTTAGACGATGGCCGATGGACACGTAGCGTGTCATACCAAAATCCTCTGGCTTCAAGATCTCATAGGTGGACGGGTTGTTTAGAATGGCCTTCGCGTGGATACCTGCTTTGTGCGTAAATGCGCAGTAGCCTGTGACGTAGTTGTTGAAGGGCACCTCAATGTCGACGGCATCCGCCACGAGATTCTCGAGGTCACGTAGCTTGTGTAGCTTGTACTTGCCCATAACGTATTCCCGGTTGGCCGTGTACATGCGGGCCACGAGACCACCCAATGGCGTGATTCCGTTACGTTCACCGATACCTAGAACCGAGGTATCAATGTGTGTGGCACCAGCCTCAAGAGCGGCATAAGCATTGGCAATGGCACAGCCAGTGTCATTATGGAAATGGCACTCGATATCGCAACTGACAACACCACGCAACGTGCGTACTAGTTCGTACACTTGACGTGGATTAGCACAGCCTACAGTGTCTGCGATACCTACACGATTGACACCAAGCTATATGTGTATATATAGAGAGAGATAAGTGGATGATTCCAGATACTACGCAATACAGCAGGCTTACCTTATCCACGGTACGGTAGATGTTAAGTAGATCCACTAGATCACTACGGAATGAATCCTCGCTGGAGAATCGTACCTCCAAACCGGTGGACTTGATGTAGTTGACCACCTCAATGGCTTGCTTCGTAATGTACTCCATGTTCTTTCCATGAGAGAACTCACGCAGATAAGATGACGTACCAATGACTACATCGAGACCATCAACGCCTAGAGATATCAAAATAATATATATATATATCATGATTGATTAGTATAGATGATATCACTGGTAGTATCAAATAGTACTTACCAGTTTCAATGGCTAAACGCGCATCATCCATATGACAACGGACGTGTGTAAGAATCTTGGCCTTAAGACCGAGAGCAGCAATGGCAGCACAGTCTTGACGTGACTGTTCCGAGGCAGCAGGCGAGGTCAACTCGATGTACTCGACGCCGAAATCATCAAGTGCTTTGGCAATTTCGATCTTCTTTTCCGTATCGAAGAATGCATTAGCAAATTGCTCACCCTCTAGATATATTCCAAAAGATGAACATGAACATGAACATGTATATGGTTAGATTAATCAACTCTCTCTCTATCTCTCTCTCTATCTCTTTCTCGTTCGCTTCTCTTACCTCGCAGGGTTGACTCTATAATACTAAAGTTATCCACTCGACTCAAGTAGTCGGCCAGTGTCTTGCCGTAGGGATTGGTAGAAGGTGTTTGAGGAGCACCGTTGGAAGACATGGTAGTAATGACTGTACTGGGTTCACTTGAAATACAACAGTAATGACAGTGCGTCTTGATAGAAGGCAAGCTATAGTAAAAAAAGTGCGGTAGACGAAGTGGAGTGAGTAAAGAAGGCAAAGGAAAAGCTGAAAAAGACACTATCGCTTACTTCTTATAGCTGAAACCAAAACCCGTCGCAGGTCCATCATTCAGTTTCTTTATTTGAATCCATCTCATCTTGATTAGATCCAGATCAACGCAGTCATTTCCTTTGTATTCTGGTCGGAGATGGCTGCGGTTAGAAACTTCCTATTTCCTTCCTTCCTTCCTTTCTTCCTTTCTTCCTTGCCTGCTTTCTTACTTCCTGTATCCCTTTATGCATCTCTGTGACAGATGAACCGGTCAACTACTATCGTGACATGATAATGATAGTGGTAGTGGTAGTGCAACTGATAAACGAACTGATATAACATGCAGCTAGATTATACCAATCCAACGAATGTTCTAATTATAAATAATCTAATGGATTGGGGTATTGCAGGTGGTTAGAAGTTAACTGAACCGTGTATTATTACAAGTAGCAATGATCTTATAACATAACTAATAATGATATTGTATTATTATTGAGAGTGAACTACTAATAATTAGGACAATAAAGTGAAGTAGTTCATTTAGTAAATCTAAGTCTCACGTGATCCATTCAATATTCACATTTATTTGTATGCACACACACACACACACATTCGCGAACAACACAAACCAATTCATCTTTATTACCACCCTTACCCTTTATGCTATTTAAAACAAAAAGTAATCTTTGCGTATTGTAAATCTAAGCATAATGATCTACACGGCCGTCTACTCGAGTATTCCTGTCTATGAGATGATGTGTAGAGGGATAGCTGTTATGAAACGACGTTCTGATCACTGTCTCAATGCTACGCAAATACTTAAAGTGGCCGGTATTGAGAAGGGACGACGTACAAAGATACTGGAACGTGAAGTGTTAACCGGCGAACACGAGAAGGTGCAAGGAGGCTACGGCAAGTATCAAGGCACTTGGGTTCCATTTCAACGTGGTGTTGAGTTGGCGCAGCAATATGGCGTTGAAGCCTACTTGCGACCGTTGTTTGACTATCAGCCCTCGCAAGACGACGGTAGTATTGATAAGACACCCACGAAAGAGCAGGCAATGTCAGTGCTTCATCGAAACAAGGGCACGGTACCTTCTCAGTATACAATGTCACCAAGTGCATCAATCATATCTACACGTAGTAGTGGCGGTGGCAGTACTAGTAATCGATCTCAGGAAAAGAAAGCTTTATCATCATCTGCTAATACGACAACAGGCTATACAGCTAAATCACATCATCGTCAATCAACATCATCTTCTGTAACTAGTAATCCTAATATCAATATCGTTAATAGACCAGCTTCATTCTTACCGTTAAGAACAACATCTACAACTACTGCATCATCGGCATCAGCATCATCTATAGCTCGTCAACGACAACCATCGTTCATCTATTCAAATGCAAATACGCTTGATACATCATCAGAGTTACGTTCTTTGCCATATCACAGCAACAACAGCAACAACAACAACAGCAACAACAGCAACAATGTAAATAGTTCAGCAGATACAGCTTTCCGTTTAAAGAGGCGTAACAATAGTATGACAATAGATCATGATGATAATATGGAAACTGCAGATCAAAGTAATAGTCATATACACTCACTGTCTACCGATGAGACTCTTCTATCCAGTCCATCTAATAGTGGCAATAATCACTTGTACTATTCTACTGCAGGTAATGCGAAACGAGCTAGAAGGACGAGTCATGATGAAGAACACCGTCATCGTCGCAGCAGTTGACAGGGTCGCCTCGTACGGTACGGCCATCATTTCCACCTTTATCACCGGTGCCATTTACACCGACTATCACACTTGGTGCAAATTCGACACTAGCAAATACGCGTATTAATGGTAATGTCTCTAATAGTAATGGATAAAGTACGATTGATTGATTAATACTGGTTACATTGATAGATCATGAACATTCCGATGAATTGACATCCGATGAGCTTACCGCCTCGCAACAGGAAGCGGCACTGGCCAACAAGGATGAACAACGGATTGCACTCATGTCGATATTCCTAAGCGATGATCCTAATCATATGCCGGAAGTGCTACTTAACGAGGATTCACTCAATGTGCTAGACGTTAATATTGTTATCGACGATCAGGGTCATTCGGCCTTGCATTGGGCAGCTTCATTAGCGCGACTTCAAGTAGTTCGATTGCTATTAGCTCGTGGTGCAGATGTAATGCGTGTTAATTACGCCGGTGAATCCGCGCTCATTCGAGCCGTACTCGTAACGAATAATTACGAGCGAGATACATTTCCACAATTATTACGTCTATTAGGAGCATCGGTCCTACTACGCGATAGTCGTAATCGAACGGTTTTTCATCATATTGCCCTTCACGCCGGTATTAAGGGTCGTGTGATGGCGGCACGCTACTACATGTCCTGTCTATTGAGCTATCTCATTGAAGAGGAGGATAGCATTATAGGAGAGGAGGGTGGGCTCCCTCCCTATTGAACGCACAGGACACTAATGGCGACACTGCCTTGTGTGTGGCAGCCCGTGTCGGTTGTCGTATGATGATGGAGCAGCTCATTGAAGCGGGTGCCAGACGTGATCTTCATAATAAATACGATCTAGGTCCTGATGATTTTGGTGTAATAGGAAATATGGTAAGTGATGTCTGCATTTATCTATTTATTTATCTATTTGTATTAATAACAGTTAGGATACTGTGCTTACGAACAAGCCACTCGACAATGATGATCATACCGATCGATCGAGAAATGATCCACGTACACGTACTACAGCTGGAGATGCACGTAGTCGTGAATTACTAGCGGGTAAGTGAGACATCATCATCATCATCTATTACTATTGCTGTCAAGTAGCACGTAACACTAATGAATAACACTTACACACTCTAGTGGTGGAGCGCTTGGTAACCGATATGGATAATGATTTCGACACAGAGTTACGTATCAAGAAGGAGCAACTCCTAGAGGCGCAACAGCGTGTAAGGGAGGCCTCCCATGAATTAGCGAAAGTTCGCGGAAAAGCACATCAAGTACGAGCACGTGGTCGATATCTTTCACAGTTGAAAGTACGCGTCAATACGTTAACTGCACAATTGAAAGAACGAGAAGAGAAAGGAGAAAAGATACAGATAACAAACGAGGAACATACACGCGAACATTTATCGACACTACCGCTGGCCGAGTTACGCCTACAGCTTGAGGTGTATGAAGCACGAGACGTGGTTTTAAAAGAACAAATCCAGCAATTGTCCACACGGGATCGAGCCGCAGAGAAGGAGTCACGCTACCGTCGTCTAATTGCTGCATGCTCTAGAGTGCCATTAACAATGGTTGATCAACAATTAGACACGCTCACCACGGCGGTAGAAAGTGACGGTGACGCATTGGACTTGGAACGCGTTGAAGATTTCCTACGTAATCTTCCTACATCTATTCGATCACCATTTCATAATAACCCTAGTAATGGCAATAAGGAATGCACACCTGTTGATGAGCCAGCCTATCATTTGTCCTCTCAAGGCACAGACACTATTATGGATATAGCTGGAACACAAGATTCTATCGTTACGAAAACAGAACTGGACATGTCTGATCATGACTCTATCACTGATGAAGATTTAAGCATACCACTTGAAGTATCTTGATATGTTTCTATACTCTCGTATTATTATTATATTATTATATTATATTGTTGTTAATAAACATAGAATGCATTACAAAAAGTAAAATCATAATAGCATTTGATTCCGAAGTCATCCGGTATGCATTTAATGCAACAGGTACACTTTTTAAAATTACAAGTTCACACACACACCACACCCATACACAGCGAGTTTATTTAAAAGCCACACTCGTACTTTCCTTATCATACACTTTTTCTTTCATTAAAACAATTATTGTGCGCGCGCCCTACTACTTGTTGAACACATCCATCTACGTATAACCAGGCATACGTCTGTATTCGATTGGAATAAGCGACCTACACTACTACCATCTATTTGAAGGATATATTCTGTTTTCACACGCTCTTTTAGCAAGAAATACTTGAGATCTCGTGTTTCACTGTAAGTAAATAGTAGCGTGTATGTCTATCTGTATATATGCATGATCAAGCGATGAACTAGTAGTTTGTTGATGATCGGTATACTCGGTCGATCAGTTGCTTTGATGCTACGATAGAGATCATAGCATATAGTCATACTATATTCAGTATTGATTAGCAATCTTCTAGTCGTTACGGATGAATATTGCTAATCAAGAAATGCTTAGCCAGTGTTGATAAACCTTGTTCACTAATCCGATCCTTTCTCTTACCGTTTGTTCTCTATGTTATTCTTTGTGGCTTCTTGCTCACGCTAGTCTTGTCTACCACTTAATAGCGTGGTTGGACCTACTTCTTTTACTATCAAACACAAACCCACACACACACACACACAGACACACACAGACACCATGTCAACCATAGCAAAACAATCACATCGTCACCGTTCGGGTGGAGGTCCACGTCAAGAGGAACCAGATAACATACGCTCACTACGTCGACTATATGGTCGAGAACTAGGCACACTACGTGAAATGTTTGTAGAGTGGACAGATGAAGATCTATTACAAGTATTACAAGAGACAGATGGCCAATTAGATACAGCTGCCATGCGTATCAGTACCGGTAATAAACAGCCCGCTTTGTCTTGTTGTTGTTCTTGTTCTTGTTCTTTTTGTTCCTCCTCCTCCTCCTCCTCCTCCCCTTTAAATCATTGTATTAATCTTGTTGTATCTCGCGGCATATAGGTCAAGCGTCACAGTGGGGTCAGGTCAAATCGAAAAAGACGAAAAAAGATGAATACCAACGATCCTCCACATCAGCAGCATCTCGAGGTACTACAGGTAGTAATCAGTTAAGTAGCGGTTTCCAAGCATCATTGGCCGCAGCCACAGCAGCACAACAACAACAATCGTATTCACATTCGTCTCCGGCATCTACTACCACTACTACTACTACCACCACTGCCCCTACATCTTCACACACATTCAATAACCATGCTAGCAATGCGGGCACGAATTCAAATTATGGCACACGATACCAAAGCGGTACCAATCATCCATCATCTAATCAACATTCACATCGAGGCGGTAGCTCGACATCTGGCCGAGGACGAGGCGGTAAGCATGAATGATACCGCATACGGAACATTGTATAATAATCACTATTATTATTAGGATATAATGGTCGAGGTACACGACAAACACATGGCACAGCCAATCCTACATACAAGTCTAATGGTAAGTGATTATTTTGTATAGTAACTAAATTGATAACTAACTTTCTATCTATGTTATTATAGATATCAATGACACATCGGAATGGTCGACGTCTCATCATGTATCCAATAATTTGACAGAGGTCTCCGATGCACAATTACCACCTGATGTACCTAAACCAGTCGATCCACCAAAGGTGGCACCAACGCCATCAAAACCATCATGGGCACAAATTGCAAGGTAATTGAATTGTAGTATAAGGAAATAGTAAATGAAATGCGAATGAATCCTAACTTTTATATGTATATGTTAATTGCATATCTAGGCCGGCAGCTAAACCACCTACCGTTAAACCTGTTACTCCTACAGAAACGAAATCTGCCAGCACTACTACCTACTACTAGTACAGCAGATAAATCATTGGCTAATAATAGTAATAACAATGGTATAAATACCACAGCAGCACCATCCACATCCAATAAACCACCGTCGTCAACTGCAGAAGGTGGTACACCCAAAGCAGACAAAAGAAGAAGGCCAAATCTTCGACTACGACGACAAATGAAAAGAATGACGAATCAGCGACTAGTCATAAGTCGACACTTGCATCATCATCATCGCCATCATCATTATCTACAGAAGCAACGAATAAGAAAGCATCTGCAGAAGAAGCACCAGAACTGCAACAGCGTAGAAACAACGGCCAAAGCTAAACCGTCATCATCGACATCAGCAGTGGAGACAGCGGTCGAGAAAGATACAACTACCGAACCTATTTCTGTACAAACATCATCTAGTGTATCTCAATCGACATCAACTCCTGCTACCGCTGCTACTAGTGAGACAACCGCTACACCTGCTGCACGCCGATTGAAACAAGATGCCGCTGTTGTAATGCCAAGTGGACAATCTCCATTTGAACGTTTAGGTATGCAGTTCGGCAGTCTATGCCTATCAAGTTCCACGGCAGATGATGCGAAAACAACATCAAACCAAGAAAAGTAAGTATTTATAATTGCTATTACTATGATAGTGGTAGTCATGATGCTTAAATAATCGATATTAACCTGTTACAATGATAATAGAGCGAGTACCACCACAAATACTACTGCTACATCCAAGCTACCATTGTCCACATCAACAGGCAGTCCATCCTATTTATCACACGATACACCTGTTACTCCGGATTACTTGGAACAATCTGCTATTAGTGCTGCTGCTGCTGCTGCTGCTACTAGTGCCACTGCATCTACCACGGCTGCTGCTGCTCCATCTACATCATCACCTGTTGTAGCCACCGCTACAGCAAAATCACAGCGTGCATCGGTATCTCCTAAAGTGGCATCACCAGCTGTTCAACAGGCAACTGCAACACCACCAGCATCTACACCTGCTGCTACACCAACTGCAGCAACAACAACAACAGAAACAGCAACGGCAACATCCACTGCTACATCACTTCCAACTGCTGCCAACATGAACGCTATTAATCCATTGATGGCATCCATGGCTCATTTGTATGGTCAACTTCCAATCTCTCAATTGCCACCACAAATATTAGCCAGTCTCGCTGCTAGTAGTCTTGCTAATACGCCACAACATACCCTAGCTGCAATGATGGGTAATAACGCGTTTAACATGAACCAACCACTATCCACGAATGATTTGTATACCGAGGCACAACGTGCTATCATGATGGTAAGCAACTATCCTATATGTTAATCATTAAATATTAACATAATAATACTCTTTATTAGAACTTTTATGCTGCCAATGGTGGCAATCTAATGAACCTACCGGATACTGCCAATACAGCCAATGCCACTGCTAGTCCATTAGCGGGTAATCTTGGTGCTGCTAATACAGCAGCAGCAGCAGGTTATGGATCATTAAATAATCCGTTACAGCATCACCCATTGTACCACTCAAAGTACCCACAAGGTAGCACGATGCACACGGCCAACACTTCAAGTAACCCATTGTCTACCGCTACCGGTTCATCAATGACAACACTCTACCCGATGCACTATCCACTGGTGGTATGACAGGTATCAGTAGTGCTACACCAGGTGCCAATAGTGCCACCGGTAGTAATACTACACTACGGGTAACATGCCATACTATCCGTATTACTATATGCCCAATCATCCACATACACATCACCCACATCAATTCACTACACCCAGTTATCAACAAGCACCGCCACCACCACCACCAAATGCAGCAGCAGCAGCAGCAGCATCTCAATACATGAACAAGTCAATGTATCCAAATACCAACATGTTCGGTAGTAGTCATCCATTACCACATCATATTGCACCATCCATGTATCCTACAGGACCTGGTGCATCCACCATTAATGGTGTTGGCAATAATCTGGCATCACCTACTACAGGTGGCACCGGTGCAGGTAATCCATTGTCATCATCCACTCATACAAGTAAATCATCAACTACTGCATTAGGTGGTAGCACAAGTAACACTACTACCAATCCATCTAATACTAATACTGCTACTGGTGGTTATGGACAACCACATCACCATCACCATCATCATCTTGGTCAACAACAACCACAACAACAGCAACATCATCACCATCAACAACAACAGCAACCTCATCATTCTCATCATTCTCATCATCATCAAAGCCAACAGAATCAACATAGCAGCTTCAACACACCCAACTATCAATCTTATGGTGGCTATGATGAATTGAATATGAATATCGATTATCGTTCATTGCAACATCCATCACAGCAATCACAACAGCAGCAACAACAACAACAGCAACAACAACAAACATCAACATCTGTTCAATCATCAGGTCAACAATCCTCACAATCAACGGGTAATCCAAATGCTGCTCATGCCATGCATCACTTTCTATCCTCTCAATCGCAGTCACAATCATCGTCATCAGCCTCAGTCTCATCTAATTACATGAAGTCTGCATCAGATACCATTTACAAGGGTTATAGCAGCAGTAGTAATGCGAATACTAATCCAGGTGGTAGTGGTCACTCTACTACGAATTACTATCAGACAACACAACAACCTGCGTCTGCTTCAATTCAATCACACTCACAACAATCATCGACACAAGGTCCACCACCTACGCAGTCTAGCTCACAGACTATTTACACGTCCGTCTCATCTTATAATCAACATGCAAGTGGTGGCAACATTCCACCTGGTTTCCCTTCAGGTAGCTCGGTGAATAGCGGTAATCCAGCGGGTAATCTGCCCTCTAATCCTACCGGTCATCCCACTCATGTCACACCAACACGTATGCCTCATGGACCAACACAACCTTATTGGCAAAGTTAATGGATATATTGTTTATTATGAAGATGATGACTATCTAGATAACATACGTACGTACAAACAAACAAACAAACAATAGTAGTAATTATATAGGTATAGATAGATAGGTATGTATGTCTATTTCAAACTAGATAGAATGGTAAACATTTTATAAATCACAAATGAATAAAGTAGTATTTGTTGTTTATGGATTAGTGGTTGTGGTTGTTGTATCATTAGAAGAAGAATCATGAGATAATAAGGGTGATGATGGTGCAGATGATGATGATGATGATGATGATTGTGCAGGTGGTGGTTGAGATCGACGACTAAGTAATCTACGTAAACCACTGGCTGTAGTTAATGGTATTGAAGAAGGGATAAAAGTAGAGGATGAAGGTGTATCAGTAGTACTAGTAGATGTACTAGTATTAGATGTACTAGCTAACATAGACATGGGTCTAGTTCGAGTCTTTGTAGATCCAGTAGATTGACCTACAAGTCTTGTGGGTGGCATCGATGAAGTACGTGGTGGTCTAGGTGAGGTGGGTGACATGGGTAATGATGCCGATGATGAACTACGACTACGTGTAATGGGTGTACTCGTCATCATCATACTTGATTGATGTGATGATGATGGCAATGATATTGGTTCCTCTTTAATCATCATGGATGTAGTAGTAGTATTACGAGGAATGACACTAGTAGACTCGCTACTCTTTCTACTATGATTATTGATTGTATTCATAGTATTTGTCAAATCTTGAGATAATTGACTACTTTGTGTGCGACGTCGTTGATGTGTACCTCCGTTGTTTCTGATCGACTTTTATGATATTTAGCTTCAATTAAATAGTAATTAGTACTATCGGGTAAATCAAATGGATTAGAGGATGGTATCTATAGTATTAATTATATATATATAATGTTAGTATACAAATGTAATAGATAATCAAATAATACTTGCCTCTAGATTGACTTGTCGAGGTAATATTTTCAAGATTTTAGCAACAATCCAATCACGTTTCCTAATAATCAATTAATAACCATAATAGTAGTAGTCAATTAGTATACTTACCGTGTATAATGTTCAAATCGTTCTGTAATATGTAAAAAGTAATGAGGTGCATCAATGTTAAAAGCGGCCCATGCATTAGGATTACGTGTAGGTAGGAATAATACAAGATCATTAACCTTGAAACTATAATCAATGTCATTAGATATTACTACTACTGTTATTATTACTGTTACTTACTTGCGGAAGGTAATACTATCAGCCAATCTACCGTGTAATGCTAGTTTATCCTCTATTCAATATTATACAAATAGATTAATGATTAATAATACACTATTAGTATGTCATTATGTCATTTACCATAGAGTTGTGATTTTCATTACGTAAATGTTGCATTTCCTTTTGTAATGAATTCGACCATTGATGTAGTTTCGGTACAAGTTCATTCAGTGCAACTGTTGTTGTTTCAGCCGATAGACGAGTCATTTCTCGATAGAGATCAAGTAGAGCATCTCGTGAACGTACAAGTGGTGCACTATTACTACTAGTAGTATTACTAGTAATAGTATCCATGTCAATGGGTGTTAAAGGTGATATAGGAATACGCTTAATTAATATTTCTATAGAAGATGTCATCATGGATGTCTCCTCTTCTGTTCTATTAAACCATGGATTAGGTAGTAATAGATTGTTACTGTTGTTATTGTCAGGCTTATCAGTTGAATCATTTGCAATACATGTATTGTCATGTTCATAGGTTGACGTGTCAATGAGAGTAGACAAGTTCTTCAATTCAGACATTGTCATCATATCCTTGATACTCTATCATTAATGATGTATGTTAGTATAGAACAAATAATATTGATTTATATTGTTACCTGATAATGAAGTTGTAACTGTTCACAACTCATACGACATAACATTTCCCATTCCTCCAGTTGATCATTAGCTTCTTTAAGTGCCAATTCCAATGTAGATTTCTAAATTGTTACAGTGTAATTAGAGCTATTGATCTATTTATATATATATATATATTACCGATAATGTTCATCATATGAGCAAGTAACTCATTTAACAAGTAGGAGAATTGCTCCATTACTATTGCTAATGTAGTAGTTGTTGTAGTAGTGGATTGTATTGTTGCTCTATCTTTACTAGCCATCTATATCAGTATTGTGTTAGTACTATCATGATAATCAAGTAACAACAACAATAACACTAACCTTTAATCGATCATTAATGGTGGATGTCCATTGATCTAGATTATTTTGTACACTCGTTAAAGTGGATGTCATCTATTTTAGATTGTATGAGTATTAATTGACTATTCATTATGTATATTATTATACTAGTGTTACCTCAGTATTCTGCACTTTATATTCATCTAAATTGCTATGAACAGTAGACATCGATTGCTCGAGCATTGTACATTGATTTGTTAGCTTATATAATCATTCATTATACTGGTTAGTGAGTATCGAGTCAATATTAATAAATACACTTACTCGTTCAATAGTAGCTTGTTTCCCTCTTCTTGTCTAGCTAATTGTTCTTTTAACTGAAATATACGATTGATATTCATTAATTGTTCATATCATATATATCAATCACTTACCATATTGTTCTCATTATTAATCGTTCAATGGTCTGTTGTTGTTCCATTTCCTATTAACAATAATTAGGGTTATTTAAGTAATTATGTTGTATGACATATCATTGAATAACTTACTCTAGATTGCATTGACTGGTAATCATTCTCAATCTTTGTATATTGCTGCTTTAACGTGTCATAACGTTCCTTTTCCTCATTCAACTCTTTCTGCACCATCTCCATTGTCAAATGGGTTGATCCTAATGAGGGTGGACTCTCACTACGTGGTGGTTGTGGTGTTGGGTCAGAATGACAGAACTATGCATATCTGACTAGAACGATAGTTTTGCTGTAACAAGTTCTCTAATGAACGAATACGAGCCTCGTATGTCTATCATTGATACATGAATGTCAATACATGTATATATCCACTACAAACACTAGTAATTACCTTAACTTTCTCAGTTAATGGAGTAATCATCTCCTCTACTGGTGAATTATGACCACTACCCCTACTTGTACTACGACTACGTGCTGTGCCATGACCACTACCACGTATTGATAGTTGTGGTGTAGTTGATCGATTTCGATTGACATTTAACTGAGATCCGAATACATTGGCCTTTACTACAGCTTCCGCTATAATAAGTAGATATACGTTGGTTAGTAACATCTTAATGGTGTATATCACTTGATAGCACTAACATTTATCGAGTCCTCCTATATGCCAATATTAGTATTATTGTATAAGTATACTCAATCATTGTATTTACCTGTTGATGTTTTGTAGATGACACGCTCGAAATCTACCGGTAGATTATCCAATTGATGCATCATTTTAAGCATTGTTGCATGCAACTTATTAATACTGAGTAATGGTGAATCATTGGCACCTCCTGTTTCTGGAGTCATTTGACTCTTAAGATGGACAGATCCCGTTCAAATGCTAATAGATATGTTGTTATTATCATTAATCATTCAATAGATGTACACTTACCATTGACATCTTGTTTGTTAACATAGGCAATGATTCATTACTCGCTAGATTGGTGGATATCTCATATTGCGGTGGTTTATCATCAATACCTATAGATGTAGTATTGTTAATAACATTGTATCTATCATTTATTGTCTTACTTACCGGGAATACTGAATGGGATATACTGTCTAACCTCTGAGGCAAAGTTCTCCGTCTCTTCAATTCTTGCGATCTTACTTTAGCCATAGCTTCTGCTAATTCACCCGCTACTCTAAGCATGACCTGTCATGAATATTATTAGTTATATTCGATCATCTATTCATAGTATTGATGTAGTACCTCGGTGTACTCGTGACGTCGTGCAATCTCTACTAGACATGCTCCCTTTATGGGATATTAGCAAATTATTATATTACTATCTTTGTATTACACTTACATAAGCGATAGGCATACGATGAATATGTAGAAGCATGTTATACTTTTCAGATTGTTCCGTAATTGCCACATTTAAATGGTTCAAATGTGGTGAGAGTGCAGCAATACTAGATTGAATTCGTGACACTTGCTGTAAACGATTTAGTAATTCAATAGTCAAGTGGTGCTAGTAATGAATGATATTAGTTACACGTTACATTAGAACGAGGTAAGATTGACTAGTTACCTTTGTTTGTACAAATCGATCAACTGCATCACGAATAAATTGATCGTTTCTTTCACAAGCTACGTGGATATCATATATATTAGTAAATGTATCATAATAGGTGCAGTATTCATCGTGAGAGGTGAATCACTCACCCATTAGATATTCATGAGTGTGTATATCGACCAAGTGTTCAAATGCTGTTATTTCTCTCCGCCAATGATGGAGGTGCAGCCAATAGATCGTTCATCATACTCTTACTACGATGATAGTCTATGTGTAGAATATTAGATGATTACTGTACTGACTATGATAACTCATTATTATATTACTACATACCGCGTTCAAATACCTGAGCATGTTGTTCCAATTGTTGCATTCGTACTTCTGTTTCATTAAGTGCAATATCCAATGAGGCAAGACTAGTCAATCGATATTAGACGATGTGATCAACATGTATAATAATAATCATACTTACTCGATGCTTAATGGTTTTCTTTGTTCAAGTGTATTGCTATCTTGTATATCACGTACAGTATTCGTGACTAGTTTCATCTCATCCATAACTGATTCTATTGATCATATTAGCAATCATTATAATATATATATATATATATCAATTATAGAGACTAGTATTCTTACCATGATGATCAAGACAGGCACGCGCTGTATCACGAATGACTCTTCTACGACGAAATCAATTAGATGAACCGACTTGGTAACATCGCGTGCCAATACTCCATCCGTATCAACGAGTAATGCTTGTGAATAGTAATTGACGCTAATGTCTTCATATCTGCTTGAAAACTAAATAGAGATACACAAGTTATTTATCTATCTATTTATGTATCATTTAGTCATCATACCTTCGTAATAAATTATCACGTTTTGTTAATTCCTTTTGAACTGTAGTACGAAGTTGCTCGAATGTCTGAATGACCGTACTACACAATGATACCGTTAATCTCTCGTCATTTATATACCTGATACCGAATGTCCTACCTGACATGACTGTGTAGATTTCTTTGTGCTACACCAAGTGCCATCACTTGCATGCGCTGTTCCTCTACAAGTTGTTCGCAATACGCAGCATTGACGATAGCTGCACGCGCATACGCCTGACCTCGTCGATGATGATACCAGAATAGTTCGGCATAAGCATCACATCGTTCGCGAACAGAGCCACGCTTGGCTCGTTGTCGAAGTTGGCCAATTGCTCTGGTGTATCCTCTATTTACATAATAATGATTATTATTATATATATTAAGAATGGCTTGCTTGCTTGCTTACCTTGTTGTTCAACCTGTTCAAGTTCCGGTGCCTCCACTAGTCCTTCCCCACCACTCTCACCGACAAATAGTTGTCGATCGTATACTAGTATAATGAAGTTATCCGATGTAGAGAATGTTATCTTAGGCGATGCTGACGGTGAGTCTGACCACACTCTACTGGTTTCAGAGGTTTGTGTACGCTTCAAGTGTTCCTCCCGTAAAGGATCGCCATCACTCGTCATAACAATCTGATCGCTTACGGGTACTCCTGTCATTTCAGTGATAACATCTTGGAATTCACCAAGTGTTGTAACATTGGCTAAGATGGGCGAGACAATCTCTCGACCTGTCTCTGCTTGGTAGACCAACATGATTCCAATAGCAGTAGCAGTACTTGTAGATATACTACTAGTCCAGTGTATTCACACTTGACTACTCTCTTCTAATACAGACTACTTGTAGAACTATAGTGATTGCTCAACTAATATATAGATAATAAACTTAGTACAAAGTGGTCGAAAAGTAAGAAGGAGTCGTTGAAATAAAAAGCAGAGTGACTGTTATGAAGGGATATGAGTGTGCTTGTACGTTGTAATGCCACAGGTGTGAAGCATTCATTCATCATCATCATAAACAAGAATGATGTCGATTTATTACAGGCTTACTTTTTTCCTTCTTCACCTTCCTCTTCCAAGAACAACTGCTTCACCAGGTGTGTGTAGACACGCGTATACACGCTAAGAACAACAATAATTGGTTTCTAAATAGAATACAGTCTATTTATTATATTGTTTTGGTTACTGTAACAACCATGACGACAGCAGCAGTAACAGCAGCAGCAGAACCGCTTACTATGTTTGTCATAGTACGTAAAGATCTGGTCAAGGTGAGCAGGAATGAGTGTATATACGTGTATATGTATGCATAACCAGTATCTCGTTCTATTATTAGAGTTTGGATTGGCCTATAGGCGCGCAAGTATATATACAATGATAAATGGCGATAAATATCGTTTTACTTATTACTATTACGCTTATTATAGTGTCATGACTCAAGCATGCCATGCGGCTACAGCGGCATTATGGGAGACACGTCATTTACCGGATACGATAGCCTACATGGATGATCTACCTAACATGCATAAAGTAGTGTTGGAGGTATGCATATGCACTGCACAATGAAAAGTATATGTACACACGCACATACTACTATGCTAACACGCATTCATCTATCATTAGACGAAATCGCTAACTAGCCTAGAGACAGTTAGTGAAAAGTTAAAGACACTAGATGTCCAGCATTATCGATGGATCGAGCAACCAGAGAATCTATTAACGTGTATTGCCACACAACCAACACGACGCAGCGTAATACAAGAGGCTATCAAGAAGTGTCAATTATGGCGAAACTAATACACGGCATTTATTACTGATTATTATTACGAATTAAAAAAGTGTAGACAACTGACGAGTAGATTAGTGACGTAAACGTTTACTAGATCGTCTAGTCGCCACTATACTGACTTCATCATCGTCTTCCTCTTCTTCCTCTTCATCCGATAGGATTACTGTTGTCGCTTGAGATAGCTGACTAGTATTATAGCTATTACTTCGTGTTACTTGACTTTGATATGTATTGTGATTCTTTAAGGAAGAATCTGCCGCCCTAGGGCCAATATGTGTGGTATGCGACCATGGCTTCTGGCAAACAGGACATTTATGCGCACTCTCTGGTCGAAAGTATCGTTGAGCACAATGATAGTGTAAACGAGCATCGCATCGTTCATCATCACAACGTTCACCCTAATTGATTAGTAGCAATAGCAATAGCAATGAAAGATATAGTTAATAGATTGTTATCATTGCATGCTTATTGTATCTATACCTTGCTAATAATATCCATGCAAAGAGTGCACTCCTTAAGTAGCAAGTATTCATCTTTGAGTGATGTTTGCAACTCTAGTAATGTACGAATACCTAATGCATAATAGCCATTGCTGCAATAATAGATGAATAACAAGTGGTAGAACATAGTCAAACAGTATAGATTACCTAGAGTAGGATAGCCATCCATCAGTGATGAATCTCTTCAATAGTGCTTCCGTGTTAACACGCGTCATCGTAGGTGGTGAATCATTAAGAGCTTGTATACTAGAAATAGCATAAGCCTCGCTGTCAGGTTTGATAATCTTATCCAGCTATTACGTATTAGAGATGAGGATGTTATTATTGTCATTATATCAATTGATGCTTACTATTTTCTTAAAGTATTGCAACTCTTGCGACGAGTAACCTGTTGCGTATTGCGCTATTTTATCTCCATTCGTGTTGACCTTGATCGTGTTGTTGCGGCAATGGTTATTTATCTACAACTAAATGATGAATATCTCGTGTACTTACTAAAGCCCAACAAATCTCGCCTGTGTCTTCGTTGCTCGCCTTACGAAATTCAAGATCGTATTTATCAATGCCTCTATTTAGTTCGGCAATAAAGTCCAATAATCGTTCCTCATGATAAGGAACTATAAGTGGGATTAGAGAACAAGCAGCTAGATTCCGTTGTATTTTACCTTGCGTAACCTCACAGACACGTCTAAACAACTCGTGTGCCTCCTTCTCAGTGAACAACTGAGTGGCAATACAAGCTTGTAGGAATGCACGATGCGTATTACTGAATTGTCCTGCCATAACGAAGAATGGTGAGTGCGTATTTTGATTTTTGAAACAAAACAAATAAAACAAACAAAATAAAATAAAATCTAAATTACGCGTTCATCACACAATAGGCATGCACATTTAATGGAATGTAATACGTTTATTCGCGGTAAACTGGTTAAATAGTCATAATAAAAAGTATCGATCAGTTGATCTGTAACGATTGGAAACAAATAGATCAGCTTAAAAGAGGAGAAAGCCGTAATAATAATAGCTATAATAGTAATAGTAGTAATAGTAATAAATGTTCAATAAGGTGAACATTATACGGTGTATGAACAGTGTGATAACAGGGATGTATAGAGAGAGAGAGAGAGAGAGAGTAGTAGTACACATCGACATCGACAGAAGAAGAGGAAACGCAAAGAGGACATGATATATGTTTGTTGTTTGTATAGATGTATGTACGTGATGAGGAAGAGAATAAGGAATGAATGAGATGACAAGGCCAAAAAGGGCATTACCATCCATTGGAATGATTGAATTCTGACTTATGCCATTCGACTGGAAGTAAGGGCAGGAAATAGTTTGGATCGTAGTTGTTGCATACTGTAGGTTTGCGAGTAGCGTGTAGGTACCGGATGAAGTTTGGGATTGTCCGCGTACTCGAATGATTTCATTTGTGATTTCTGACTCAGTGCTTCTTCCTCTATTTGCTGGCGAATCTTATCTATATGACATAGACATCAACTCGATTAGTGTACAGTTCAAATAGTAAACTATTAGCAGATATATAGTCTATGACTTACCGATATGACTTTGTGATGTAGGTGACAAGGGCAATATCGGCGATAATGGTGACATTGGTGGTGAGGGAGGTGGTGTGGCCACTATCTCTCTCCTCTTAGCCATCTTATCAGATTGATTCATCTCCTCTGTAACTGCCGTACTGGCAGTAGCATTAGTAGTGGCAATCGAGGCAATTACCGACAACGAGAATTGATGGAAGCGCATCATTATTCAGCAGTTGTAACAAGGGTAACACGTATAACTGCAATTAGTATCTAATGGCGAGTAGGTAGCCACGAAAGGAAAAGCGTGCCTGCACGAAAATAACTCGAATAGTCACGATTGATCGTGGTAATAGTAGTAATAGCGACGTATATGTAGCGTATAGAGCAAGTGAGGGCGGATATTACGATATTAGGTGGTGACAATGAGATGACAGATGCGAACAAGTGATGATCAACTAGAATAAAGTAGATTAACTAGATTGAATTAAATCCTACATGCAGGTTGAGTCGAGTGACGGCGAATACAAGAAAGAACACATCCGTTGGAATGGTAATATTATTAGAGAGGACTAGTCGGATAGTTAGGCGAAGGGAAGGGACATGGGAAACGAGTAGTATTTTATAATCAGAGGCGTGTTACGTTTACAATCCTTTGTAACGAGCAAATGTATTCTATATTATAGTCTATTATGGCAAAACGCCTCCTTGAACACATTGCTTAATCATGTGCACTCATCCATCATTCATTCATGCTCATTCTATGTGGATGTGTATATGCGGGACAGGCCTCAACCAACAAACCCCACAAGATGGTGAATGTAGAAAACAGAAAGTTGTGCACCTTCGGTTCCACAGCTTGTATGAACGCATGAACCGGTTATTAGATCGCATGTATGGTAGTTGATTCGATAAATGATCATACAACGTCCTCATGTGTGGAATATGCCAAGTAAATGCTTCTATGAGTTTCTCTCTGGAATAGCATGGTGTGTATGAAGCATGCTATTCCAAACGAGAACATGCGGTAACTGCAAGGGAGACCGCACGATTCAATAATTATCCTTATCATCGTTATCATCATAGCATGCCAAAAAGAAATAGAATGTGCCGATTCAATAGCGGTGAACAGGTTTACCTTGAGCATGAAGTCAATGATGTCCAGACCTTGACGTCATAAACGAACGAGTGTCTAGTGTCTAGTTATCGCATGATGAACACAAAGACATTTGCACGGCATTTCATTGTAATCACAGCATGCCAGTCCAATAAGACACCGGCTAAATGATGAAGCTGACTATGCGGCAAAAGGTAAATAGATATGGTGCGTATGTCTGTGTACATTTGTGTGTGGAACTGAAGGCTAAACTGCTTGTTAAATGGTCGAAAGCAATCAAGTAGCGTTTCAAATATCCTGTTTGCTGAGGTCAACCGATACCGGCTAGTTGCAGAGAGAGAGAGAGAGAGAGCATTGTAAATATGCTTGCATAATCGGAATATTCCAGCGAAATGCAATTACTTGAATGGTTTCAGCATACCTATATGGACATGCTACTATTTCCTCTTTTACTTCAACTGTATGAATGATGGATTTACTAGTAGAATAAAGTGGATTGGATAAATGTGATGAGGTCATTTATTGTTTTCTTCCCTCATAATACCTGAATAGTTAACGCTCCTATGACTACTTCTACTCTAAAACGCTCATTCTTCAAGGTAGAACAACAACTACAACTAGTATTGGAATATCGCATAGCAGATGTAGTAACTTGTACCTATCTACATATAGAGACAATTACCTACTTGTCTCGTGTCATTCACATCAGACAGAGGTCGTGAACTATTTCGTCATGCACTCGACGAGGGCAATGCCGAGGTCTACTTTACACTAGCCGGTTGTTTTGCCACACAAGACGATCCAGCCTGTAGGTAGTTATGTCGTAGCATGCACTAATATTGTATTAACATGATATCGCTATGCTTAGTCTGTGGCTTATCCACCCTATCGATTGCGCTGAATGCATTGGAAGTGGATCCACTACGAATATGGAAGGGTGCTTGGCGATGGTATGTATAATTATAATGTATACTAGGTAAATACTAATCGATTGCAATGAATACACGGATATAGGTTCTCTGATGATATGCTTGATTGTTGTAGAAGGTTAGTGGATACACAATTGAATGAACCATCATCATATAAATATAACATTGCATCGATCCTTCTAGTCTCAAGGATGTACGCGAGAATGGAATTACATTAAGTGAATTCGCTTGTATTGCCCGTTGTAATGGACTTGAAGAGAGAACCATATTTGCCGATGACAATGCGTGAGTCTAATTGTCATCAATGTCATTGGATGAATTCAATACTAATCATCCTACTAATATTGCAATTCTAGATCATTAGAACAATTCGAACAAGATATTCAACGGTAATGTCCTTATCATTCGGTAGTCTCTGTCGTCTAATCGTATACATTCCTATTGTTATATCAGTGTGTGCGCCACTAGAAATCAAATCATTGCCATTTCCTATTCGCGTGCCATCCTCCAACAAACGGGTACTGGTCATTTCTCACCGATCGGTGCCTATTGTGCCAGTCAGCGAATGGTACTTGTACTTGATGTAGCACGATTCAAGGTAATATCATGCTTCTATGATGCGTGTAGTTACATGTATTTGCAGTGTATTAATACACGATCACTCTACTTGGAATGTCGCTTATACTTCTTTAGTATCCAACCTATTGGGTTCCAATTGAGCTGCTATGGGATTCACTAAAACCAATTGATCCTACAACCGGTCGACCTCGAGGCTACACCATCTTATCACGTCGATCATCGAGTTATGGTGACCCATACTGGGTGCAACTTAATCTGGACAAGTATACATGGGCCAACATTCTACTTACACTACGTGATGATCAACGTGAAGACAAGGAAGTAGCAGCGATATCGTTGCATTCCGTATTGAAAGCGTTAATCAGCGCATTTCCTACTCGTGTAGTTCATCGACGTGCACTACCATCCACTAATCTACTCGATGAACCTATACTTGCTAGTGTGTCCAATGAAATGAATAACCCTAATCATACAATAACAGAATCATTAGAGGAGATCAGTGTGGTTGACACATCTAATGATGAAGGATGTATCAACAGCTACTAGCTGATATTCAACAACAATCGACTATCTATCAAGCTGTCAAGGCTATTTACACGCAAGATATCATGACTACATCCACATCATCCAGTAATAGTACTAGTAATACAGAAGAATCCATTACACTTGCAACACTCATTCCTCTAGCTATGGTGCAAGGTATCTCTGGTCTCTTGTCGGCCAGTTCACAGGTTAAACTATGCACACTGGCTAATGGTTGCGGTGTTGATATGTCAACCGATTGTTGTAGTAAATCAACGCCAATTATC
Source organism: Syncephalis plumigaleata (assembly GCA_025201365.1). Taxonomy (NCBI): domain Eukaryota; kingdom Fungi; phylum Zoopagomycota; class Zoopagomycetes; order Zoopagales; family Piptocephalidaceae; genus Syncephalis; species Syncephalis plumigaleata. The sequence goes on from JAIXMF010000001.1 coordinate 1,160,414, forward strand.
ATGTCAGATCTCTTGAAAGGGAAGTCATGGCCATTCGAGATCAACTTGTAGCATTGACAACGCTAGCATTGGATGAAGGCTCATTCCACCAAGTCTAGTTGCATGAATCAAATCGATCTTGAATCCAACAGGAATACTGTCATAGTACTCGTGTGCCTGTACTATGACACTAAGCAATAATAAACATTTCAAATCATTTCCTATTTTTATTTCCTCGCTCTCTTTATCTAAACACTTTTTCTTTGTCATTCGTCATGACTACAACCACTACTACAAAACAGCAATTACTCAATGAATACTTTGCTGCATTTGAATATCAGGGTCAGTTTACGCTAGAACAGTTTGCTAGTTACTTTCCACCCGAGTATCAGTAAGTGTTTCGATAGGGATATTGTATAAAAAGTAATCTCGCGTAACATGCTACGTAGACAACATGGTAGGGTTAAAACCCTCTATAAGGAATACACTCAATGGCGGAATAGTGTAAAAGCATCGCTTAATAGGAATATTGAACAAGAATGCGATGAAAATGATCCACAAAAGATGACGCCAGTATTGCCATTGACGGCAATAAGTACGACCAAGGTAATATAAATTATTACTACTACTACTACTACTACTATTACTACTGACATTTATATACTAGGATATGGAACGTCAACCATTAGCGGAAAGTGTTAGGACACTCAATAAAGCTAAGCAACAATTGTTGAAACAGCAACAACAACTGAATCAACAATGTGAACATTATTTGCAAGAAATGACCGCGTAAGTAGATGGAAACAGTAACAACAACGTCAATCGTAGTATACATGATTAACTAACATAGTAAATAATGAAATCTAGTATGGGTGATGCCATCGATACCATGACAGTGGATACTGTAGATTTGAATGTACTACCACTTGAATCATTACAACAACAATGGGCTCAATCTAATCATATAGCATAACTTCATATACGTATAAATAAATGGATATTTCAAAAGAAGCAAGAAAGCTAGTTAATGTAGCAACCATCACTTCTTTATTCCTATAGGAATGCGTATGTGTGCGTATGTGTGTGTGTGTGTGCATATGTATGTATTTGTGTATTTGTGTGTGTGTGTGCGCACTTGTGCATACTACTAAAGCTTTTTAAATCAAAACATCGTGTGCTCTACAACAACATCCTGACCAATTCACAATTAGGCATCAACACCGATAGACACACCACGAGTAATCTGGCCCCAACCGATTAATCTAATGAGATAATTACATAGTATAATAGTAGATTAGTAAATAGAAATGACTATTAATTACGCGTGTACGTATAACTTACCGCCAGTGCTTGTCAATACGACGACTAAGTGCGATCTTTTCACCAATTTCCGTACAGGCCGGTGCAGTTAGTTGAATCTTGGCCATATCACCCTTGACACTCATGACTCGACCACCGGTGGAGGTACTACCGATGTTTACCATGAGTACTTCATTCTTGGCCAATTTTTGTACCTAATAAATATGAATATGAATATCCTATATCTATCTATCTATCTATCTATTTATACGTATTAGTTACCTTGGCTTGTTTCTTATCTTCAGTTTTAACACCCAATAATCGACGAAGTAAGAAGAAGTTGACTTCAAGATCCGTGTAGATATCTGGCAATTTGCCTACTGCACCCAATACTTGACCCACCAATCGATCAGCTCGGCATAATGTTGGATCAATCATGGTACCGACACCTAGAATATTGATTCAATTACGTATTAATAACAATATGATGTACATTATATATTATATTGCTTACCAATCAAACCACCCGGTACTGCAAACTCCAATCGGTTGTTTTCAGCTAATAGAGTAATGATACGCGAGAAGATGGGGCGGCATCGAATACGACCCTCGCCATCTTTGCTTACAATACCTGGTCGAACTTCGATTTCATCTCCCAACTAGTTGATTGATTTGCATAATAAATTAGTCAATGTCATACATACATACACGTAAATGTGCATTCTTTACCTTGAGTACACCGGTAAGAATACTGCCACCAGCTACACCACCCTTAAGGTCATCGACCTCAGCACCTGGCTTGTTAACATCAAAACTACGGATGACGATAAGACGAGGCGAGGAGGTAAAGTCGCGTACTGGAATTGGGATACGCTTGACGATATACTCGTTGACAGCATCGATGTTGTATTTAAGCTGAGCGGAGATGGGTACAATAGGTGCGCCATCAGCGACTGTACCCTTAATAAACTCGAGAATGGTTTTGTATTGTTCCTCGGCTGCTTGTTGCTTCATTAAATCAACCTTATTCTGCAAGATAATAATATGACGCAATTTCATAATCTCAATGGCTGCCAAATGTTCACTTGTCTGCGGCTGTGGGCAAGGTTCATTACCGGCGATCAAAAGCAACGCGGCATCCATAACCGCTGCACCGTTCAACATAGTTGCCATAAGAATGTCGTGACCGGGACAGTCAACAAATGAGACATGACTATTAATGAGGATAGATTAATACATGTATACCAGTTAATGTGTTATCGCTATTACCGAAGCAACTTCATGGTACCAGTGCAACCGGGACGTTCGCATGGTGGATCATCCTCCTTGTCACTACGATACGATTTGTAACAACCGGGACGTGGACAATCATCGCTATCGCATTTGTAGATCTGTTTATCAAGAATGGTAAGCTCACTAATATGACAAGGAATATGCTTATATTACGCTTGCACACTTGCCTTTGCATTGGCATAACCGAGCTTAATCGTAATATTACGCTCCAATTCGTTCTTGAAACGAACAGTCTACGCAATGACTAGTAGTTAGTATCGTGCATACTAGAGTGTTTCCCGATCCACGTACCTGTACACCGGAGATAGCTTTTACTACGGTAGATTTACCGTGAGCTACGTGACCAATAGTACCTATTTGATAAAAGTGTTTGTGGTTAGATTCATCAAATCATCATATCGTTTATTCTATCAATATTAGCAGTTTCCTACCGATATTGATGGTGGCCTGACGAGAAATAACCTCGGGAGACAACGGATTAAGCGTTGCAGGATCAATTGCTAGTGCAGTGTCAGCCATCTTGTTCTAGATGTCGTATACAATCGGTAGATATAGTAGAGAACTACGCGTCAATAACAATAACACAATAGTAATAATAGCAATAGTAAGAAATAATAGCCTCAGCACGGCGAGAGAGCCAGTACAAGAAGATAATCGCAAAAGAGCAAAGAGAGGAGGGACGATCAGCAGCAGCGGTGGGTAAACGACGACGCAATAGTCACCTTGTCTGATTTATAGAACAGAGCAACACAACTGTAAATAATAATGACAGTAGTTGTAGTAGTGGTGGTAGTAGTGTGGAGACACGATAGACTAAAATCTTTTTAGCAAAAAAAAGTGAATACTAATTTATCTCCTAATTACTGTGCTTCATGAATTAGAAACTATACAGTTTTCAACTGTGTCTATGTCATATTTTACCAAGTTGGATACAGAATACGGCGACTTGTTATTTCATTACATACGCTATTGACCTGACCTGGACCTATTCTTGCTTCATTTATTTGACTTACTATCTATTTGTGAAGGAATCCATGGTATGTTTACTAAGAGTAATAATAAAGATGATAGAAAGATAACTTTTGTTTTAAAGGCAACTAGTGATATACTGACAGGAATGGTAGAAATGCCGAACGTAGTTGGTTCATTGGTGACAACGCATAGTGGCGATGTTATTACGGTAAGCATTGAATAGGCAAAGGAATAACAAGCTGCAAATATTTACTTGACGGCATTATCGAACAAATCAAGAGTACGGGTGAACTTGTGGAAAAGAAGGATTCTCGTTTATTATTACTGGGATTACTACGTGATGTAAACGGTTTATTGACCAAGGATCCTGAAACGACGAATGCAACATTAAATCGTTTAACAAGTAAGTTAGCTTGAATTAGTATTCATTCGATTGATGCGTGTACACTAACAATGCGCGTATGCTCTCTTATGCAGTTAATGTAGGAAGTGTGGAGTTGCAAACTACGCTCGATGAGCAGCATATCTATTTGGTAAAAAAGCGCTACGATGCTTAAGAGTCTAGCAATGATGTGGTTGTCATTCGTAGAATATCACGCTATTCTACTCGCTGATGATGAGACATGATTACATGTTGTATTTACGATGCAGTACTATATTGTTTAAAGGGTAAATAAAGTATAAAATAAAGCTTTAATATTCATACGTTATCACTATGGCATAAACAACGGGGAACACGCTATGCACGTTGGCAGCGATGTTAAATTCATCAGATAAAGAAAACATGATAGCAACATCAAGCAATTCGATAGAAATGCTTAATAACCAGCATAAGCATTCGAGCTATTGTCATTGTAGATGTTGGCAGTATTTGCGCTGGTGCTGTCGACTTGGGCAGGTGTAGATGTAGGTGGAGTGGTCTCATAAATGTCCACTGCACCTTGACTGGCTACTTTTTGATACGTATTCTGGTTAGTAGCAGGTGGTGGTGGTGGTGGTGTGGACGCGATGTTGGTAGCTGGTAGAACGGCAGCAGCGGGATATTCACCATAGGCAGGATGACCGGCAGGATAAGGTGTGGCGTATTCGACGGACACAGGCTCATCGCCATAGACATCGCTACCAGCCGAGGATGGCAGGCTAGACTCGTAAACATCCGTGCTTGCCGAGTCTACGGCAGACGAGGTAGTGTTGCATGGTTCCGTACCAGCTGAGATCGTCTCTGTGTACTTTACAACAATGACGGTCGTCTTAGTGACAGGCTTTGTAGTATCGCAATCGCATGGTTCCTTAGTCTCGCCCGTACTCTCAGCATCAGCTGGAATAGGAGCTGGAGGGGAAACTTGAATAGGAGCAGGAGCAGGAGCAGGCTCTGGCATTGGAACCGGATCTTGGGCAATGTAGTTAGTACCGCTGTAGATATCTTCACCTGATGGAACACTATCATCACATGGTGTTTCTTCCACTGTGACCGGGATTTGCTCTACAATTGGAGCTGGGATTTGCTGTACAACTGGAGCTGGAGCTGGAGCCGTGTAAGTGTCAGGAGTAGAGTATGTATCGGCACCAGAAGAAATGGTATCATTGCATGGTGGTTCTTCAACTGTAACTGGAGCTGGAGCCGGAGCAGTGTAAGTATCAGCACCAGAAGAAATGCTGTCATCACAAGATGTACACTCAGTTGGAGTAGTAACAGGAGGTGGAGCAGGAGCTGTGTATGTATCGGCACCAGAAGATACAGTATCATTGCATGGCGGCTCTTCCACTGTAACTGGGGCTGGAGCAGGAGCAGTGTATGTATCAGCACCAGAAGAAATGCTGTCATCACAAGATGTACACTCAGTTGGAGTAGTAACAGGAGCAGTGTATGTATCGGCGCCAGAAGAAATGGTATCATTGCATGGCGGCTCTTCAACTGTAACTGGAGCTGGAGCTGGAGCAGTGTAAATATCAGGAGTAGTATAAGTATCGGCACCAGAAGAAATGCTATCATTGCAAGATGTACATTCAGTTGGAGTAGTAACAGGAGCAGTGTATGTATCGGCGCCAGAAGAAATGGTATCATTGCATGGTGTTTCTTCTACTGTAACTGGGGCAGGAGCAGGGGAAGTGTATGTATCAGCACCAGATGATACAGTATCATTACAAGATGTACATTCAGTTGGAGTAGTAACAGGAGCCGGAGCTGGAGAAGTGTAAGTATCAGCACCCGACGATACAGTATCATTGCATGGTGTTTCTTCCGCTGTAACTGGAGCTGGAGCTGGAGCTGTATAATCATTTGCGGTGTAAGTATCAGCACCAGAAGAAATGGTATCATCACATGGTTGTTCTACAACTGTAACTGGAGCTGGAGCGGTTGTAGCGTAGGTTTCTGCACCGGATGATACAGTATCATTGCATGGTGTTTCTACAGTTGGAGCTGGAGCCGTGTAACTAGTATCACTATAAGTATCAGCACCTGAAGTGGTGGTATCGTTGCATGGCGTCTGATTGTTAGTGCTACCGCCATAGGTGCCCGTTTCATAGACATCCGTGCTAGCATTGGTGTTAGTACTGGCACTACCACAGGTAATCTTGACATCCGGCAAGATTTGCCAGAAATCCTTGGCACCACCCACTACCACAGCACGAATGATCGAGTCTTCACATCGATCAGGTGTCCAGGTGAAAATGGCATTGCCTGGTTTGGGATCCGGTGACGAGTGCGTAATTACACCGTTTGCACCAACCGTTAAATCAGCGTCACAGTTGGGTTTATTGGATTTGAATCCCTCTGGTATGTTAAAATTGCCATTACGGATCTTGTCATTATTGGCACCTTGCACATACATCAATAGACCTCGATAGGATGCGGGATTCTGCAGTAGGATCTGCATCGGCTGACCAACCTGGAAGGTCGTCGACTGTGGAACAAGTCTAAATTAACATATGACAAATGCAAATAATGTTCATGGTAAGTATACGATTAATCGCCACACACGCTCTCCTTCCCATTATTTACCTATATCCCAAGTCTTGACTCTGACCTCCCATCTTTGCGATACGTTCTGAACGAATCACACATGCCGGAGCACCATTGGGAAGCGCAACTGCAGCACTGACCAAAATCAGTGTTTGCACTGCAACAGCATAGTTTTTCAGTAAATGCATAGTGGAGACGTAAATGAACTAGTGTTATGAGAGAAATGCAGTCGCCGCCAGGGCGATATGTATCAATTGATAGGGATGAAAGTGTAGAGAGAGAGAGAGAGGGAGAGAGAGAAAAAAGAGAGGCGAATGAAGAAGTGAACGGTCAGTCGATATAATCCAAGGCGAAATGGGTAGGAGGTGGATGCGTTTATATATGGAATTGTCGTGGAAGTCTCAATTGATGTGAATTTAGGCGGGCGGCAATTTGTAGCTGGGTCGTTTTTGGTTTGGCAATGTAGTAGTAATTTGGGAAATCCAATTATCTAATGTGGTTGTTTGAAAAGAACGTTGTAGTCAAGAGCGTAACACGATCAAAAAAAGGCAAGTCAATGTTGTTCAATGATATAAAGATCGAACAATAAAGGCATATATTTGAATTGATAAATCGTGGAAATAGTAGTTCGTTGCATGTAGCGGTGAGGAGGCAATCTCGTTGTATACATGAAATGTGTCCATTTTATGTCATTAGAAGTGCGTCATGGAACATATACCGGTTAATTTCCCGATTACCAATAGTAGAACCGGATTTATAATAGCAATTATCCTTACTCCTTATTTGGCAATCAGAATTACCTAGTATATTGTTGCATAAAACACTCCGAAAAATGTTAATTCAATCAATCTAAATGCCGCATATTTACCACTCAGTTTGGAGCGAGATATCAAGTAGTTATTCCATTAGAAGCGATAGAAAGCTTAAATCGTATAGTATTTGTGTGCATGTATGTATAAATTAAACGCATGGCATTAGAAACACGGGTGAGATCTATAGTTAATCCACAGGTGTCGCTATTTCTTTTCATGAAACATCAACTGATAGCCGGAGTGATCATTGTAACAAATGCGACTTTTATTACTTTTCATGGATTATACCAGATGCAAGTTACTTGTTTTGCTCGCACTATCAGCGGAATACAACGAGAATGTAGAGATTGACTCGTTCGAACAATAGAAATAGCATTACAGTTATATTTAGCATTTTATGGATGTGATACAATCATAGAAGAACCTAGTCGAATCCATACGATTGCCAAGAATTCAAGCATCTTGTTATTTATAACAACTAGAGTATTCATACAGTATTGTTATATAAATATATAGAGTGTACAATAATAATAGTCACTCTATTTGATTACCTAGAACTTATCTTACTAATACAAGTTAATATAAATAAATAGATATTATATCCATACAATATACGTATATATTGATCAACAAAACATATGAAATGTAATTAGCAGTAAGATACAGCGGTAATATGTTTAAATTACTTTATTAGCAAATTTATATCGAATTACATATATGATCATGTTATGACATTCTAATTTCATGACACATCTGCTGAACGACGTCACACGTGTTGACAAAAGACAAATTATGAGCCATGATTGGTAAGTGGAAAAAAAGAAAGAGTCATCATCATCATCATCATTATTATTATGGTTCCGTGATGTGATGTGATGGTGGATCCATATTCATACGCTGTCCTCTGTTTCTTTCTCTGTCATTATTACTATTATTGTTATTACTATTGCCGCTCTACACTATTACTGCGTTATTGATACACTTATGCAGATCACCATATTACGATTTGTTCTCTGTTCAGATTAGTTTATTTCGTTTCTCTTTCTGTTTCTTTTTTGTAATTATTCGTCATGCAGCCACACCAACCGTATATTGAACAATCGAGTTCACAACAACCACAACAGCAGCAATCGCAACAACAGAACAGCAACAACAACAACAACAATCATCGCAACACCATCGTGCCGACAAGCCACGTATGGCTAATGGAAAACAACCAGCTCACCGATCGTACGATAAGCCATACTCCAGTCATGTCGGTCGTTCTAAACAACGAGCATTGCCTGACGTGCTAATGCTCAAATCGGAGAAGGTTCTTTGCTTCTGTGGTTTACCTGCTACACGCACGGAATCACCGGATATTGGTGGTGTATACGATTGCCATTTTATGAACACTACGTTTCTGTCGGATAGCACGTCGAATACGTGTGCAGGGGGGATCCAACTACAAAAAGGGCTGCAGGCCAGTCGACGTGTACGCGTGGCAGAGACAGCGAAACGTTTACTAGGTGAATGCAGTCAGTATAACAATGGCGTTGGTGGTGGATCCTCCTCGTTTACAATACCTGAACTGAAATCGAGAGACACATTCCCAACTTGGAGGCGAATTGGCAATCGCATCCTGATCGTGAATCCCCACCTCTACCTGAATTACACGCGCGTTCTATGCGAAATGCATTGCGAAAACACTGGGAGAAAACGATAGATCCGCCTGTTTGTAGTTTTCACGTTCATGAAGACGCGTGGGATGAGATTCGTGAACAAGAGTGTGCCTGGTATGATTATACGTGTAGTAAAAATCGTCCGAGTAGCTCGAATGAGCCATCGCTTATACGTCCATCGGAAATCTATCCGAGACCGGCCTATGAGAACACGGAGCTGATGTTGTGCCCCTGGTTCAATGCTACTTTCTGTATTGCTTTTCGCGCGTTCTCCCGTGGACCACGCCGAGTCATGCAATTACCAACGTGCTATTGCGGTGATCCAGTGGTGGAGGATCGTGAGTTTCCAGGATCGTGCAATGGACGACGCTATCGATATGTATGCAGTCATGCTAAGGAAGGTCTACCGAATCGATGTGCCTGGATTCTATGGGCCGAGCATATACCCTTTGAACAGCCGCAGCATTTACGACATCCCGTGGGTCCTGTCAACACTAATCCCGAGGATAATCAGATTCTCAATGAACGTCGTACTTCATTACATGATGTAAGTATACAATGTTATCACATTTATTTAGCTAACAATTAGACAAATAGAATAATGGAGGGATTGCTGGTATACATGTCAGACCACCGGATCCAATTGTTACCGGATCCACCAGCAATTATCATGGTTCTAGAGATCAATGCGTGCAAGCACCAATGTCCTCATTAGCGATGTCATCTACCGTTCAACACCAGGCTAGCGAGCAATCCCCAATAAGTGATGAGGATGGACCGGTATGGATATCGAATAGTAATCAAGTTGCACCGTCAAGACGCAAGAAAGCGAATACTACTAATAGTACTAGTAATAGTAATCATCAGGTGGAGACATCCAATGATGTTGTTAGTCAACAGGCAAGAGCGTCTACTTCCTCGAGTCAATCCTATTCACGACGAGGTGCATCATCGAGTACACAAAATATAAGTGCTACTACCAGTGGTTCAGCGAATAATGAAGTAGATTCGTCATCATCACTAACTAATGGCACTGCAAGACGAAAGAACAATAAGAAAAAGAAGCAACCTCGTAATCAGTATGGTGAAGCAGCTTATACAGAACGTGTGCACAACCATTCCAATTCCACAAGTAACAACAACAACAACAATAGCAGTAACAGTAGTGAAACTAATACAACAAGAGAGACGCGTCAATCCAGAACACTCGTGTCAACCGCAGTTCAAACGACACGTTCACGCACGACAAGCGAGGAAAGAACAGCGTCATCTAATGCACATGTACCTATATCTGATTATAATTACCGTCCAATACATCTACTTACCCACCACATTCTACGTCCCCTTTGGCTGCAACTTATACCAACAATGCATCAACATCAGCAACATCAACACCAGCAACATCAGTACCAGCATCAACATCAGTATCACGCACTCATGGATATGGTTACAAGTCAAACACGCATCATCGAGGTAATAATGCCAATGTTAATGGATATGGTATGGCACCTACATCGTCGCCATTATCACCACCACCACCACATCATCATCATCAGCAGCAGTAGCAGTAGCCACAACATCAAATGATGTAGCTATATCCTCTTCAACACATTCTAGTATGACAGTAATGGATACAAGGAATACAGCAACATCTCCTCCAAATCGTACACGAGGGTTTAGTCAGTCATCGAATAATCCTAATTATGGTAGAGTCAATGTCATATTACCTCCACCTATTGAACCTACAATATCTGAAGTAGTAGATACTCGTACTCATTACACTACAACTACTCTGAATAATGATGAATCTGATTCTAGTTATAGAAATCGAAATAGTCATCGTAATTCTACTACTACTACTACTACTACGAACAATAGTAATAGTAATACTGCCTGTAATCATTGTAATTGTCATTTAGAATCACGTCAAATAATCGATCTTCTGTTATACATGAATCACGAGAGGAATCCACCAATTATACTGGTCAATCAACAACACATTCCTCGTATTATCCTTATAACAATAATGTATCTACAGAGGAAGAAACGAGACGTAATTCAACTCGTTGGTCGAATCAATCTACAGAGCCACCGTATGCCTCAGGGTCAACTAACGATCGTGCCAATAATGCTACTGCAACAGCTACTACTACTACTACTACTACTAGCTCGTTTACGCGTACTGCACCGCGTGGACGTGCACCATTACCACCACCCTTACCCGATCCAATTGTGACTAGTCGTGAATCTGTAGCGGTAAACATGGGATCTAACATGGGAGTATCTACATCTACATCTACATCGACTGCAACAGTAGCTACATCTACAATGCCCCCACCCATACAATCATCTAATCCCGAGGATATCCCATTACCCATTGGTATTGACGCTCAACGAGATGCTTTCCGTCGTTTACAAGAGGAACTACTACAGATGAAGCATACCAATCGACGATTACAAAATGAGAATACTTACTTGCATCAAGTGAATGAGCAATTAGAGAGTACTCATACGGAATTATTACAAATGACACGTAATCAATTAGTACATCTCGATAGTAATACGATATTGAATAGTAATACTGCCACTACTGCCACTACTACTACCAATATTACCACTAGTATGAATGAAGGTGAAGATATTGCTAATAACACTAATGCCGCCAATGTTACTACTCTCTCATCAACGGGTGTCAGTTCACTAGAGGACAATGCATCTCAAATATCCATTCCTACCGAGTGGCGTTGTCGTATTTGTTATGAGCAACCAATCTCACAGGTTATCATACCATGTGGACATGCTGTTGCCTGCGAGAATTGTGCACTCTCCTTTAGTGATCACTGTTGCGTATGTCGTAGTCCTATGACACAAGTCATTCGCTTGTATTTTGGTTAATGTGAAGCAGATCTATTTTATTTTACTTTATTTTATATAATAATCAATGAATAAAGATATCAATGAATATCAATGAGTGAGTGAGTAAGTGAATGAACAAACAAATGAATAATGAATAAATGAATGCGCGCCTATATATGAGCTTATATATATATATGTGTGTGTGTGTGTGTTGTGTCTTTATCTTACAGACATACCCCATCTTGTATCATTATAATGAGCGTGTACTATAATACGCTACCTTCATCATGTAGGATGATGATGATAATGATAATAATGATCAAGTAGATGGGAGAGAACAAGAAGAGTGTGCGTCTATCCATACATATATAAATATGATATTCCTCTTGTGTATATATCATCTTATATTAATGGAAAAAGTAACTACTTTTACTGACTGATTTAACATCAAATTGACCACGCGGAGGTAATGGTGGGAATTCAATGTCAATCCATGATGATTTGGAAGTGATAGCAGTAGTACTTGTAGTAGTAGTAGTACTTGTGGCATTATCGGTAGTAGCTGATATAGTATCTATTGGGGTCATTTCTTCATCTTCATCTGGATGTTCATCTGCTGGAGCCATTGGATCTACTATTGTTGTTGTTGTTGCTTCTGTTGATGTGCTATCACTGATATCACTAATAGTAGAAGTATCTTCAGTGGTGAATAATGCTTGCATATCATTACTATTAGTATCAGTGGTAGGAATGGTAATTGTTCATCTGTCAATTCCGTGGCAGTATTTATCGATTTATCCGTAGATGGTTTACCAAGAATACTGGCAGGCATCTTATAACCGGCATATCGTTCAATAAATTCATTACGTAGATTCTCCATAATGGGTTGACTATGCAATTCGATGAATTGATCACGTAACAGTGCACTCATCATGTCAATATCACAAGCGTGTGTCCAGTAACTATCGTGTACGGCAGCGAATGTAAGACCATGCTTCTGACAAGCGATAGCTGACAAGATCATATGTGTTGCATCGAGTGAATGAACAAAATTGGGAGGGAAGGCTGTACGTTGTTTCTGCGCATTCACCGGTGTCTCTACATTGGGATCGGATACTGTAATGGATTGTAACACGGTTCTTACCTAATATTACAATGATCAGTATGTTTGCTAATGGTAATAGTAACAAGTAATACTTACTAATCTACGATTACTCTTACGATAGGGTTGTACAATAGGTAGACCCAATGGTGTGGTCCATATAACACTTGTCATCAATTGATTACGTCGATTATTGGCACTACTACTCCTAGTGGGTTTGCCGCTAGATTTCTTAGTAATTGTTTTACTAGTCGATTTCTTGTCGGTAGATGTTTTTGCGTCAATTGCTTCATTTGGAATACTCTTTGCGATACGTCGTGCCGATTCACTAAGCCAATCTTGTAGGGCGCGTGCACCTTCAAACATCTCGCCTAACGAGTTAAACACCTGATGCGTTAGATAGGTGGAGTAACGCCAGATATTCTCCTCTGGCAAGTCATCCAGTTCCTTTAGTCGATTAGCAATTTGATCGCGTGCCCCGACAAATGTGACACCGTACACGTTAGTCATGACTGTTTGTTTGACAATCTATTATAGTTGTAATGGTGAATATGATAAGTTATAGTGCAATGAGTAATCGATCAATCACTATTACCTTTCGATTAATCTTGCCCTTGAGCGCTACAGCCTCCTCGACTCCGTTGGCTGCCTGGTCATCAATGGCCTTATTAACGAGGTTACAAACACCGGTGTACACATCTTGAGGGAAATCTGATGGTAGTAGATTAACCTGCGTGGCACCCTGTACATCACCACCTAATGCGGCATAATGTTGTAAACCATTACAGGTACCATCCTAAGTAGTATACAATATTATAGTTGATTAATTGATTGGTAAGTTATGATAGTTTGCATAGTATCGTGTACAATAATCCTACCTGATGAATGGGCAGACGACTCTTGTATTCCAATGGGTTAGGTGATCTTAGAGCCTCTGTTAGTTCAACACAAGCAGCCAGGGCTTGCCAGGCATCTTCTGCCTTGAGCCACCATTGACGTCCCTATTATATATATATATATATATATATAGATTAGTAAATACACATTGATATCAATGGCTACTTACATGAATAGGATTATCAGCTGAATCAAAGATATCCTCCAAGTGTAGATCTACAAATTGAATACGCTCTGTAAATGAATGTCTATAAACAACCAATACAGTTAGTTAATTAGTTAGCATGTCAATTATTAGTTGTACTTACTTATCATAACCGGCTAAACTGGCAAGTTGAATCTTTAACCAATTCAATCCCTTCTCTCCTAATGGTTTACCCTCGGCAAATAGCAGTAGACCACGACAAATATCATTGCCTAAATGATTGAATAGCGGTGGAATGGGATAGGCACGTCCTCGGAAGTCAAGATTATGCGGGAAGTAGATAGTCTCGCCTACAAACTGAATAATAGTATGGTTATTTACAATGAATATTAGTCATTTATAGTAAGGGTAGTCACAGTTCTACTTACAGATCGAGCAATTTCAATCTTGTAATTGACATCACAACGTTGCGAGTGATGATTACGGAAATCGGTTTCCAATTCTTAACTGAACTATGCCATTTACGTGTTTCCTCATAGTTGTCGGGTTTAATCTCAGGTTTAGGCGGTAGATCAAGACTCTCCATTAATGATGGAATACATGGATATTCTTTACCAGAATTCCATGCATAAAGTGCAACATTAGGATTTTCTCATTAATCATCCATGGTGTACTACCCAGTACATCTAATCCATTGAGTACATGACCGATACGTCCCTGATTCGATGCCTCTTTAAGGTAGCGATATTGCTCGGGTGATTCTTTAATACGCATACACACACCTAATAATCGAGTTAGATGTTAACTTATTATTACTAATGAGTATTACTACGTACTATGTTTTGACAAGTAACCGCCACTATCGAAGCGAACCCATGGTCTTGGAGTACTAGCATAGGCAACATACGTGGATCCAATGCTTCTTTAATCGAGTCACGTGAAAACATCTCAGACAACTTGGGATGCATTCGAATGGCACCCGTTCGATGACCTTGTGCAAATATATAGGTATGGAAGAATGCATCGGTCTCAATTTTACTATGTTTCCTCATAAATATTAGTATGCTACATTATTACTAATGTTATATAAATATACTTGCGTTATAGTATTTGTTGCAGGATCTTTTTGTGTTATTGGGATTTTAGCCACAGTCATCAGCAATGAGGAGAGGAGTGATCCCAGCTATATTGATCGGGTGGTTAGACAACGGCATCACTAAATGGTAGTTCATGTCTAGTTACCTTAATGCGTACTGAGGTAGGCCAGTTAGGTAGCCAGTTTTCATTGGGACTATCAGCTAGTACTTTGGCCTGTTTTTCACGCTCATCAATGTCAAATAGTTTGCCCGATGAGTAGAGCGCGTGTAGATTCATACGTTTTGCTTTCTATTAATGTAATGAGTATTGGGCAAACCTTGATATAATAACAATAACCTACCAAGAAACTATTATCCTTAGCGCGTAGTTGTTCCGCGCAGTATTCTTGTTCGATGGCGCGTCCCACCTCGGATACCGCTCGAGCTGTCTTCATACCACCAACAATACCACCAGTGCTGTGTAAGCGTAGCATATGTTGAATGGTCAATATAGATAGGCGTTCCGCGTCAATGAGAATGATAAATGGTGCACACACATTGCGTGTTGTTTCTTTTTTGGCTAATGACAATGTAGATAAATACATAGATACATATAGTTAACTCTTTGCAATGCTATCACACTTTGTCGGTAATCACTTACTTCCGATAACTTGATAGGCTCGCGCTTGTTCCTGTTGAATAAGCGGACCAACTCTTGATGCCATTGCCACATTAATCGTCGGATTGAGATAGAACTCATCTTCATGCCGACAAACTGTTCATCGCTAGCGGATTTCAATCGTTCAATCGATGCCAATAAAGCTTGTTCTTCTAGACGTAGCTGACGTTCATACCGATCGATATCCTTGGCTGCAATCGGATCTAGCGCACGTTTCAGTAGACGTAATCCCAATACCTATTATGTAATGTAACATAATGTATAAGTTATATTGACAATAGAAAGCAAGTCATTATAGTTCAACTTACATTCGTAGATCGTGCCTCTGGTAGATTATTAGGTGAAGATGTAGGAATATCAATGGACTTTATCGGGCTATTTGACGGTTTAATCGCATCCAGCATATCTACAGTAATATTGGATTCTTCAGGTTGCTTTTGTATATCGAGTTTACTGGCTGTCTTTCCTTTTTGTCGAAATAACTAGTGGCAATATAGAATAAATGTCAGTTCAATGTGTCATGTCTATAATGGTAAAGCGTAGTGTAATTACATTAAGTGCTTTTAGATCCTCGTCTGACAAATGTCTATTAGCGATTAAAGCATTAATGTCGTGACCTTCTTTGAGTAATTCCCGTAAAAGAAGCTTAGCGGTACCCGTTGTTTTATCCCTATTGTTAGTAATGTGAATATAGCGACAATGATTAATAAGAAATACTCAAATCTACTCGTTTATCTTCGACAACTACTTACCTAAGCATACCCTTAATGAGAATTGCATAGGTGCTAATGTTAGGCTTTGCCCCGGATTTCTTCATATCATCGAACCAGTAAAGTGCTTGACGCGTATTGGGTCGACCCTTCTGCATGATGTACGCCTCGATGAATGCATTATGCAGATTAGTATCGATGAAACGCGATTGATGAATCGGTTTATTCTTCGTTATGTGCTTCAAGATAGTATGCGCACGATCGATATGACCACTCTTTAGGCAGACTAGCATGATGGCGATTTGCTCCTCAATATCCGGCATCTTCTTGCCCATAAATATCTGATTGGATGGAATAACCAATGGCTGTTCTACCGATTGCTTGTCTGTTACAGTAGATGCCATGTTGGATGCATCATACTGATGTGTCGTATGAATGCTATCAGCTGGTATAGTTGGCAGTACTGGTTGCTGTTGTTGCGGCAGCTGTTGTGGCTGTATCAACGGTGTGGCTGCCGCAGATTGATGACGCTTCAACAACATGACAGCAGGTGTTCCTATAGCGTGACCATCGATTGTCGAGTCATATCGACGCTTAGGTCCTACATGACCACTTATCGACCATGTACTACGACGAATAATGTAAAAGTAGGAGTGGTAGGAGTTGTTGTAACGAACTCTTTGGAGATTCGTTTCGTTTGACGGTAGATCCACTGGGAAAGCATTATGGACCACCAGGATCGTTTCTTGTATACTAAATATGTCTCTATACACGCAGCTATGCCAGATTCTCTTCGTGAAAATGACCTAACAACGTTAAAAGAAACAATACATCGAACAAGCAAATCAAAGTGTGAGTGTGTATGCGCGTGTATGTGGAGTAAGAAATATCTCCGTGCATATAAAGCGCGATTAATAAAATAAAAAAATAAAAAAAATAAATTTCCCAGTCTTTATTTTATGGATCTTATAGTGTACGATCTTCATACATATTCCTGCTTGATAACTAGTAATGCATACTAGAATAGTAAATGAACTGGATAGAACATAGTTTATACAATCATTAACAAGCTAATCTTTTTATTCTATTAGTATATCTATCTATCTGTTTATTATTACGAATATGATACATTAGCAGTTGACATGTATCTTATAATATTCTATCCTCATTACAAATGCTCATCTAGTGTATACAGAATACGAGTAAATTATTCCTATAACATTTACGTAAAAACTAGCAAATATAAACTGTGATCCTTCTTTCCCATCCTTATTGGTTCTCACGTGGACCAATACTTCATTTACACACACACACACACACTTCCCTTATTCCTCACATTCCTCACTCACCACTCTCGTCCCTTTATCAAACCTTCACCACCTCCTTCTCTCTCATTTTTCTCCTCTATTGACCAGTTCACCCACCCACTCAAACACATAACTTTTGTGAATGAGCGTGTGCGTGTGTGTGTGCGAAGTGAGTGTAAAAGCTAGCGTAATAAGTTCAAAGTGTTTAACAAGGGTTTCCACCCCAAACCAACAACGACCACACCTTCAAAAATCGAATAGTCAACACGGTTTATCACGATTATTGCGCTTCTATAAATACGCTCTGTGGTAGTTTCCCTGTTTTCTTGATTATTACGCACTTCAATTGCTCAGGGACACGCCACTTTATATAGTGCATTATGAGCCAACAGCCACCCACGGTCCCGTTGACCGGTATGGGCGGGCAGCAGACATCGGTCAATCTGACTGGTCCACTGACAGCAGATAAGATCAGGGCGATGATCTCGGTAGGTTTATGCTTATAAATTAGATCAACTGCTAAAAGGGCACGATCGACTAACTGTCCACGGTAATCACACGGGCATTATTGAAATATAGGCGGTTCAAGTGTTGGCACTACAAGGTGCAACCGAGCAAAATAATGCGGAATACGCGCGTCTAGTTAGTATTCTTCATGCTGTGCAACAGAACGCACAATTACGCGCCCCTGCTATGACCGGTAAGTTAAATGATGATAGTAAGCGCAGATAGATGTAGTACATTTGTAGGATGACTTGTTAATAATACATATGATTGTATAATTTAGGTCAAACGAGTTTAACGGCTCAACAAGCAGCTTTACAGCAACAACAGCAACAGCAGCAGCAACAGCAACAGCAACAGTTGCAACAGCAGTTGGCTCAGAATAATGCTATGGCAACATCATTACAAGCCGTAACTTGTCAGCCACTCAAGCTGTACCAATGTCCTCCGGTGCTACACCTACTGCTGGCACACCAGTTTCATTGGCAAACAGTAACACGCCAGCTAATGGAAGTAACAAGACAAATGTGAATACGGGCAACAATGAAGCAGCTCCATTCTCGCAATCTCAATTGGATGCATTACGATATCAGATATATGCGTTTAAACTGATCGCCAAGAACATGCCAGTACCCGATCAATTGCAAAAGATGATATTCAACCTGAATGGTGGAGCAGATATGTCCAATGTAGCTGGTGCTCTACCTGCTGTCAGTACTGACAAGGTACCACCTGCTGTGGCTAAAATCGCCGATACAGCACAGGCATTCCATGCGAATATGGCACGACAACAACAACAACAGCAAGCACAGCAACAAGCACAGCAACAACAACAACAACAGCATCCATCTTCAATGCCTCGTAATCTTGCTGGTGCCGTTGTCGATAACTTAGATGCAGCTGACTCGACCATTACATCGTATACAAGTCCATATTCGTATCTGCAATCGCGTATTCCATTCCAAGCGCATGCTTCTCGTCAGCAACGACTTCTTGTACCGGCCATCCTACCTGTCGGTCTTAGCCCCTTTGAAATGGCACAAGAACGCGAACGACGAGTTAGATCACGCGTGCAATATCGTATTGAAGAGTTGGAATCATTGCCCAGCAATATAGCCGATACACCATTCACAGGAGGTAACGCCCAAGTTGAAGACAGTGATGGTAGCGATGATAGCAATCAGTCTCAGTCTCCCGTACCGGCAAGTGCAAAACTACGTGCATTGATTGAATTGCGCGCACTACGCCTACTTGATCGTCAACGACGTGTAAGTTATAGCATGGCATGTATACACGAGTACGAGTATGATATCTAATCATTATGCATTATAGCTACGCGATGAAATTATTCGTGGCATGAAACGTGCCACCACCTTGGCCACTGCTGCGGATCGAGCAGCCTATCGTCGACAGAAGAAGCAATCGCTACGCGAGGCAAGAATGACCGAACGACTAGAGCGTCAACAGCGTATGGAACGAGAACGTCGACTCAAGCAGAAACATCTGGATTATCTGCAAACCATTGTCAATCACGGTCGTGACATGTCAGCATGGCATCGATCACACCAACGTCGTCAGGCCAATCTGGCTCGTCTAGTTGTTCAGCATCATGTCACCATGGAGCGAGAGGAGCAGCGTCGAGCAGAACGAGCGGCCAAGGAACGTCTCAAGGCATTGAAGGTATGTAACACGTAATATAGGCAGTATATATGTTATTTACCAACTGCTACTAGGCGGATGATGAAGAAACCTATATGAAATTGGTATCAGAGGCCAAGAACGATCGATTGCAGCATCTGCTTAGTCAGACCGACGCCTATTTGGAGACACTAGCCAATGCCGTCAAGGAACAACAGAATCTAGTTGGCGGTGCAGCCGATCAAATAATGCGTGGCAATGATGTGGAAGAGGATGAAGATGTAAGTGTTCTATGACATATAGCTATATCCTTATTCATTCATTCCTAATAATATATATATGACTATATAATATAGCCCAACAAACGAGTTGACTACTATGCCGTGGCACATCGTATACGAGAGTCAGTCACTGAACAGCCTAGCATATTAGTGGGCGGTAAACTAAAGGAATATCAGGTGAGTTAACACGAATATGAATGCATAGCCCGAATGAATGCTTATTTCTTTCTATTTACATCTGCATTTATAGATTCGTGGTCTGGAATGGATGGCATCATTGTATAATAATCGATTGAATGGTATTCTTGCTGGTAAGTTTCCTATTTCTACTTCAATTCTATAGCAGTACAACTAACTCGTCTACAGATGAAATGGGTCTCGGTAAAACGATTCAGACTATTTCATTGATTACTTATTTGATCGAGAAGAAACGTCAAAATGGACCATTCCTTATTATTGTGCCATTATCTACGCTAACCAATTGGACATTGGAATTCGAGAAATGGGCACCTTCAGTTGTCAAGGTTGTCTATCGTGGTACACCTGGTGTACGACGTGATATTCAACAAAATGAAATACGTCACGGTAACTTCCAAGTATTACTAACGACCTATGAGTACATTATCAAGGATAAACACGTACTAAGCAAGATCAAATGGATTCATATGGTTATCGATGAAGGACATCGTATGAAGAATACACAATCACGTCTTACCACCACATTGACTCAATTCTATACATCGCGACATCGTCTTATTCTTACTGGTACACCTTTACAGGTAATGATTGATATGCTTGTTATTGTTATGTAATCATGTCTAATTCATTTGTTTATCTGCTTTCCCTTATTATAGAATAACTTGCCTGAATTATGGGCTCTTTTGAACTTTATTCTTCCGCGTATCTTCAATTCAGTCAAGGGTTTCGATGAATGGTTCTCGACACCATTTGCTACTCAAGGTGGACAAGAGAAGATTGAACTGAATGAAGAAGAGTCGATTCTTATTATTCGACGTTTACATAAGGTGAGCTATTTCTGTTGTAGTTGTTTATATTATCTTATTCATATAATATGATGATTATACTAGGTATTACGTCCATTCTTACTACGTCGATTGAAGAAAGATGTCGAGTCAGAATTGCCTGACAAGGTTGAAACGATTGTCAAGTGTCGTTTATCACCATTACAACA
The DNA here is from genome assembly GCA_025201365.1 of Syncephalis plumigaleata. Classification (NCBI taxonomy): domain Eukaryota; kingdom Fungi; phylum Zoopagomycota; class Zoopagomycetes; order Zoopagales; family Piptocephalidaceae; genus Syncephalis; species Syncephalis plumigaleata. The sequence continues at coordinate 1,181,782 of JAIXMF010000001.1, forward strand.
GAGATTGTATCAACAAGTACGTGCCAAGGGTTACATTCGTACTGGTGTTAGTAATGATAAAGGGTAAGTAATAGATGAGTTGCACTATTATATACATGTATATTTATACATTATTATTACTAGAAAACATGGCAAGCGTGGTTAAGCAACATTCTAATGCAACTACGTAAAGTATGCAATCATCCATATGTCTTTAATGAGGTTGAGGACGATGTTAGTCCTGATCATTTATACGATGACAATCTATTCCGTACATCTGGCAAGTTTGAAATACTGGATCGTATTCTGCCGAAACTATTCCGTGCTGGTCATCGTGTCTTGATGTTCTTCCAAATGACTGAAGTGATGAATATTATGATGGATTATATGGCATATCGTAATATTGAATGTCTACGACTTGATGGTACCACAAAGGTAAATAGCAAATGATCATATATGTATATAATATCTATATGTATATTAATAATGATGTATAGTCTGAGGAACGTTCATTGTTGTTGAAAGCCTTCAATGCACCTGATTCCGTCTACAAGCATTCTTATTGAGTACTCGTGCTGGTGGTTTGGGTCTTAATTACAAACAGCCGACACAGTTATTATCTTTGATTCTGACTGGTAAGTGTAGTTGAAGTATGATAGATGACTATATATTCACTATTATTACTATAGGAATCCACATCAGGATCTTCAGGCACAAGATCGTGCTCATCGTATTGGTCAAACAAAGGAAGTGCGTATTCTTCGATTGATACGGTGAACTCGATTGAGGAGACGATCCTTGCTCGTGCCAATTATAAACTCGATCTGGATGGCAAGGTTATTCAAGCGGGTAAATTCGACAACAAGAGTACGGAAGCAGATCGTGAAGCATTCCTTCGTTCATTGCTCGAGGATAATACGGCAGCTGGTCAGGAAGAGGAGGAGACCGAAGATGACGACGATGTCAATGAGATGATAGCACGAACAGAAGACGAGTTGACCCTATTTAAGCAGATGGACGTTGAACGTCGCGATGAAGAACTGCGTATCTGGCGTGAACGCGGTAATACAGGCCCTCTACCAGAACGTCTTATTCAACTTGAAGAGTTACCGGAACTCTACCGAGAGAGGACATCTCGACCGAGGAGGATGATCCGGATGACTTTGGTCGTGGACAGCGTGCACGTGGCCGAGTCTATTATGACGATTTCCTTACGGAGGAACAATTCTTGGTGGCACTCGAGGATGAAGACGTTGACCTACAAGATGTCATTCGTAAGAAACAAGCCAATCGTCAGGCACGCGATGAAGGTCGTAAACGTAAACACTAGCGACTATTGCTGCTGCAGGTGGTGGTGTAGGCGGTAATACCGATCCTGAAAGTGAGGAAGCAATGCAAGCTACACCGGCACGACGAGGTCGTCCACCTAAAACACCAAAAAGCAATGCGGCAAGTGATGAAGGTGCTAGTGCAGCATCATCATCAGCACGACGAGGTCGCAAGCGTAAGAATGATGTCGAATCGCATGACTCGGATGGTAGTGTCCAGAAAGGAGTAAGTTACTCGGATTACACTCATACAATCTTATGCTAATAATCATGATTATAGACAACGGCCAAGAAACGACGTGGTCGTCTATCTGCACTCGATAAAGTACCAGAAACCTTGCCGGCATCTGTACGCCAACAACTTACGGAAGCATGTGAGTCCATCATGGACATGATGCGTAGTGAAATCAACGAGGACTACGATCCACCGATGGAACGATCCAAGATATTTGAAGATCTACCCTCCAAGTCACAATGGCCACATTATTATCAAATCATTAAGAAACCAATCTCATTGAAGATGATCGAGAAGCGTATTCACTCGCCGTACTATCGAAATATCGAAGGATTCAAACAAGATTTATTGCAAATGTTTGAGAATGCCACGACATTCAACGTGGAGGAATCACAAGTGTACATTGATGCCATCTATTTACGAGTAAGTATTGTATTTATTTGGATAAACAACATAGCAATAACATTGTTGCTATTAGAATATGGTATTAGGTGAAATTGAAACGTTAATCGCATCAGGCAAGGTATTGCCACCTAATACATTAATGTCGGCTACTGCTACTGCTACTACTTCAGCAGCATCTACACCAGCAAGAATGGGACACAACGATACTGATAATCCATTCATCAGTACTTATGGACAATCTACGTTAAACTATACGGATGGTAGAAGTAATACACCTACGATGCATGGCCATCATCATACTAGTAGTGTGGCATCAATGAGTCATGCCAGTCAACTAAGTGATTCAGAACCAGATGTAGCAGAACGTAAGTAGTAACATGATAGATGAGTTACTATAAGGTAGAAGTAAAATACTAATAGTTATTTATCATATAGGGATGACGATAATGCAACATCATCCTCGTTAAAGATTAGAATTAAACGACAATCGTATTTCAATGCCAGTGACGATGAGGATGACGATGGCGGTGCTGGTGGTGCTACTGGTAATAACGCCTATTAATTTCTAATTTTCTTGATTTGTTTTATATGTTGATGTTGATGTTGATGCTGCTATTCCTGCACACAATATGATTTATTCGATGGCTGATAAATAAATAAATACAGTGTTTCTCCAACCAATTAACATTGCTAAACTTTTGCAGTTTATTAATAAATAGATTTGCACAATGTTAACACATCATCGCATTGCTATTATTATAGTAGTGTCATTGCCTAGCAGTTGAGGATTATCACTACTCACATCTAAATACGTAAGTGTTAACCTATCTATTATTTATTCGTAAAGACAGAAAGGCTAACTGCGCAAATTGGATGGAAAGAGCCTGTAAATACACGCTAATAAATTGGTATATGATTAATAATATTGTTTGTATTTTATTGGCACTATTATTATTAGAGAAGGCAACGAAAGAACGAGTCAATCATACTTGCTCTTATTGCACTTTAACCACCTTTGTCGTTTCGCGTTTACGTGTGCCACGAATGTAAGTGTCACGATACATTTGAACGAATAGACCCAGGTAGATGGTCAACAATGATGCAGCGGTCAATCCACCGACACTGGCAAAACCATCGCAGCGACGTGTGTGTGGCAAGAAGCTAAAGTGACGCGAGACGTAATAGTTGTACATGCAAGTGTACACCACCATAAGATCGACGACAAACTGAGTGATTTGCATGGTGGTAATGTACTTCTTCCACCAGACGCGAATACCTCGAGATGCCAGGTAGAAGTAGTAGTACATCACGACGTGTACCCCCAAGTTGATAGCGATCGGGAACCAAGAAACGGTCACACCGTAGATGAGTTGCACGTAGCATAGCAGCATGGTCTGACTATGATGGAAGTAATGCAGGAATTCGAGTGGTTTCTTCTTGAAGGCCAACAATAAAGTGTCCAATAGTTCGTAGTACTTGAACAGATAATTAATGTAGTAGAGCAATTCTAGGCGTGAAGTCCATGCATCCTGCTCGCAAATAGCCCAGCCAAATCCTTTGGTCAACACCATTGGCACGGCCTGCTCGAGAATGAGCGCAAGTAGGACGGCACTTCCCACACTTAGGGCAAGGTTGTGTAGGCGCGATAGCAATGGAAAAGAGATGGGCTCGCGATTACGCATCATGGCCTGAATACCAAAGATGACCGCTAGATAGCCGACGCCCACGAGGATCACTTCCGTCCAAGTGGATAATGGTGTGGTACCAATCTTGAAGCGAAAGTTATCCGGATGATTGCCTATCAACATGGTATAGACCGGGGCAAGCATATCGAACAGGCTGAAGCCTGATGAAATGGATGAAGCGGTCGTCATCGTCGCAATATATATATATATACTTTACGAAGTAACTAAAAAGAAACGTTTGCTACTGCTGTCTTTGTCGTTTTATGTGTATACAAATCAACCACAAATCAATTGATACTTTAATAATGACACGATGGTAAGTTCAATAGGTTGAACAAAAAGAAAAGAAGAAAAAACAAGCATAGACGCTATTAACGATGGATAAGTCGCTGAGACAAGTATCGTATTATATAGGAGGCGGTTGTGCCATCGAGTATCTCTTTGGATTTCATTGAATTACCGAGAGTACTCACGGTTCTGTATGTGTTCTGATTTCCGATATTGGGGAAGGAAGATTAAGGATAAACAAATGAGGACACGTATTGCGTGTATAGGCAAAAACCGGCCTGATTCATTCGTTGGGGGAGGAGGGACAATCATGGTAATAATAACACCATCTCCTAGATAACAAACATGTAGGACTACATAACACGCATATCAGACAAAGGAAAGCCGTGCACGGTTGGGGTAAGCATTCCTCTCTTCCCTTTTTCTCTTTCATTATCTCTGATTATCGCAGTCTCCGTTCTAAACGGGATTTGCACTCCCGAATGTGAATGAAAGAACAGCAAGATAACATAACAGAGGAATGTGTGTGTGTGTGTGTAATGTGCCACCATCATTATCGCCATTTATCGCCTTGTGATATGGACGATCCTATACTACTACTCCGATAAACATAGGAATCATTGACATGGTATATGGTAAACGTTATTCTGATAGTACGAGTAACAGTAATAAGAATACTGATCAGCTAATTAATATTACCAATGGTAATGGAATAACATAGACATGGCATGAATGATGCTGTATTACATTTGTAATACACGTACACATACAAAATATGTACCAATATGTTGCAATAAATGACTGGAATAAGTAATGATTATCATGGTGCTAATGAAGTGAAACAAACATACATTTATAAGGTAAAATGATAATAATAAAGATCATTTTTATACTATTTACATGAAATGATTATAAAATCATAATAGTTATTCAATTAGTGTATTCACACTGCTAAAGAAGAAGAAAAGAAAAGAAAAAGAGCAAGGGAAAGACTATTTATCCGTAGTTATATTTGTGCATCACTACTGCATATAATGATTTGTAGTAGCAGCAGTAGTAGTAGTAGAATAAATCCTACAAGCATAACAGCAACACTGAATGATGCATGTAGTGGATCTGTACAAGGACATTAGTAGTGGGAATCAAAGTGCATATGAGCCATAACATCAGGTGAGAATTAACGACTATCGCCGACATTGTGATCCGCATGTTTACATGTATGCATAACAAAGAATGAATGAATGAATGAATGAGGAGAGGGTACAGCAATCAATGGTGCATGCAATATCCTTGTTATACGTAGATGTTGTTTACTGGCATTATCTATTCAAAGGAATAGCAACAAAATGAATAATCTAGGAGATTGAATTCCATATTATCATCGGGTAAATAGTCAAGAAGATCAATCTACATAAGAATGACTCGTCAAAGTAATTTATTGTATGTTCAACATCATAGTACATTAATGAATAATGGATTCAATACATGATGATATCAATGATGCCTAGTAGAATTGCGTCAAGTATTCGTGTACAATTGCAATAACAAGATAAGAATAGATCAGCTGTCACTTCTTCAATATCACATCCATCATGTCGACTATCCATCATGTGCGTTACACTGAGTTGCACCACCGCCATTCCATTTGGGCCATCCCTCAATGATACGCGCAAGAAATGGAGCATGCTTGAAGCGTTCTTTTCGCCGATTGGCTCCATGGTCATTGCACGCTGTCCATTTGCAAAGCAGCGAGCATCGAGTAGAAGCTGGATCAGCCATAGTTATTCGTTTACTTTCAGCCAGCTTTGTAGCACCATCAGCAATTGGATGGCGCAATATACACAAGTATCACCGAACAGGTTGGGCCGTGCCAACAATAGCCGTACCATTTGGAAATGGCGCACATACGCACGCACGTCCGTCTGTCCATCTACAGTCAAGCATTCACGAGGTAGTCGTGTATAGCAACTTATCCATCAGTATCGTAGCCATTCATTGTAACGCTTGGCAATATCGTTCTACGGATGATCCCGTTGATGTGACTGGTGGTTGCCATGTAGGAAGAAGCACCATGCCCGGGAATGGCATTATATATGCACTATTACCGGTAGTGAAGCAGAGCTATTCTTTTCACTACACCTTTGCCGATAACGAGTGCATGCTAAGGCGTTTTTCTTTTCTTGCCTACGTGGACTGCATTGCCACTATACACGGATATACCGGAATATCTCGTATGTGTTATGTGTGTACGCGTGTATATGTGTGCGTGTACATGTGTGTGTGTGTGTGTGTGCGTGTATACACGCCTATGCCTGGCGAAACCATTGCGTTCGTACTGGCGCAACAGCGATCGACGTTTGTATGGACAAGCGCGGATAAAGTAACCTGTTTTGGAGGATCATGCGACACGTTTCCCTACCATTCTATTCGGACAATTTGTTAGTACCTGCCATTCATGGTAATAGCAATCCGTGCAATTGACCAATAATGAAAGTGAAGATGGGTAGGTGCATGTTCTTTTCTTCTTACTAGAACAACGAATGAACCAAAGTTAATAGCGATAGATAGATAGATAGATAGATAGATAGATAGACATGTAGTATACACTGCTATGTTTGATCGTGAAAAAGTACTCGTGTCTAGTGCAGTGAACCGAGTAGTCGGATAATCTAAACTCCTCCTACTTGACAGTTGTAGCGATACCAGTGCTAAGCTGCACACAAGCATTGCTCTATGGGATTGTCAAGCAGCTGCACTGTTGCCTCGCAGCTAATGCATATTAGCCTCTGTCAGATAAGTGGGGGCCCCAATTATGGCGTGCGAATATAGTATGCTTGATGCTGGACCTCTCTCTCTCGCTCTCTCTCTGTATGGACTTGGTGACTGTGATAACACCGCTGCAGTCTATTCTTGTGCGGCAATGACAGGCACGACATGTGTAAGCACATGAGTAACATTGGTCAACTAGACGCTTGTTGCATGAGTACGCGTCCACATGTGCATCGCGATAAGTTATAACTTGTGCCATGTATGTACGCGTGCTGCTAAAACAATGACCATGAATTCTGCTTGTTTTACTCGGTTAGGAGTGGCCTTTGGCGCGATGCTATTTGCATTGGTGCTGCCTCTCGTAAGAAAAACAAAAGAGAGAGAGAGAGAGACATATGCAATATCACTTGACGCTGAGTATGCACTTCTTGTTCATTAACAGTGAAGTGCTTTAGTTTTTGTTGTATTTTTTCCTACACCCTGAATCATCTCATGCAACGCGTCCATTCATGGGGAATCATCTTGACCGCGTCATCTATTCTCGCTAGCGTGCCCTTTGCTATTAATCAAATAACAGAATAAAGTATTTGTTACCACTAGTATCGCTACTACTACTACTACTGCCAGTACCATCAATGATAAGAAACATGGCTTATCTCCGTGACGCCTTACGATGAATGAAAGCACGGATCATCCTCTGCGTTGCTGTTACTGCTAAATTATTTTCATTTCCAGCTATCGATGCCAAGTGTAACCGACAAGCATTGCCATCCAGCAATGTTAATCAGCACCATTCATCAATATACGCGTAAGATTGTCTCTATTCATGGTACTGCATATAGAAAATGTAGTCATTTATGGAATGGCGTGTTTGGGTGTGGCGTATTGTAGTGTATTATTTTTTTGGAAATGGGTTTGATTGCTTTTAGTGGATGAACAAGCCGCGCAGAACATTGTGCATGGCATTGGTGCCACAGTACTCGGCCATTTTTACGCCGTCCTCGTTGTTGACCATTCCACTCTACCCTCAGTATAATCTCGTGCATTGTACTTGTGTGTGTGGTGTGTGCATCGTGTGTGTATCAGTTATGTGTATCAGTATGTATGTGTGTACTACCTGCAGCCTGATGAAGGATCCCCTATACTATCATCAAATATCTAGTTCGTAAATAAAATAAAAAGCGCCGCTCTTTCCACTCCAACGGGTACGGCAATGATATCTGTTCATTTCAATTGTTGTCGTTTTTCTTCTTCCATCACCGACTAACAACAGCAACAGCAACAACGACACTGTGATAACTTGCTGTAGCATTACTATTTGATATCTAACCACATACTCTGTTTACATAGTTGACTATTGTCGGTTCTTGTGCTTGTATGGGACTGTGTTTCTTTATATTATTTTGTATCTGCCATCCTATTAGTTCTACGCTACTATTGTTACCGTGGCGTTTTTACTATCTCTATCTCTATCACTATCACTATCTCTATACTAGCTAATATATCTTCCATATTTTGTTTATTTCTTTTTGGTTGTATTGTCTTATCGAACTACTACCAACGACCATTATCGCTTCTCGCTTATTGTTAGTGCTTTGTAAATTCACTCTACTTTATTATCGTCATCATGGGTAATCGAGTACCATCTGCTCGTCGTCCATCATTCTATGAGACCTCCTTCAAAGGTCGCCTCTCCCAGGGAGGTGCCACCATTCGGTCACCGTCGCGTAACAGCGACTGCAGTGGTCGAGGGTCGTTTGGAGGCTCGCGCTCACCAACCCTAGAGCGTCGTAGTCCCGACTGGGTCAATGGACGTCCACCTATCGATTCACCCGGTTGCTCCATGCCTATAGATGAAATGGACCGGTAAGTATTAGCATTAGATGTTATTACGTGAACACAAAGAGAGAGAGGGAGAGGAGAGAGGAAGGACGAATAAGCAATGCTCGATGACTGTCATGTATGTGTGCGCGTGTAGGTGCGAGCAAGGCAATGGGGGGAGAGAGGAGAGAAAGAGGGTTAGACGCGCGCATATTATGCAAACCGATGCATGTAGTATACACCTAGTTTACGCGCATGATGGAGGTCGCGCGGTCATTTATTTTTTCCATTTTCCTCTACTATTACTACTACGTGCCGATATTACAATACTAACATAACTGTGATTTTCTATGCATATTCTCTTTTCTTATAGCTTGCAGCAACAACACTATTTGTTTCTACTTCAATTCGGGTCCAATCATTTCGCTCCAGTGGAAAATCCATCAGCCGCACTTGATGTTGGCTGTGGCACTGGCATATGGATGATGGTAAGCGCTTGGCGCATAAGAACACGCACACATGCACACATTCTCTCTCTCTCTCTCCGCTCTCCGCCTCTCTATACGACAGCTAACTTCTTACCTTCTCTGATGCAGGAGATGGCCACGCAATTCCCAGACTGCGAATTCACCGGCATTGACCAAGTGAGCGCTCAGCCTGACGATGTACTTCCACCTAATTGTCGCTTCGTGCCATGTGACCAATTAGCGGGTATGTAGTCAACATGATATCTACTATTGAATTTATCTTTATTAATTATGATTATTATGCTTGTATATAGGTTATCTACCCTTCACGGATTCCTGCTTCGATTACGTACATCAACGTATGCTGGTGGGCAGTGTACCCACCGATAAGTGGGGTTCAGTTTGTGACGACATCTACCGTGTTACTCGTCCTCGCGGTTGGTTTGAAATTGTCGACACCGACGGACTCATTCATGGTCGTTGCGCCTATCGTCCCGATGACATTGACATGAACGGCCTTGGTCTGTGCGTTGATTCATGCAGCGAGGAGACTGATGCCGGGGAATACGCAGCCACTCTGGGGCCAGCAGCGGAACGCATCAACCGTTGGTTACTGGCAGCCATGGAGCGGCGGGACGTGCATCCCGAGGAAGTGTTCGAGCTTGAACCTTTGCTGCACGACAGCGGGTTCTCGCAGATTGAATCACGTCGCATGCTCATTCCAATGGGTGCGTGGGGCAAGCAAGCGGGTCAAATGTGCTTGGAGTCGCTACGTGGACTTGTCTACGGCCTGAAGCAATTCCTTATCGATGAAGAAATCACCGACGAGCTTACCTTCAAAGAAACGCTAAACGACTGGCAATTGGAGGCTGATCGTGGTCGCTACCACATTGAAGTCGTCATCTACTGGGGACAGCGTCTATCCTAGATTTGTACGCTGTATTCATGGTAGCTTATTTTATCCAGTCTACTACTGCTACTGCTACTATTGTACAATTCTTCTTTCATTTCTTCTATTGATCGCTAGTTGATCGTATAATGGCACATCATACCGTGCTCCTTCCCTTCATTCCATTCTCCCTCTTCCCTTCCCCTTCCTTTTCTTCATCCTTTACAATGCATGCATTTTTGCATGAGACCCCAATGTTGTCTCTTACGCGATTTGCACTTGTATATTTCCTCATCTAAAATTCACTTGCTTTTTCTTGTTTATAGATTTCATGACACAATCTGTTTTATTTTCTTTAGCTATATCCTCTTTTATTCATGTACTTTTTTGCTATATGCCCAATTATTATCTATTCACATCTATCATTAGGCCTTATTTTTAACAAACATTTTTGCTGATATTCTTATCACCTATTTATCTATTAACTTGTAACATCTTACATCAAAATACATTAAAACACACGAGCAAGTATATATAATGCTATATATTCTATATTCATCAATATTTAAACTCTTTTCTCTTCCAGTGTAAATGATTATGCATTGTTTGTGTTGTTTCAGCGTAGGATGCGTCGCCATATCAACTGACTAATTGGTACGCCGTTGTGATTTATATTTCCATTAACCCATGGTTATATGAACGTGTAAAAAGAGACAGTTTGTAAGTAGGGAACACGTGAATATCACTGTTGTGACAGTGTCAACGATCTTCCTCTCTCTCTCTCCTCTCTATCATGATGCATAACCGATAAAGATGACACTCTTGTAGGATATGATTTACATTGTGCACCACCATATATCGATATCTACCAAGACAACAACAGCAATAAAGGCATAACCAGTGTTGTATGCTATTTGTCTGATACCATGTACACGTACAAATGTAATATAAATGAGTTCGGCAAAGCAGAACCGATGTGAGTAATTGACAAGTCTAATACTGAGTTTGGAAATCAATAATCGCTCGTATAATTAACAAAGTAGCGATAGCAACTCAGCGTCATCATCGATCATTCCTTGATGACTTTTCGCTTATTTCCGTTCAGTCCTTTCTCTTCCTCTTTCTCATTTATCGTTGCTTCTATTTCAACTTTTTTCTTCTTCTCTTACCATTATATACACGTATAGTCATAGCTGCTCTATCCGCTACCATGTCTGGCACGCCTAGTCCTGAAGTCGTTGTCACGACTGTCGAGCCAATATTCTCGTTGTCGTTGGATCGTCCCTTCGGATTCCACCTTGACGCGGCTTTCTCCTGGTTCTACGAGTTGTTCTTTGGCGAGCATCCCGACAAATTCCACTTCCAAGCCGGTGTCACCCCGCTCTCCACGCTTAACGAGGTGGTGTTTACGTGTGTACTTTATCTTGCCATAATCTTTGGCGGACAAGCTCTTATGAAGAATCGTGCTCCTATCTCGTTCCCGTTTCTTTCCAAGGTGCACAATTTGATTTTGAGTGCTGGTAGCGGTATCCTATTGCTTTTGTTTATCGAGCAATTATTGGGCGCGACATGGCAGCATGGTTGGTTCTGGGCGTTCTGCTCACAAAATGCCTGGACCACTCGTCTCGAGCTACTTTACTATATTAACTATTTATTCAAATATTACGAGCTCATTGATACGATCTTCCTGGTGCTGAAGAAGAAACCACTCGGTAGGTGTATAGCTAGTACTACACTTTACACTTTACTAATATGATGATATGTATGTATCTATATAGAATTCCTGCACTACTATCATCACAGTCTACGATGGTTCTTTGCTATACGCAGCTGCTAGGCAAAACATCCGTGGTAAGTGCTAGTCATTCAATGCTTGTTCTCGATAGCTCTACCTTCTGTATTCTAACGATACGTGATACACGCTAGTCATGGGTACCGATCACACTTAATCTTACGGTGCACGTACTCATGTACTACTACTACTTCCTTGCATCGTGCGGTGTTCGTGTCTGGTGGAAGAAGTACCTGACAACCATGCAAATCGCGCAATTCGTCATTGATCTGGTTGTCATCTACTTTTGCACTTACACCTACTTTGCCGCTACTTACTGGCCATATCTGCCTAATATGGGCTCATGTGCCGGTACCGAGACTGCGGCACTATGGGGAACACTGCTCATATCGTCCTACCTGGTATTGTTCGTCAAGTTCTATCGCGACACGTATATCAGACAGAAGCGTGGTCGTGCCGATACCAAGGCAAAGAAGTCGCAGTAATAACGTATTGATTCGACATTCTATATTACGACCTACTTGTAGGAATTAAATAAAAACACTTGAACAATCGTTTCTCTTTTCTTTACTTTTATTCATTTGCTTGTTTGTTTGTTTGTTTGTTTGTCATAGTCTACTTTATTGAATTATAGAATATGCACTACTAGTTAATAATAATAATACATTATCAATGCTGAAAATATAGCAATAGTAATAATAATGATAATAAGCGTTAAATGTTGATAAGCATATTGAAAAATGGAACGAATGCCAACCAGCCAGCAACAATGCAGAACATGATAGCCAGTGGCGTCCATACACGGAAAGGTCTGGGTGCATCGGGATAGAGTACGCGTAATCGTAATAGTCCAACGATCGTAACGAAATAGCACATCCAGATCAAACACATTAGAATGTCGATAAGTCGTGCGAATTCACCCACAAGAGCCCAGAATGCAGTGATGAAGCCAACGAAGAACAAGGCACGAACAGGAGTACCACGTTTACTGTGGAGTTGTGCTAATGCCCTAGGAAATACAACATGATCACCCGCACTAGCCACTAATGAAAGGTAAACAATGCGTAATATAGCATGGCAACGATAACGTTAGCTTGTGTATTACTGCTAGCAATAAAAGGAAGAAAAGAATCAACGCACCAGTTACTCGACTGCCTACTATAGTGCCACCGTTAACAGCGCCGAATGCCGACATGGTTACCATGATGGCCATGAACACTTTGCCAAGTGGTCCCATTGTTGTCATGCCAAACTCCTGTAATGGATATTAGTAAAAATAAATTAATGTCTATCAATGTCACCACATACCATTGCTATGGTGTTTGACTCTCGAATTAGATCAAGTGGTAGTACGGCAAAATAGGCGATATTAGTTAGTACGTAGCATGATATAACGATAATAAGCGAGATGGTAATGGCCAATGGTAGATTACGACGAGGATTCTTTAGTTCACCCGCAGCGTAATTCAAATTATTCCATCCCGTAAACTAATGCGATAATAGAGAGAAAAGTCGGCATTAGCAAGTGTAGTGTGTGTAGCATCATCTCCACAGCTAAACTGCTACTCACCGAGAATAGAGCGAAATAAATGGCCGTACCATACTGGGCAGGATTACTACTGGTGCCCTCGAATGGATGACGGAAATTGTCGATATTGCCGGTGGCAAGCCAGTAAGTGCCGATTAGGACAATCAAACAAATGGCGCCTAGCTTTGCAGTAGTGAAAATGTTCTGCACAACGTTGCCACTACCTCGTTGCAGACAGTTGACAAGGACGACAAGCATGATAGCGCATGCTGCGATTAGTTTCACCGTCAAATCAGTGGTGGTTAATGGTTCCGCCGATGCCGTACTACTGAATCCGAGCACTAGATTACACGCGTAGAGGGAGAACACTTGAGCGATTGCTGCGATAGCAATGGAATTACAGAATACGACCATTAACCATGAATAGACGAATCCTGCACGTGGACCGAAAGCCTGCAGCCAGTATTGGTATTCTCCTCCAGAGGCAGGAATCATTGTACCAAGCTCTATGGTAAACTAGTTAGTACATTATTAACAAGCCTAGGCCATTCATTCATTCATTCATTCATTTTTACTTGCCTGCATAACAATAAGCTCCTGCCATAGAAATCAGTCCGGCGACCAGCCATACAACAAGTGACATGCCCAATGAGCCAGTCTCGACCAACTAGCATAGTGAGGTGTTGAGTAATCAATTTTAAATTATCTATTATACACTATTACTACTACTACCAGTAGTAGTAATAGTAGTGTTGTACATACCACAGGGCCAGGTGAGGCAAAAATGCCCGATCCGATAATCTGCCCTACAATCTATCAAGAAGGAATAAAGTAAAATAACAAATGATTAGAAATCAATTATTGCAACAAGAATGATTGATGACGAGTATCGTGCAAGATATAGTCACTTACCAAGGTGACAGCGCTATATAGACCCATATGTCGTTCATTGCCGGCTACATCGGTGGCATGTTGACCCAATTCCAATAATGGTTTCGATATCTCTTCGTAGTTGCTATCATTGTTGTGGTTGTTGTTGTTGTTGCTTCTACTGTTGCTACTGTTGCAGGGTATTGCGCCATAAGAACGCACATTGAGTAAGGATTCTACCATTAGATAGATGGTAATAACAGTGGAGCAACTGTGTCGCAGTGTTGTTTATTGCTTTATGACGGATAGTCACCTGGAACCACGTAGAACACCGTGTTATGATTGGTGTAGACGAGGAATTCCAACAAGATGAGTAAAACCAAACTGAATTCCAAATAAAGAGCAGTGACAATAGTAATAACAACAAGTGATGGAGTAGAGTAGAGTGGAGTAGAGCGTGGCACCAGTTGCGAGGTTGACTATATACTTTGATATAGTATATAGGAATATTGATGGTTATGCCACAGAGATCGAATTAAAGGCAAGATGTAATAAAGACCTGCAATCACGCCTTGAAGCCTGAAAATGGCGTGGCAATAAATAGGGGAAACACAGTCCGCACGATACAGGCTTTTTCCATCCAATTTGCGCATTTATCCTTTAACATTTGCAGTTTATTAATAAATAGATTAACACAATTGTTAACATCATTATCACCGTAGAAATGCCAATTAACACAGCATGATAATAATAATAATTCAGTATTAGTAATGAATCCTTTATTGATAGCGATAACTATCATCATCAATTCTATAAGGTAGACGATACAAGTGTACTAGTATAGTTGGATATTGCCATGTCATGTACTTACAAGTAGCTATTGATTATCGTGTATGGAATCGGGATATGGCAGCATGTCTAAATTTTATTCAGATTATTCGCAGTGTTCGTAATGGAAACGGTGTTCCAGCACAATTCCAACGAAGTACCATTCCTTCTAAACGTTCAAGCAATGAAGAACAGGATCAAGAGGGAACCAAACAACAAAAAACAATTCATCCGTGATGGTTATCGCTATCACCCCAGTCCCTCCCCCAAGGGAAGGAGGGCTGGGAAACAGAATACGGGGGTACTTGTACTTGTAAGTGTTAATTATTATTTATTCGTAAAGACAAAAAGCTAACTGCGCAAATTGGATGGAAAAAGCCTGTAGATCACTGCCAGATTGTTACAATAGCTCCATTGAGATACCTATATCTCATGATAAGTCACGACACTTGTAAATATGTCAGCAGTTCCTACCTGACCAGATCACGACAACATCAGTTGATCTCGGCTATGACGACAACGTTCACCGTCAGTCTGTAAATCTATTAATATTACGAATCAGCCGAACAGTCATAAGAGAATCTTGTGATTCTATATTGCTATTACTATTATATTTCTACTTATCTAATTATTATTATAAATACTTCACCATTATCTTGTAAATAAAGAAGTAACTAATTAACTATCAATTTCTCTCTCTGTGTCTACTTGTGTTTAAAAGTGTTTATTTAAATTGTCTTACTTTCTCTCTATCGTTAACTACAACGTTAACAAGATTAATCACGATCCACGTAGATTAAATTACGCCATCTAATTCACGCGTAACAGACAATAATAATAATAATCGTTATTGTTGTTGTTTGTTAAACTGTACACGCTTTATTTTGTAATAATAGTGACACGACACAATATACAATGTTGTTACTTTGAGTAGTAACTTCAAATCACTTACAACCAAATATACATGCTTATAATTGTTACTAGACATTGTTAGTTATTGACTCGTTCAACAGTAGCGGGATCAACATCAATCGGTAGTTCGGGCGTGTAATGAACACTTGCTTCTAGTAGGCGCTCCCAGTAAACGGAATGATCATGAGTAAACGGGAATTGACCGCCAACAGATCGATGTAGCAATTCCGGTGGCACCACTTCCCAAATAGCCGACTTTATCTCTTGACTGTAGTCGTCACTGCTTTTATCGCCTTCTTCACGATGTTCAGCGGTAGAATCATCAGTATGGCCACCACCACCACCACTACTACTACTACTACTATGTTGATGATGATGTTTTCTACCAGAGAATCCTAATGGCATACTCATACGCTTCCAAGCACTACTACTACTACTACTGCTAGATTTCTCGCTATCCTCCTGCTTATTACTATTGCCATCATTTGTATTATTATTATCCACGACAGATGTTTTACGTTTATGACGCGATAACTCTACTACGCGCATCTTTTCTTTGGTTACCGGATCAATCATGGCCGATATCAGTTTGAATATTTGATTGTAATACCACGGTGTTCCCACTAGAATGGCCATGTGTAATCGCTCGGGATAGTGCTGATCGAGCGTATGTACAATTGATTTCGTCACCCATGGAGCTGGCGAGTTGAACACGGATGAACCGCCGAAATCCACGATAAACGTTAGCTTCTCGACACCCGGTGGCATCAAGGCAATGGCACGCTCCAGGAAGAAGATCATCGTGTCGACTTGACGCTGACTCGACTTTGTACTTTCTAGACGCGGTGTGATGTAGAGCACGGGACCGCCGCAATAATCGAAGCCATCGATGACTAGTTTCCCGTTCATCGCTTCCGGCTCGACGTAGGCAGGATCCATGACGTGTGGACGACGTTCGTGACGCCATTTCAACGTGTTACCAATTCGTTCCACGGCCATATCCGCGTCCCAACGACATGCGCGCAAGTAACGAATGGCACAGCGTTCCGTGCAGAATGCTACATCTTCCTCGTGCATCGGATCACCCATAGGTGCACAGATATTCGGTAGACGCTCTTGCACCTTGGCCACTGTCGTCTTTTCATCATCACTAAGCGACTGATGCGTGGTGTTGATTCTTAGCCACGATGGTGGCACGAGTATCGGTTCAGTGATGTGTCTATTCTTGCGCGCCGTTAATGGCGTGTATCCTTCTGGATGACGCGCTAATGCTTCAGACTCTTCCGCGCTTAATGGTGGAAGGGGATGAATCCAGCTTGCATCTCCCGTGTCATTGCTAGATGTAAGCATATTGTCATTATTGCTATTGTCTTGATACGATTGCTCTGCCATGAATAACAATGAATTCTTTTGTAATGAGATGGCAAGGAGAAAGTAGTACAAGTAGAGTGCTAATGCAAGAAGATACTAAAAATCAATTGGTTTCATGAGTTTAGTGGATGTAGATTACTAATGAAACCTCAGAATTTGTTTTTGCAAGTTTAACGTGAAACCAAAGTGAAGCAAGTCACACAATGGAAATCTACGCATTCTTAGTATTATTATTAATGATTTGTCATGGATGTCCTGTATGTAATATGCATACTGTGCCATTTGTGTTATGATTTCTAACAGTATAAAGTAAACAATGACAATTACTCAAAATACGAATAAACATAGTTTTAATAGCACGAATGAGACGACGCTAATCCGACAAATGCTCCATATAGTCGAATCAACCATGCAAAACATAAGGAAAAGATGAGAGTTAAGAGTGAGTAAGAGTAAGTGCGAGTGAAAGACGGCAATCAATATCGAAAGTAAGAGTGTGAATTGATCAATAAGCGAGCGAGCAAGCAAGCAAAAGAGCAAATAGTATGCGCATCTAGGCGACAAAGAGCAGCGCAAGTGCTATTAAAAAAGGACTAGTACACTGTGATTGATCAATCATCTCATATTCAATCAAAACAGCAATAGTATAAGAGAAGAAGTGAAAGTGGAAGAAGCGTCCGAACTTGAGTTTAAACGTATTATTTCTTGTAGTTCTTCATCTCACGAGCATAACGCTCCTTGTCCAGTGCAGCCTTGTCGTTGAATGGCTTTTTGCTATCATCGTCCATCGACTTCCATGTCTCACCGAGCTTCTTGCCAATTTCACCAAAGCTAAGACCGGGATTCTCCTCCTTTATTGTTTCGCGGTGTTCATTGGCGAAGAACATGTAGGCGGACAAAGCGCGCTTTGGCTTATTTGGGTCCTTTGCCTTCTTGACACGGCGTGTTGATCCGGCTTCCTTTGGCATCTTGTAATGATAGAGATGTTATCTGATATAGTCTAGATAGTCCAAGAGAAAAAGAAACAGGTACAATCACCAACGTATACACACATACACACACGTGCGTTAGTATTGTGATATATAGTAAAAGTGAGGAGGATGTCAAAAAAACAAAGAATGCTACTATTACACGCTAAACGGGAGCAAGTGGAAAAGGAGGATGTGATCAATATAAAGAGGGAAAAAGGATGTAGGATTACCAATTAAAAAACACGAATGAACGCGTTATATCACGTGATGTCAACATAGAAAATCGAAAAGTAAAGGAGGAAAAGAAAGAGAGAGAAACTGGAAAATCGACCTTGTCAATAGGTCCAAGTTCTCGTACTTGCATACGACGACCAAACACAAAATAACCACAACAACAACAACAACAACAACAACGATGTGATACGACAACGCCAAGTGGCAGTGCATATACTCGATGTATGTAAGCATACCATTACCGCGTCGTCGTATCTCTTTCATTTGATACCAATGAATAGACACGGGTAAAATCGGATAACGCGCCAAAGCATGCCAACAGAGCCGTTTGTTGGTCTGCGTGCAGAATAGGCGCGAGATCCAAGCTACATGACCATCTGAGATCGGTAGGAAAACGGATCAATAAAGAAATGTCGACGAAACTAACGAGTAGACACGGTTGCAATGACCATCAATGACCAAATAAGGTCAACTTTTATACTCGAATGCAAAAGAACATAGAAGAACGTAGCAGAGAGCAAGAGTAGAGAGAGAAGAAACGACGACGACAACTTACCAGAAGGACGCAGAGTACGTGTACCAGACTGTATACGAACAGTGGAAACTAATAAGCAATCGTTAGTAAGTGGGTGTGAAGCCAGACCAGCTATACAATAACTTACAGTGGTAGTAAGTGGTGGTGGCGCGTACGCAAGCAGTATAGAGAGAGAGAGCCTTACTAGTAGAGTAACTACACTACTAACAAACTGCTACTATGTGTGAGTGAAAAGTGAGTGAGGAAAAAGGTGAGAGTGGGGCGAACTGGTGTGTGTGGTGGTGGGTTTTGTGTGTGGTGTGTTGTGTGGCTGTGTGGCTGTGTGGTTGTGTGTGTGCGTGTGTGTGAGTAAGCAAAAACGTGTGCGTGTATGTGCAAAAAACCAGTGGGGGAAAAAGGCCCCTCATTCATTCGCACACACACATCACATCACATCACACATAAACGCACACATTCACTCACACAACCACACAACCACTCATATTGGCCCACTCATTCACGCATTTGGCACAAGGGGTGTTCCCCTTTGGTCTAGGACAACACCCATGTCTTTTGTATGTGTGTGATGATTTTGTATGGGCTACGCTTACGCTTCATTTGTCACTACCACGCGTATCCATGTTTGATAGATTATTCCATACTATGTTAGTAACTGGCATATATTGCTATTGCTATTGCTATTGCTGCTATCATTATTGATTGTAGCTATTGTTCTGTAGGTAGACATCACAGATGGTGCAGCTTTGTAGAGAGCACGTTATGGTGTATCATGTCTGCCGGTAAGACTTGTTTTTGTGATGTACTTATGCAGCGCAACAAGTGCATGCTCACCTTTCAAGTCAATATGGATACACACACATACACGCATACACACACACGCACACATTTGCATTCATACTTGTAATAATAGAATGACAGCATTACCATTATCATCTGTTGTATTATGCCTGTGCCAATCAATGTGTGAATGAGTGAGTATAGCGAATAATTAATGTCGTTACTATTCTGTCAGTTAGCATACACGCATTCATACATTCAGGAAAAGATAGTAAACACGTGAGTAGAAGATACGGTCGTCCAATTATCGACAAATCAATTAATATTTATTTTTACTTATTGAATAAAACTCATGTTGTTGTTAGTTTATGAATAAATATGCGTCATACACGGTAATATCCATTGAATAGAGATAATAAATACTATAATCATGTCATTATATTGATTTGTAAATAATAATAGTAGTAATAGAATGCTATGGTAGAAGGAACAAGGAAAACCACTTAAGCATTGCTATGATCAATGTAAATGAGGCCAAGATCAGTAAATGCAAATGTGACTATGCTTCATTATGGCTCTCTCTCTCTCGCTCTATTCGTTCATGCATTCGATGGAGTGGCAGTTGTGGTACCATCATGCTCAGTATCATTGTGAATGGTTGCACTCGAATTGATGGCCTGTCGTTCTTGCTCTGCTAGCTCGGCAATCTTGGCTTCAAGGGCATGTTTCTCGCGCAATAATTGTCGTTGTCGTTGTCGACAGATGCTGTTGTTATTGTATTGTGTTACCATTGTCATCAATGATTACTACTACTGCTACTTCTAGTACTAGTTAGAACTTACCGGTATAGTTCATTATCATTTGAAGCATTGTCCTATATAGAATAGAGTTAGAGTATTATTAGCTAGGATATTATGTAGTGTAATGATGATGATGATTACTCACTCGTGCCTCTATAAATGATGCTTGCGTTGCATCTTTAGGCGGTTGATAGTCTGGCTTTGGTGGTTTTATCCAATCATGCAATATTGCTCCACCATATAAACCGATAGGTACAATAACTAAACCTATTAGCCATAATGGTCGATGTTTAATTGTGGTACGCGTAGTATTATTATTCAAAGAAGCATCTCCATCATGTGGATATAGTGTAGATATTGAAGTAGAAATAGAAGCACGCGTACTAGATCGAGTTGCTCGTATCGCTTTTGATATCAATGCGATATTGGCACGGAACAACATTGTCAATATACTATATTTACTACGTGTTGCAAGAAGGTAATACTAGAATGAGTGTGTGGTATACACTTGGACAAACACGCTACTTGTTGGCAATGATCCTACGACAACAACAAGAACATGAAAAGATAGTTGAATTTCATGAATCGCGTAATTCCTGAATTCTTTTTCTTCATTCTTGCTCTCTTTTCTTCTCTCTTTGTTGCTGTACATCTTTGCCGCTTATTTCCCTTCCGTCTTTCCATTCTTTAGTGGACGTGTCTAAATGTCTGGTAGAGACTGGAGAGAATGTTGGCACGAATTCGAGCCAATACAAAGATTCCTCGTTCGAATGCCGTTTTATTCGGGCATGATGCAATTAACAGGAAACAGAACACCGCTCAATCAGCTGATTTACAAGCGAGTCAACTTGTCGCAGCAGTACAGCAACGCAACTATGCAAGACTAGTGCAATACTCGTTTTTACGATCAACATTACTCCTCAATACGCGTACAGTAAATAGTCGACGTGTATTCCTACTGGAGCGTAGAACATTCACAAAAGATCATTCTTCAGCAACGAAAAGTATCATCCTATCTTCTGCGCCTGTCATTAATGTGCCTTCTACGAATGATAGTGTTGTCGATACTAGTAGCATCAATCGTTCTAATACTATTTATTATCTATCACTAATGGAGGATGCGTTGGTATTTCGTCGAGTTGAACAGGTCTGGCAGTTTTATTTGGCGTTAAAACCACGCGTGCCAATTACTTATCGAATCGAGTTGGCTCGACTATTACAGCGTTCAGTGGATACGAGATCACCAGCATCTTATGCGATAGCAACGACACGACTCTTACAACTATTAGATGAATGGCCAGCGCCAACAATAACGAATGAAATGACGAATGATGAAAAAAGAGCAGAGATCAAACGAGTGATGCAAGCACGTCGCGGTTGTTTACACGCCTATATTTCTACAATTAGTGCCAATGATGTAGAGAAAGCGGAACTGCTAGTTGCTGATATGCTACTATGTCATTCTACATCTACATCTACAAATACAAATACGCTAACTAGTAGTAGTGAGGATGATGGATGTCGGCCAACAACAGTTACACTTCAGTATCTTCTACGATTACAAAGTATACTTGGTCAACCTCAAAAGTGTAAACAATGGATGCAACAATTTAGGCACGAGTACAACATCAAGGCCGATTCCATGTGTTGGCACTGGCTTGTCAATGCTTGGATGCAGGCGAATCAACCGCGAAACGCCGTCACCGTAGCCATTAATCATATGCGTAGTGAGCGTGTCAAGGTGTTTCAACAAACATGGCTAGTCCTACTGGAGGGTCTCTACTTTGGCTTGACTATGGAGGAGAGACGACAATGCATTCCTCACTATGATGACATGGAACGGGAACGAGCGGCTAAAATACTTTTAGACCATTTGGATGACATATGCGGTGGAGACAAACGATATCAGCGTGTAATTTATGCGAATGCGCCAAGGCAGAATGCTATGACTGCTGAGCAATCGAGCTATCATTCAGACTTTGAGGATACCTCGGAATGGCATGATTCTAGATGGCGACTATCTACTAGCGAGTACCCGTTGAATGAATCGGTACTAGCGTCAGCGATGGAACTAGCACTGATCATTAGAGAGAAATCACTAGCTCATCGGTTTCGTAATCGTGCCAATACAATAGCCGCTCAACGCGTATTTCCAACCGATCCCACTGCTGGTGCACACATCCTTAGTACAATTGCCTTGCGTAAAGAGGTGCGCTACTGGTGTTACATGGGGAATTACAATGCGGCAGAACGCACCATGCTACGCTTACCGTTGGAGAGACGCTATCAATACAAGCTAGTCTCCTCGTTGATGAAGGTAGCTCGTCGTGCAGGACAACCGGCCGAGGCAATCCGTCTATTCGAGACTGTACGCGATAGCGGTCTAGTTCGAATAGATGCCCATTTGTGGACATGTCTCATTGCCGCGCATACCGATCAAATGGATCTAGCCGCGGCACAGAAGGCCTTTTACGACATGTGGCAATCGGGTGTTAAGGCTGGCGTGGTGGGCTACACGGCACTACTTGTTGCCTATGGCAAATGCGGTGAACTAGCCAATGCTGAACGTATTCTTCAGTCGATGAATGCGGAGGAAACCATGACGACAAATAAGCTTGGACTAGAGATGGTAGATCAAGCATCGTCGCCAAGTGAACACGCCATTACGATGGAAAGAGCTCCTCCTCCTAATGCGGTTACCAATTGTGCATTAGCGGATGCATTTGCAAAATGCAATGAGATTGAGCAAACGATCAAGATTCTACTCGAGAACAACCAATTAACTCATGATACGCATAGTGCAACTAATAGTTTATATGCAATGCATAAAGTACAGGTATCGCGTACATTCAGTCTAAACACCATTATGTCGGCATTAAATAGAGCCGGTCGACCGCAAGATGTTCTACAACTATGGTGGACGGCATTCGAAGGTGGTGCTAGCAGTTATGAAAAACCGTTGCATCACAATTATACGCAGAATGGCACTGCCAATGCAGATACCGCTAATGATGCCACTCGTCAATATAGAACATGGAATTTCGGTACATTAGCCATTACACTCGATACATGTGCATGGCACAATCTAGGTCGTGAGGGTGAGCAAGTCTGGCGGGAGGCCACACGCGATTTACTCGCTCGACAAGGCTGGTGTGCATCGCCGCCAAGAGAGAATGGTCGACGTATACGTTTGACACGTCATTGCTGGTACAGTTACGTCGGTTTGCTAGGGCGTACGAATCGTGTACGCGACATTCCTCATGCTGTCATGGCCATGATAGAGAATGGACGCTTGCCGAATAAACCGTTTCTACTCCACGCCTTCTCATTTCTTATGATGGCAGGCGAGGAGGATGCTATCGAGCATATCACTAACGAGGTGAATAAGCTGGAGAAACGACTAAACGCGCCCATGGATCTCATTCTACCGACCACGGATGAGTTGACTAGTTACCTACAAAATCGACGACTATAACCGCTGTGTAATTTCTATTGTATACTAGTAAAGGAGATATTGTTTATTACATCTGGTAAAGCATCCAATACCAAATATAATCATTAGCAATGTCATGCAATGTTAACATTGAATAGATGCAGTTCTATTGCATCCAATGGTTCGAGCATTAACTTTGCAAATATCGCTTGTTCTATCAAGTATTCCATTCAGTATAGAAGCATGTTTATTACCGTATTTGGCTAATACTCTTTATCGATAATTGTGCTTCTTTGTTTTTCTGCTCCTTTCTCCCTCACATAATAGCAGTCAATCCAACACATACACATACATATAAGTTGAACATGTTTGTATTACAGATCATTCAATAATGTAATGACATTGACTTGTTAGCTAATAATAGCGCGATCGACAACAAGCATAAAGGTAATTCATCAATTACAGGCATCATATCCGAATGATGACGCCCTAATCCAATCTTGGTATGTGCCTCATAATAGTAAGTAGGCATGATTGTTACAACTTGTCCTTCTCTCTCTTCCTCCTCCTCTCTCTCTCTTTCTCTTTGGCACACATGATGAATGTGGTTCGCTATTCTATTCCTTTTCCTCGTTTTACTCCTTCTTCTCTACCAACACTATTAACGTTGTTTGCTCTTATTTTAACTACACTTCTTGGTTCTATCTCTTGTCGTTTGACATTATACTAAGTGTGTGTTTTCGATACATACATATATATATATATATTGATTTACGACCGGTAGAGCACGTGGGTGTGGGCTTTTTTGCCTTGCACTGTGCGTCGACGCTGGTCTATTCGGTTTAACGCCTCGTGGCATAAACACCACCAACTGCCTTGTTAGACTGATAGAAGAAGAGTACTGGTAGGTGTATCATCATGGTTATCTTTTATTATCACTACTATTGCTTATTTATTTATTTGCCTTGTCTTACTTGCTCGTTTGCTTGCTCGTTGCTCGCTTAGCGAGATTGCTGTCGTATTACTTAATAATAGCGTTTCTCTCCTTACTTTAGTGATAGCCAAACTTACTCGCTGTCTCATCTCTCACTCGCTCACTCACTCACTCAACCACATAACACTACTACTCCGTACTAGACTACACTAGTCGTATCTGCGAAAGGTTCCTCTTCTTCTTCTTCTCTTCATTTATCTTCCTTTTTGCTATTTTGTTCTTCGAATTCCTAATTCATTATTAGACCTAATTCCACACTAAAGCATTCGTCTACAACTACTGCTATTATTATTATACTATTACTATTATTACTGCCACAACTTTTCTTAGCGTGGTACCTCTCGCGGTCTCTCGCTTTCTCTATACTTGTGTTTCCTATAGGTTATACCGTTTGACAGGTTTTCCCTTGGCGGCACTATTATATATATATAATATACACCACAAGAGTGACCACACTGTTATTTCACTTTCATTCCTCTTCTATATTATTCTTTTTTCCCTTTCTTTGCCTCTATCCGTTTTGTGTATTTCTTCAGCATAAGCGAAACGCAAACGACGTATTTATTAAGGAACGACAACTCATATAAGGTAAGGAGCGGGGTTAGCTTAGGCATACAAATGCTGTCATAGAGACATTAAAGCGGAGTATATCGCCACGCCAGGCTATATCCATCAATGGATAATGCTAGTTTGAGTAGCTGGCATTATTTAGCAAGAATACAATGATATACTTCTAGTGCGTGTTGATCAAATGGATGCGAGAATAGAATGCAGCAATGGTCGTTTTGTTTCTTACTTTCTTTCTTAGTCTATTTCTTATTACTGTTTGAACATCTCTCCCCTTCTCTTCTCCTTTGTTCTCTATAGAATATCGGTAGATCAAACCATATATATATATACATATATGTATGTATGTATGTATGTATGTATGTATGTGCATATGTGTGTATGCGTGTATGCAATCGACAAATGTTTATGGTATTGACGAGTATCCGTCATTAAATGCCTATTACCTACATTGGTAATGCTTGTTGTTTCTCCGCCTTGAGCAACAGTCAGTAATACTATGTGATATGTTGTATAGGCATATATTGTTAGCCATGAGCTTCTTATTCCATGACACATACGCTACACTCGTTCATTCCATCTTCACTTAGCTTTATAGTCACATGACGACAATAATAGTCAATCACGCTGTTATGCTATTGTACGTTGGACCATGTGGACATGTAGAGTGCATACTTATTTGAAGGTATGAAGGAAAGAACACCATTCATTATAGATGCTGTTATTCAATGAGTGCCTCATCCCTATTCTGCTTAGATGATGAATTGAATTACAAACAATTAGATCATATGCCTTAAAAAAAGACAATGACATCAAACAAATGATATACATTATCCCATTTTCATGTATAACAAAAGAAACGAATTACTCCCAAGCAATAACTAGCATGCGATGATGATGATGATGATGATGCGTGTGTGCGTCTCTCTCTCTTTCTTTCTTTTTCTTTGTATGCGTATTACATAGTATTCTGACTATAGAAAGTCAATTTCCATGCGTAATGCACTGGCGGTCACACCTCACGGTAGTACCAATAATATTATAGCATTTTGCTTCCTATTGTCTCTTCAATGCCCACTCATTTCTAGACTAATTATTTTGTATGAGTACGCATAAACTAGTTACTTGAATATTGAGTTAAATATGGTTACACCATGCATTGTTCACCGGTGTACCTGTCTGATTAGCCATTAGTTGCATTTATTTTGATTTGCCATATACTCATAGAACTATCACGGCACATGATCGTTTATTCTTGATCTAGTCTTCTTTCTCTCTCACTTTCTCTCACTTTCTCTTTTCCTTCATCTCTTATCGTTGGCATGGTTGTTAGCTGATACTCGTTTGCCAATCGATCGTTTATTATTTGCGACTATATTGCTGTCACATTTCTATTCATTTTTTGGTTCTTTCTTTCTTTCTTTTTTGTGTGTGTGTGTTGCTTGTCTTTTCTATTTCTGTAGTATTTTCAATCCATTTTGTTTCTATTGCTTGCTAACCATCAATTCATATGCTACTGTTACACCTTGTATTTGTTCATCAATCCTAAGATATGCTAGGTGGTCGTACCCGGGTAAATACGCCCGACCCCAACTCGCTAAGCAACACCGATCCTTGTCAACGTTCATTAGCAGCTGCCTCTACCTCCACCGCTTCCACTGATATTGGCGCTGGCGCCAACACCGACATCAACACGGTAACAACAACAATACCAGACGACAAATACCTCGATCCGGTCACACATCCACCACATCTATAGGCAGCACGGGTCGTGCGCGTGGCATCTCGCATACCGTATCACTTTCATCTACGCAAACAACACTAAATCTAGGTGATGAAGTTGAACCAGCATCACCGACTCGTATCCCGGGTCGACATTCGATACGTAACGCAAGTACGAGTTCCATTTCAAAGGCAGCAAACGTCACTCGCACTCGAGCCAAATCGACTGCCTCCAATTCCAGCATCGCATTAGGTAAGCCCGATAAGATTTCTCAGCCATCCGCGGGTTCTACCGGTGCAGCATGTGCGCGCGCCACTTCAAAGCGTTCGTCGCGTTCTTCTATCGCTAGCATTGCCACTGCATCCACCATTACTTCCACCGCTACTGCAACAGCCAAATCTAGAGTCAACAAATCAACGACCTCAATTACTGGTGTCCCAAAGTCCACCAATTCAACAACAGCAAATAGTGGTACACGTAAAGCAACTAGTACAACTGCTGCAAGTAGGTCAACTACTAAATTAACCACACAAAGTAAAACCAATTTGGCAGGCGATAAACCTACAAGCAAATCATCCTCAATTGCTAGTGCCAAGACCATCAACCTAAGAAATCGATTACTAGCAACAATAGCAATAATGCCAACACGCCAACTAATGGTAGTGATGTTAGCGTGAATAAGTCGAAAGCTAGGACGCCACTTGTACCACAGACACGTGCGACCATTTTCGGCGCACCCGTTATAGCCAAGGCTCGAAGCCACGTGCGAGACCAGCAACATCGGCCAATTCCACTACTAGTACGCCGCGTGTAACTGCTAATAAGGGAAACACCGTCAAAAGTAACAGTAGTGGTAAGAATGCTAATAAATCCACTACATCTGTTGCTTCGGTGAAAAGCGTATCGGCAAAGACAGCAGTCAGCGCTCCTATGCATGCTCGATCTTCATCGGGGCAGAGTGCACGTAGTGTTAAAAGTATTACTCGGCCTATACGCCCTACCTCGACTATCACGCCTACACCACCTACACGTATTACTACTACTAATGCCACTACTAATACTACTGCCTTGAAAGCACCAAAGTCAACTAGAACCAAGCCCAGTAAAGGTGGTAATGGTAGTAATACTATAACAAATCTACAATCCTCATCATCATCATCGTTATCGCAAATACCACGATTATCTAGTAAATCAACACCAAGTGCCAAGGCATCTAATAATTCAGGTCGTATTCGTTCTGCAACAACCACTAATTCACATGGTGCATCCAATAATACTAGACAGAAGAGTAAGATAGAAAGTACGAGGAAATCAATTAACAGCAGCAACAACAACAACACCGATACAAACGCCACTCTAATAACGCCACCTCATAGTGCATCAGGCTCGAGTAAATCACCTGTTTTACCACCGTCTAATATACCAGTTCTTAGTAAGTCTATCGGTACTCAACGTGCGAGTCCACATCGACGTCAAGGCTCTTATCCCATAGACCCGAACGATACGACCCTGACCAGTGCCCTTGCGATTGCTCGACGTAACGCTGCCGGTGGTGGAGGAAGTGGTGCTAACGCTCATCCAACGCGTACTTCATCGCCGATATCGGCACGAGGAAACTTGACGCGAAAACCGCCCAACTTAAAGATTGACACGAATAGTCGACTCTCGGTGAACAGTCAATCTATGTCGCGTCAAGGTTCAGATGACAAGCGACACAATGGTTCAAGTCGTGGTGTAGCTCGTCCCCGACCATTACGAACTCTCTCGGGACATCCGACATTATCGCCAGATGGTGGAGAACGGTAAGTTATTTAATCATACATACATTCATATATAATTATATGTTAATTGATTGTTTATTCGTTAGACAACCTCGTTCATCATTTCGATTTAAAACACCACCTGCCACACCAACTAGTGCGCGTAGTTTCCCGGCTGCCGATCCATTCAGTGATGCCGAATCAGCACCCGGTGAATTTGGTAGAGCAATTCGTAATTGGACCACCGGTAATCCTGATGATTCACATGCTGAAACGTCACAATCCAACAGATACAGAGAACCGCCCGAGTATGAACGTGTGGCTCGTGTATTCGGTTGGCGTGGTGGTGTGTTAGCGGCTACAGCGGCTGATTCGGAGGACACCGACGATAAAGAGGTTGATATCGATGTATGGTCCGGTATCGATACAGCCTCCATGGGTGGCCAGCAACAATCACGTCGTCGTCGTCATCGTTCGCAGCAGCGTAAACCCGTAAACATGGCGAACGTACGGATACGGATGATGCCGACACAGAACGAGATGACGCCGAACCGACCGACGGTGATGCCAGCGATAGTGGTATGGCCAAATCGATCCTTAGACGTTTAAGACGTCGTGCTACTTCGCGTCTATCGGAATTTGAGGCGGATCAGCGAATGCAACGCGCTCGTTCACCAAGTAACGTGGAGACCGACGATGATCTATTAGCCAATGCCAGTTTCCGTAGTGATGACGCGCATGACGCCATCGTCAGTGATCAAGAGCCTGGCTCGGCGCGCGATGAACGTCGTCCCGTGTCGCCCTCCTCGAGACATAGCGAGAACCGATGGCGCTGGCCTCGATCGCTCACGAAGAGTCAGAACTTTGATCAACGTGAAGCCGGTCCAGCTAGTCCAGGTCCGTCGTCATTCCCGTCATTGCCCGATTTGCATCGAGCGAAGAGTACGCGCCAACTACCGGACACGAGTAGTGCACGTCTAGGTCCTAACATGGAGCAGCGTTCCTCGAGTGTTGGTCATCAACGACGTAAATTGTCCGTTAGCGTAGTTCAATACGATCCAACGCCGATAGCCCATGATCTAATACCACCGGTGCCGGCCATTCCTCCTGAATACTTACCAGGTGGCGGTGTTACCGCGGCGACAAGGAGCTCCATCGCTCAGCAACGCCTAGACCGTAAGAAGACCCACCGACGTACCACTAGTCAAGCGAGTCGTGCCTCAAAGTACTCTGCCCCCTCGGTTGATCTTGATCGCGATGACGACCTACTACTATTGGATCCAACTATATTCGATCGTATCTACGAGGATGATCTACAAAGTGTATGGGCCGATATTACCCTATCCGAGACTAACACCGCGACAAACAGTCAGCTTAGCGGTTCCGTTAAATCACCTCATTCGCGCGTGGCTTCCGAGTCCTTCAGCACCGTGAGTAGTCGTAGCTCTCTCGGACATCGCCGTGCTAGTTTGAACGATGTCGCGGAACAGGTCGCCACTCGTCCCTCGCTAACCTCGGATCGTGTCTCGTTCACCTCGATGGATCCCGCTCCTATTGCATCGTCGTCAAAACGATTGTTAGTGGCGTCCACTCCCGAGAAGATGGTTTACATTTGACGACACAGATGGATTACACGTTCATGGTGGACTTCTTCTTTACCTATCGCTCTTTCATGACACCCCTCGCATTGTGCCAATTATTAGTGGCACGATTCCGTTGGGCTCTCATTCAACCGCAATCGGACGATGTCGAGCGTAGAGTCGTTCGTATTCGACTTTACGTCGTGCTACGCCACTGGCTACTCGATCATTACACCACTGATTTCCATAAATCTCGACCTGTACGACGACATCTTGCTCGTTTCCTTGACACGCTACCCGAACACCCGGTAATCCAGGCATCTCAGCGTGATCATCGTATCATGCAACAATTACGTCGTTTATTCCGTCGTTTGCGCATGTATCATCGTAGAAGTGCTCGTACCCGTGCTCCTATCAATGGCGACCTACTGGTGTTACGACACACCATGTATGAGGATGCCACGCAACAAACGTCACACCATCAGCATAGCGCTAGTCACTCGGGTAGTTTCTCCTCATCGATTATAGCGATTATCCAGCGACCGAGTAACGAGTCGGCCGATAGTGCAGCACGAGCCACTACCACGGGCAGCACCTCCATCGGGCCACGTCAACGACCTCAACTCTACGATATACCATCGATACCTATGATGAACACGAGTGTGGAACCGGCAGATTCGACACGATACGTATACGCTGGTACATTCCTATTGCCACCACTTGCTTTCAAGGTACTGCCACCCTTACCAACAAAGCAACTGCCGTCATTACCATACGAGCAATACGATAAGAAACCGTTGCCAATTCTGCCGCAGGATGAGGAGAAATTGGCCGTCAGCACCGTTTACTCCTCCTCCGGCAACTCTGATGACGACGACAGTAGTTATCGACGACGTCGTACACCGCATCATCGACGACATCGACACATGCCCTCGATCACTAGTGGACTTGCCTCGGACGTGTGCTCCATTACCTCGGTAGAATCGAGAGCGGACCTGATGGCTTGTCGCCAAAGATGCCACATCGACAAACCTTGCAACGTCCCACGTCAACACCATCATTACATCGATTCCTTACTGGTAATCAGAGTGACTCTACCATTAATGTTCAGCATCCGCGTTACTTGGCACAACAACAGCGTTATCCTAATCCATTGGCTAATGCCACAACACGCGTATTCCGTATGAATGAAGCGAGAAATACCATTCGTAATAAGCGCCACACCTTCCCTAAGCGTAAACTAAGCCAGTTGGCCATTACGATTGATGACACTGAACCGGGTGCATGGCGTCGTACCATGACAACTGCGCTATTGGGCGAGGTAGCACGTGTGAAACGAGGTGTAGCCGGTTCAGTACGCGCTAGAATGCGTAAACGTACCATTTCCTCATCCATTGAAATTTGTAATTGTGGCTGGCAGGATCCTCATGATAATGCACTTGCTAATGCTAATGCTAATGCTACCACCACCATTCAGAATGATCATGTAATGAGTAGTAATGACACTGATGATGATGATGATAATCTACCTAGTGAAGTATTGACACCACCAAAGAGCGATTCCTCGTCGAATAACAACAACAGTAAGTCAACCATGATGAAATCATTCAATCCACGTCGTATGGCTGCACGTCTATTCCAGTCTACTAATGCTGATGAAGCAGAGACTTGTCAATCTGATTCCGCGATTACTTCTGCGGTTCGTTCACCGTTACGTCATCAGATTCGTGCTACACCCGAGTCATCACTCAATAATGACGATAATGACAATGGCAATGATGATGATGATGATGATGATGATGGTAAGCAACATCATTCGGATCCAACCATGATGATTACTCCACCAACACCGATGGATGATGCTAATGAGCATCAATCCGATGAGGTAAAGACAAACGAGATTGCTCTCGATGCCAATGAAACAGAGATCATACAACCACACGCACAGCCTAATGTGTCGGTATCACGTAAGAACTCGCGTCGTTATCGTCCACGTCGTGCCAGTCGATTATCGGCCACCGCATCGGCTGCACGTGACACGCTACGACGTGCTCATGGCTCGTGGCGAAATCACCGATTGAATCTACGTCGTCGATCAACGCGTGGACAATCCATTACCACTTGTCCCAATTGTGCCTGTCTCTTGCCCATGGGCAGTCAAGAAGAGATAGACGCGATACGTCGTCGTTGGCATACCGTCGGTTCTGATGAAATTGGCGAGAAAGCCGGTATGATCCTAGAGTATCGTTCAGAAATGGTGGCCGCTGCTTGTTGCGTCATCGAGTCAGAAGTGTTGCGTGCCATTCATTGGCGTGATCTACTTGACGTGTCGTGGAATCGTGCACCCACCAGTGCTGGTGATCGCACCTCAGGTGTACGTCGTCTAATCGATCGGTTTAACTCGGTAAGCATCATTGATTATGGTTATTAACAAGCAGTATGATTAATAGTTTACATTTCTTTTGTTTGTTTGTTTACTAGTTCACTCAATGGGTAGTATCTGAGATAGTAAGTGTGACGACGGTGGATAAACGAGCTCGATTAATCGAAAAGTACATTCGCGTTGCATTGGTAAGTGAAATGAACATGAGATCATCGAGTCAAGTCACTGACACTGCGAACATTTATTAGAAATGCTATTTATTTGGTAATTTCACCACTGTACTACAAATTCTATTGGGTCTTCAGTCGCCTGCAGTTGAACGACTCACGCGAACCTGGTCTCGAGTTGACGCTTACGAACGACGAGTACTTAATGAACTACAAACCCTCTCTAATCCGGCACGTAATTGGGCGGTACTACGTCGTGCGATGGAGAAACACGCGGAAAAGATGCTTGCAGCCGATCCACAAGATCAAGGTGGATGTCTACCTTTCTTAGGTAAGTGTGCCATGAAGTACAATGCCATCAAATGAATTACTCGTACTAATCTAGCTTACCATCATCAAGGTATTTATCTATCCGATCTCGTGTATAATACCGAATTACCTTCCTATGTCGATTACAACTTGCAACCCGTCAACATACAAGAAGTACTTGGTTGGCAAAGTAGCGGATCCCTTCATACTAATATCACACTGAGCACTTGCAGTACTACAGGTGGTCAATCTAGCTCCGGCTATGATAGATCATTGGACACTGCCTCCACCTTGAATGGATCCATCAGTGGCTCCACCCATAGTCGTAATCGATCTCTTGGTGGACAGAGTATTGCACCTGCTCTAGCGGCTGTCATGCTCGTTAATCGTTCACCAGCACGTAAGCGTGGCATTTCCAACTGTTCCAATTACTCGGATCCTAACGGAGTAATTCGCGTGTTTACCGGTCAAGAAACCGATATCGAGTCATCCTCTAATAATAATGATCATCATCATCATCATCAATCTGATCCATCTAACGCACATTCTATATTGTCATCATCGACTACCGTCACCCCACTCGTTAATTATCATCGACATCGTAATACGGCCAATGTATTACGTCGTGTCATGGCCTACCAACTACTGGCCGCTCGATTCACCATGGAGTTGGATGTGGAATTACGCACTTGTCTAGAGCAACTTCACTGTTTGGATAATCCCACCGTTAACGCTCTTAGTCGTGAACGGGAACCACCACCAGCACGTGTCATTGCCAGTGTACCACACATCACTCCTGAACGATCTGCATCACGACGTACCACGATTGTTGATCATTAATCATCATCTATTGATATATATATATATCATACGTAATTGATGGTTGTACTACAACGTAATTGTTACGGCTATTGTTTCTCTATTATTCCTGCAATTGTAATATTGCTTCTTTTCTCTTTCTTCATTACATCTCAAGCGGGTCATCTGACCAAATTCGTTTAATCTTCACTTTCTTTTCTTTTAAGTTTCAGTCATCATAATTGTAATAAAGCATTACTATTCATTAAATGACAAGTTACTCATTACGAATAATATAGCAATTCGATCAGTCTATAGATTGATATCATTATCATTGAATGATACTGATGAATAATCACTTGTATAAATAGTTGTTCAAATGATAATACGTATAGTCATGCTAGTTCAACATTACATTACAAATCATTCTCGCGTATAAATAGAATAACACGATTTCACTCATGATACGCAATCTCTTATTGATACTATTCCTATTGACAGGCTACGTCAATGCTAGATATATTGATGAAGTAGCTCAACAGCGTGAATCGAATGCAGCAACTGCCAGCGTATTAGCTAAACAAGAGGCAGAAGTGAACGCTACTGCTCATCAATCGGTGGATGCGAAATTAACACGTAACGAACAACATCATCAGTATTACTGCTACTACTGCAAGATGATAGAGCATCCCGTACATTAGACGGCAATGTCAATGATGATCATGACATGCCACCATCATGCTATAATCTACAAAGAAGTTATCCCAGTACAATTGGCAAATATCAATTTAGAATAGGCGATCGTAATATCGACTATCCTATCATTGTGGCTACATCGCCTGATGTTGTACGGACACTCGTCGATCAGCATACTTTGTTGGCAGCTGCTCTATTCCAAAGTGTCGATAAATCAGATCGATTGGATATTCAGGCAGAACGAGAAGCGGAAATCAATGCCACCGCTGATCAAACAGCTATCGGTAAAGCTGTAGGCGTCAATACGAAAGAAATGGTATTTCGTCAAATCAACTAGAATAGTAAGGTAGTCAATAGTTACTCATTACAAGTTACTAATAATAATAATGTATACCATTACTACAATATACAGTGTTTTTCCATCCAATTTGCGCATTTATCCTTTAACTTTTGCTGTTCATTAATAAATAGATTTACACAATTGTTAACACCATTATCGCATTGCTATTATCATTGAGTAGTTGTCATGGCACTAGCAGTTGAGGGAGATGTTAATGATTGTGATATCACATATTACAATTAATGATAATTATTATTTATTCGTAAAGACAAATAGCTAACTGCGCAAATTGGATGGAAAAGCCTGCAGATGAAATGAATGTAAATTTGTTTCTTTTTATTTCAAATCAAATTAAACGATAGTAGTTGACTAATCTTGATAATCCAGCGAATAAAGAAGGGTTAACAGATCATTACTCTTCTTGTCACACAAATGAAATTGAAATAATGTCGTGTTTTTTATTATCCATTCATCAATCAATCGGCTCGTCGTACATGTTACTTTTCTTTTTCTTCTTTCCTTTCCTCGTTAGCATATGAGTCATGAGTGTATACACACGATTACTACCAAGACAGCTGCTGTTATACAAGTGTCACATAGCTAGCGGTGTAGTGAATTGCCCTTCAGTTACTCGGATACAAGTGAACAGGTTTACACGACATTTCAGCGTATTTCGTCATTCATTTCATACTAATGCTGCTACATTACGGAATGCCGATATTAATTCAGACTACGAACTAGAAAAGACAAATAGCTCACAGCATGATAGTAACCATGCCATTCATGGAGATACATCAGATGGCGTTGTTAACACGGCTATAAGCGAGTTACAAGCGATTGAAAATCATAAAATAGGAGTAGATCCATCGTTGGATGCTGCAACTCGTCCCGTGCCAGGAACGAAACTTTTACGAATGGTACGCGAGTATCAATTAAAACATCCCGATAGATTGCTATTAACTCGTGTGGGAGATTTCTATGAGGTTAGTATAGAGATAAAGTGATATAATATTTAATTCATTAATCGTAAATCTACACATGTGTGTATACATGTAGGTTTACTATGAACAAGCGGATGAACTAGGGAGAATGCTCGATATGACAGTGATCACACGACAGTTTAAACAGCAGCCTACTCGTTTTACGGGGTTTCCTCACCGACAATTGGAGCGTCATTTGCAAACACTCGTACATGACTATGGAAGGACGGTTGCACTATGCGAACAGTTCAAAGATCCAATTACACATCGATTCGATCGTCGAGTGGATAGAGTGATATCGCCGGGTACACTCATCGGTGAAAGCTTTCTCAATTTACAGGAGAACAACTTTCTATTAGCCGTCACGCTTACCAGTACGAGTACCGATCGAGTGGGTTTGGCCTGGTTAGATTTGGCAACGGGCGATTTCCTCGTGAAAACAACGCGCATATCCGAGATGGAAACAGATCTAGCGCGAATACGTCCACGCGAGATTCTCTTGTATGATGTGCTACGTCATCAGGCGGAACATCCGCTGATGAAGCATATACTACGTGAACGACAAGCTGTAATCACCTATCAACCAATACTAAGCGGCGAGCAACTAGCGACACAATTACGTAGTGTATTA